>SJYT01023040.1:138654-295572 GCA_006410635.1 Cephalophus harveyi
CTTTTCCAGTCCTGTGGCCACTGCTGAGTTTTCCAAATTTGCTGGCAGATTGAGTGCAGCACTTTCACAGCATCATCTTTCAGGATTTGAAACAGCTCAACTGGAATTCCATCACCTCCACTAGCTTTGTTCATAGTGATGCTTTCTAAGGCCCACTTGACTTCACATTCCAGCATGTCTGGCTCTGGGTGAGTGATCACACCATCGTGATTATCTGGGTCATGAAGATATTTTTTGTACAGTTATCCTGTGTATTCTTGCCACCTCTTCTTAATATCTTCTGCTTCTGTTAGGTCCATACCATTTCTGTCCTTTATCGAGCCCATCTTTGCATGAAATGTTCCCTTTGTATCTCTAATTTTCTTGAAGAGATCTCCAGTCTTTCCCATTCTGTTGTTTTCCTCTATTTCTTTGCATTGATCGCTAAGAGCCAGAAAATTTTAACGAACATTCAGTATTAGAAATTTAGTCAACTGAAATATTTTCTTGTTACAGAGATATAGGATCTGCTCTACAGTTCTGGTCTGAAATTTAAATAAATACTAGCAGAAAACATTTGTGTGGGTGGGGCCATATACACATAAAAAAAATTCCACAAAAATTACTATAAAAGACTTGCATGTCTAACTTTTCAAATGGGCTTCCCTCTTGGCTCAGATGGTAAAGATTCTGCTTGCAATGTGGGAAACCTGGGTTTGATCCCTGGATTGGGAAGATCCCCTGGAGGAGGGCATGGCAGCCCACTCCAGTATCTTACCTGGGAAATCCCATGGACAGAGGAGCCTGGTGGGCTACAGTCCGTGGGGTCCCAAAGAGTCGGACATGACTGAGCAACTAAACACACACACCTTTTAAAATAGAGATGGTGATAGTTATTATATCCCAGATAATGTTGTAAACCAAGGATCCATCATATTTAACTCCACACTCTTAGCCTAACCCAGAGCACATGCACACGAGCTGCATGCATATGCAACGCTTTCACAAAGGCCTGAACAAAAGCGAAATACATTTATGAGAGGAACTTGGTAGCCTTGAGTCAGAAGCCTTCTTCTTGATTGCTATCGCTGTGAAAGCTCAAATTTCTCAACTGTGTTTCGAAAAGAAGGAGAACCCCTCAGGTTCCGAAGGTATGCCACACATCCTCACTTGAAGGAAGGAAGAAAAATGTGTGCCTTCTCTCAAAATGAATCCCAGAGGTTGTGTTCATGGTGTGGCTTTTATGGAATTACACAAAGTTCCTTAGGCACATATTATTAAATACCATTTATTTAAAAACAACTACTAGATTGTGTTCATAATCATTTTTTCATAACACTGCAAACGATTTCTAACTCAGTAGAGAAGTAATTAATCAATAAAGATTTATTGCACACTTGTTGTGGTCCACAAATGGGTGGCCTAGTGGAAGAAGTAGGCTAACACATAAATTATGATATTCATTAGCATCTTCATTGAACGAATGTCCATTAGGCATTTTGTACAAACAAATCACACCAACGAGCATTATGAGTGATGAGAGAGAAGTTATGCTACACTCCATGATCTTGGCCACAGAGGTTAAGATGTTATACAGAAAACCAAAACGTTTCAATGAGTGGATGACTGATGGCATATACTGTGGCTCATTAAGCCTTTAAAAGGAAAAGGCCGGGAAGAAGGGGAGCTTGACCAGCTCCTGTGTGATGGGGAAGCTTTGAGAGGCAGGACATTTTTTTCAAGAAAAGGCAGGTGAGTAGTGGTGGTAGAATGGCTGGAGCAAAAATGGTGCCAGGGAATCAGCGCTGATAATGACTTCAGGCGAGAGGATGTAGGCAAACCTGGTAAAGCGTCAGTGATTGCCTTGGATTCTGGGTCCCTTACACAAAACATCTATCGATTAGGTTACTTAACTCCATCTGAAAGGCCGGAGCTGCCCTACACAATGAGACCAATTTTGCCCTCAGTGAGAGCGTGTTCTGAGAACCAAGGATTCAGGTCGGTTTTCCTGCCTTCCGCAGCTGTGTTGCTGTGAACCCTGTCCTGGGATGAACATGCTCTCCCTGGTCCTTGTTACCGACCCCTGCCTTGTATCACAGTTCTGCCGTGGCTCGTCTGTTTGTCTTGAAGTGTCTGCACTGGCTTCATGCTGTGTGCAACTGGCTGTCGTAACCCTGGACAAATTGCTTATCCTTTCTTTTCCTCCATTTTATCATTTGTAAACTGGGATAAAAATAGTTGCTACCTCAGTGGAACTTCTGCACTGAGAACATTTAGAACAGTGCCTGGAACTTACTAAGTGCTATAAAAGTACAAAAAACTATCCAAGTGTTACTTTGGCTTGTTTACAAAGATCTGGCTTGTCCATTACCAGCTAAATAGCCATCTAAAAGGGTGGAGAGTTTGTGAAGGAAGTCACCAGCAATGCTGGAATGTGGTGTACTCTCAAAGCATCTAAGAAGAAAACAGAGAAAGACTCAGGGCCACGATCAGGTGGTGTTAATTCTTGGTGTACCTTCCAGGTTATTAGGAACTGGGTTTCTTTTTGATGTGATAAAAGTGTCAGCTAGCATCTATCCCACCCGTCCTTTGTTCATCCTCTTTCTAGAAATGTATGTAAATACATTTCTAGGTTACTCCAAGGAGGTTACTTTTCTAGACATTTTGTCTTTAGAAAAGAGCTACCATGCATATATTTCATATAACACACAGAAATGCAGTGTGAAAGTTCTTAATGAAGCAGTGACACGCAGCCCTTGAAGCTGTGTTCACAACCAAAAGCATAGCTTTAATCTGCGTGCCAAGGACATTTGTCAGGTCACCAGAGGGGTTATTATGGAGTTGTGAATCTTTTCCTTTGCTCTATGAAAAATTTCATCTGCCATCAGGAAGGTACAAGTCTGCAGTAATTTTTAAGTGAATAAAAATGTTTAGTTTTATGGTCCTGCAAGATTTCTTTTTTCTTTCTTTTATGCCTTTGGTGACTCTCATTGCCTTTTTGCAAAATATGTGATTTATACAGTTCAGACAAAGTGGTCACAAACACATACACGCAGATAGCTAAAGACCTATAAATATTGTTTGCGATAGAAACTATGGTTCTGTTAGTTATTTAGGGTCTTCCACACTCAGCAGTTAGTAAGAAATTATCGTTCAAAATTTTAAGTAAAATTGTTTGCATTTAAACTGTGAATGAGCACCTGGGTTTGAAATCTCTATGGAAGGGCTCTAGTTTTGTGTTTCTATTATTTTATAGTAGAATCACAAGCTCACACAGGGTCCTATACTTGTCATCAATGCACAGATCTGCATTTAATCTTAAAAACATCCACATTAAAATTAACATAGAAACTTAACTTCTTAGAATTTCAAAGCAGTAAAATACTTTTCAGAGCCTCTAGTCTAATTCCATTTTTAAAATAAGAAATTGTAGTGAGAGTTGGCCGCACTATTTATTCTGATTGTTCATATTATGAAAGGTAAGAAGTTAGCCAAAGTATAGAATTGCTAAAGAGTTTTTTTTTTCCTTAGGATTTTGCCATATTTATCTTTAGTAAGTTCTTCCTTTATCTAGCAAACTTCAATCATTTCCTTAGACCACAAATTTTATTGAGAATTTGCATTCTATAGAGTCCTTCAGGGAGGTGATGAGTAGATCAAAATGGTCTTAGAAAGTTTTGTGAATGTTCTTTGTAAAAGAGTTAAGATTTGGTGGGCTACCAGAAATATACTTGTGTGTGTTCAAGAGCTGTTTCCTAGAGTTTGAGACGCTACAGGACATCAGCTTGTGTCCAAGTACTGCTCTGTCATTGGGAAAGGAAAAAGCACAAGCTGACTACAGTGTTTCCTGAAGTGCCCATGCCAGGAATATTTCTGCAACACCTCTTTACCCTTCACAGTTTTTTGGTCGTAGAAACAGAATATTAAAGATCATCTAGTTGCACCCATTTTTAGCATGTAAAACTGTTCTGGTGTTTTGTCTGCATTATTATTCTATGTAAACCATTTAAATAATATTGCTGTGTGCATTTATTATCTTCAATTTACAGTGGAAAAGAACTGAGACTTGAAAATGTTTACTGACCCACCCAAGGTGACACTGTCAGTGAGTGACATTCTTGAAATTAAGGATTAGGCAATAAAAGCGATGACTTAATGTCACTTCATGTCTCCCTATGAACTTGTATATTAGAGAAAAATAGTTCTGTTACATCTTTTCATTGTAGAATGGTTGAACTGAACAATGAGTTCTGAAAAATATTTCAATGTACATCTTTGAAAAAACTTTTATTTCATAAGAATGGCTAGAATATGGAAAAATAAGCTTATGGCAAGCTGCTGGTTTTCAGTGTGAGCTTTCGGATAATGCCAGTGAACGTTTCCTTCTAGTTTGCTTAATATGCGTCCCCTGTAATTTCATTCACATTCGTCAAGTCTCGCGTTCACATTGGCGAGTCTGTCGTCCCCGCGAGGGTTTTATGGCTGTTGTAGCAGAGATGACTAGTTCTTCTTCTCTCTCCATGCTCCTCCTCTTTTATAGCAATAGACATTCTAGCTAAGCCCTGGGTCACGTCTTTAAAGACTATCTCCCAGCCTCCCTTGCAGGTAGTTGTGCTCATGTGATCAAGTCGTTCCCAACAGGACAGGAGTGAAAATAGTGTGAACAATTTCCAGGGAATTTGCTTAAAATAGAAGATGCAGTGTGTTCACCTTCCTTTTCTCCGTTAAATGGAATATGAATGTGAGAGTAGGAACCGGTGGAGTCATCTTAGGGTAGGAAGCAGTGCCTGTTGAAGACCCCTGGGCCGCACTGTAGAAGGAGCCGGGCCCCTCTCGTCTTGGAACCAGCAGATCTGCTTTGCACTGGCTGCTTCTCTGGCTCAGAGAAGGAGATCAACTTCTATCTTGTTGCAGCCACTGCACATGTTTATCTTGACAAATTGTTCCCTGACTTTTTCGGATATTATTAAGTAGGACTTGAAAGAAAAGTATCCAAAGACAAAAATTTACCTAAAGCTAGAAAGCGTTTTTCAGTTGTAGGACTTTTCAGAGCTCTTATTGGCTGAGTGTTAGGGGTGAATCTCTAAGAGGGGATATGCACCATTTCTAATTATGAAGATCATTTTTGAGTGGAGAATCCTATGGGCTTATGTATGTGGACTGCGTTTTGAGACCTGCAACTTAGTAGCTGAGCTTAATATAAATGTTTAAGGCGGTACATTGAGAGTAGAAATAGGTACAAGGAAGTTTTGGCTTGGGGAGCCATTCAATTCAGTATATCACTAGGGAACACTAATTATTGTGGAGAAAAAACATTCTTTTAGAAAGAAAAAGAAATAAGTTATTATTATAAGCACTCAGATAACTATGATGTTAAGACAGAATGAAATAATGTCTAAATAAGACGTGGCTGGTGTTGCTTATGTGATACCTGTAAGGAGATAGGCTTATGAGCAGGAGCAAGACTGGTATCCCTGATGTCCTCTGAATTTGTATATGTGGAACTTATTGGTCATTATATGGCTAGGAAAAGGTACCGTGCTCACAGTGCAAATGCACGATTCTGTTTCTTTGGTGTAGTTGGGAGAGGTACCTGGTGGACAAAGGGTAAATCCTGGCAAGTCGTCCTTTGCGGCCTCCACTTGTTGGGGCATACAGACAGTGAGACGCTTGGTGAGATATCTGGGTGGATGTGTGCAGCCTGCTTTCAGGAGTAGAGGTTTAAGGCTGGAGATGAGAAGTCTTGGAGAAGTTGATTTGGGAGTCATTTTCAGTGACAGTCGAAGCACAGAATGTATGTGGAATTAAAAGACGAAACCCAGGATAGGATTTGGGCAACAGACCATTTAAGGCACTGGTGGAGGCAGGAGGGCAGTCGAAGACTGAGGAATTTGGATCAAAATAATAATGGGACAGTGTGCTAAAAAGCAGAGACATCACTTTGCAAACAAAGGTCTGTAAAGTCAAACCTATGGCTTTTCCAGTAGTCATGTATGCATGTGAGAGTTGGACCATAAAGAAGGCTGAGTGCCAAAGAATTGATGCTTTCCAATTACGGTGCTGGAGAAGACTCTTGAGAGTCCCTTGCACCTCCAGGAGATCAAACCAGTCCACCCTAAAGGAAATCAATCCTGAATATTCACTGGAAGGACTAATGCTGAAGTTCCAATACTTCGGCCACCTGATGCAACAGCCAACTCATTGGGAAAGACCCTGATGCTGGTAAAGATTGAAGGCAGGAAGAGAAGGGGGAGGCAGGGGATGAGATGGTTTGATAGCATCACCGACTCAAAGAACATGAATCTGAGCAAACTCTGGGAGATCATGAGGGACAGGGGAGTGCCGGGGTCCAGCCCCGGGGGGTCCAGGGAATTTGAAGCGGGGACGGCGTCGGCGAGGAAAACTTATTTATTTATTAATATTAGATTAGATTAGAAAGAGATAGTATAGTAGGAAAATTAAGTGGAGAAAAGAGGCTGAATAACTTGGTTTACGAGCTGAACTAATAAAACTTCAGACAAGAAGTTTGCATCATCTACGTGAGGCCACCGGCGTCCGTTCGAATTTTGGAAAGTGCCCCGCCTTGGACACTTTCTCTCACAGTCCTTGAAAGCCAGGGCAAGTAAGTAGACATGATGAGCCGCCCGCTCCAGATGGGAATTCAGCCTGAAATTAAAGTAGGAAGAGGAGACACGGGGGGAAACCAGTCCAGCTACTGATCCCATTTCTCTATTGTCTAGAGTCTCCTTATATACCTTTGATTGTACATAGAGATCAATGGGCAATACAAAATTACGCGGTGTCAGCAGCCCTGACTCTTATCAAAACCAGGCTTTTTTTTCTCTGCATACCTAATTGTATACACAAGTCTTAGGTGATTTACATGTCTTCTAGCCAGAGAGCCAATTAACATTTTACAACCTTTTTCCTGATAAGGGTTTGTCAACCAGAAGACTTATTTGTGTTGATCTTCCCAAAGTCTGGTGCCACTCTCAGAAAGCACTAAATAAAGTTACATTCTTACATAGCAAGGACACAAGAGGAGTGCAGTGATATATAACAAAGAAAAGTAATTAACTCAAAAGTCTAGTGTTGCTAACATCAAAACTACTATCTATCTCTTCCCATATCCCGTTTACATTGATTAACATCCTCCCAGGTGCCTAAAAGATAAATATGGAGGTCTGGCAGCAGTCATTGAGTCAACAGTGAAAACCTTCACCAATGTAATTTTTTTTAACTCTTCAGAAAAGGCTCTGTTTCCTTAAGATGCTTTTAAGCTTTGTGCCTTTCGCAGTTGGGGGCTGTAAGCAATTCTCTTACAAGCTGTAAGAGGTCTGGGGAACAAGGTAAGGCAAGCAAGCTAGCGAGTTATCAGAGGGCGTTTACCTGAAACATCCCTTTCAAATGCAGAAGACTAAAGCCTTGAATTGACTTTTCCAGAGAATATCAGAAGAGTGGAAAAGCAGAGTACAAAGGCCGGCAGATTCTTATTCTTTGGGGGGTGGATGCTCGGGAAATTCCAGGGGGAACCCCTGAAACCTGGACACGCCTTGCGTTTGCCAGGCTTCCTACCGCATGACCTTGTCACGGGCGGGATTCCTCACACTGGCTCCCGGCAGGGGAGCCTGGTGTGCTGTGCTCCATGGGCCACAGTCAGATGAGACTTAGCGACTGAACAACAACAGTAATGGGATGAATAGGAAAAACAGAACCAGGGATTCCAACAGCGGCAGATTGTTAATTTGGATCATCAGGAGGTTGTTAGTGACCATGGTAGGGTTGTTCTGGTGGGAGGGGTGGGGATTTGGTTGCTCTGCTTTGAGAAAAGAATGGCTGTGAGAGGAAGAAGAAGGGAGGCCAGAATGTGCTAGAAGGTAGACAGGACACATGTTACTTTGCTGGTCTGCTGAACAGATTTTTCATGGAGAGGGTCGCTCTTGCTTCCTCTTCACTGGACATTCTAGGTTCACAAAAGCTTCAAGGAACAGCGGCAGAACAGGCCATTGGGTGGCCTTCCTGTCTTATGAGCACACTCAGAGCCTGCATCCAGGTAACTCGGTCCTGATGCTACTCAATAACCTGTAAAAGGAATGGCTTTTCATCAAAACAATGACTTGATTTCATTTAGAAGGCATTTAAAAATTTTTTATTTACCTTTGTGAAAATACCACTCTTCAAAGAGCTCAAGCGTTTGGAAAACAAATAGAAATCTGAAGCAGAAGTGGATGAAATCCGAACTCACTTCCCCAAGCACCTGGGAAAGCACTTCTGGATTCGGTTCCTTTTGCGCCTGTTGACCAGAGGTTGCTTCTCTTCACAAATGGTACCCTGGTGTTAGGTCCCTTTGACATTTACAGAGAGTTGATTCAAACTCCCAAGTCCACTTTCTTCAGGAAGCCCAACAGCCTCCTGACAATTTCTGTTATTTCCCTGGGGCTCACATTCTTGTTTCCACCCCAGAGCTGTTTTTGTGTTTCTGCTGACTCTAAATCTCCCTTTTATCTCAGCTCCTGGAGCCACTTGTATTTCCCTGTCCACGTATTCTCAAAAGTGAAGCCAAACCCACCATTCAAGGAAGGGATTGGTGTGTAACGGCTTTACTGAAGGTTTGCAGTAATGAAGGCAGTTTACCTCAAAGAACCAGACTCTGACTTGGTTAATAACTCAATGCCTTGGCTTCCCTGCCATTCGGAATCTTCTTAACCACCCTCCTTTTTTGCCTGATCAGACCTGTTAAGTTACTGTCTCTTACCCTATTCATGGCTCAGCGGGTAAAAGAAAATCTTCCTGCAGTGCAGGAGACACAGGAGACTAGGGTTTGACCCCTGGGTCAAGAAGATGCCCTGGAGAAGGGAATGGCTACCTACTCCAGTATTCTTGGCTGAAAAATCCCATGGACAGAGGAGCCTGGCGGACTACAGTCCCTGGGGTTGCAAAGAGTCGGACACGACTGAGCGACTAACACACACACATACACACGCCCCCTTCACTCTCACTGATGCCTGGTCTTGCCTCTCTAGATGCCTCCTCCACCCTCCAAATTCTCTTAACATTTCATGGAGCAGTCAAGCTATCACTTTCTTTTGCTGTTTTCACAGAAAGCATTCCCCTTGGGTCACACTTGCCCGCTTAAAGCAGTCTGTCTAGGTATTTTTCCTAAGCAAAGACAGTTCCTTCCTTTAGGAGAACTCTGGTGCCAGCTGTTAAAATGACATTTTTTTTTCAACCTGCTGCATAATTTTAAAAAGATAAATATGTTATTTATTCTTCAGTGGCTGACGTGTCGATACCGCTGAAATAATTGCCTATTTTCCCTGCAGCATGCCATCTATGTAGGGACTGTTATTTGAACAGAGTGAATGAAAGAAATAATAATAATAATTTAATATGTACAGACCTGCATCCACAATATACTCAAATGATGCTGGTAATTGTTATTTGCCATCTGGAGAGCTTCCTCCCTGATATATTACATCATTACACTTGAGGCCTGGTCCCTGGGTTCTGTGTCTCCAAGTCACTCTGTTTCCAGTAACATATAAACTCTGGAGATAGAAACTCCAGCAATCAGCATAAACTCAGGAGCACACTCTGAAGGCACCCTATGCATTTAGTGGGAGAAAGGATGGCTGGATATTTTCCAGGGAAGAGCCTAAAGGATTTCAAACAGAGTTCCTAAAGGATCTTTATTCCGAAGAAGATGTTAAATAGTTATATTATAAAAGCTTAGACTTAAGCTATGTTGTTTCTGAGAAGAGTTTTATTTTTATTTATGTGCTTTTTTAAAAAAAATGTAATTTATTTATTTTAATTGGAGGCTAATTACTTCACAATATTGTGGTGGCTTTTGCCATATGTTGCCATGAATTTTTTGAGGGAAGCCAGGCAGGGGAGAGAAAACAATGGCGTAATGCGTCCGCCTCGCCAGTGGCTGTGAGACGGTGCTTGATTTCATCCTCACAGTAACTCTGCAAGAGAGGGTGCTAACATCCCTATTTTCAGATGAGAAAGGGGGCACTTAGGGAGGTGAGTGCCTCTCCCGCGGCTGCGTCTAGAAGAGAAGAGTGGGGTTAGGATTTGACTCAGGGCCGACTCACCACCACAGTTCAGTACGTGGCCATCACAGTTCTCCACTTCTCACCTCTTGAACTCATGACTTTGTATTCCTATTCTTTCTCTCAAAAAATTCTGAGCATGACACTGTGCAATTCTACAAGAGGAGGAGTGAGACACGTGTCCTCTGTGGGGAGGCGAGAGCTGTTTCAGCAAAGGAGTTGAGTCACTGGGGCCGCTTTCCTTTGTATGGTTTTTTTTTTTCCTAAAACTGTTCCTTATCCAAATATATTAACATTCCTGTTTGAAACTGCTGTTTTAAAAAATGGGAAAAATATTAAAATAACATGCTTAATAAACCCACGAACTTGTTCTTTAGGGAGGTAGTATAACTGACACGATTCAGAGCTGGGCTCAAGGATTCTGGCTTTGAACGCTTAATCCATTCTGTGCCAGCCCTGTGGCCTTAGAGAGAAATTAGAGCATTTTCTCCGTGGCTTAGTTTCCTTTCCTCCTTAAAGATGATAAAAGGTAAGAATGATCTTATAGTGCTGGTAAAGTTTCAGTTCAGTTCAGTTCAGTCGCTCAGTCGTGTCCGACTCTTTGTGACCCCATGAATCGCAGCACGCCAGGCCATTCGTAGTGATGCTTTCTAAGGCCCACTTGACTTCACATTCCAAGATGTCTGGCTCTAGAGATGTGCAAATATATAGAAAGTCCTTGAAAGAGTGTTTGGTATATAGTAAGGGATCAATAAGTTTGCTAGCACTGTAAGTTGATGAGGAATGATAAAGACATTCATAAGGGGCTTCCTAGGTGGGGCTCGTGGTGAAGAATCTGCCTGCCAATGCAGGAGACGTCTTGGGAAGATCCCCTGGAGTCGGAAGTGGCACCCCACTCCAGTATTCTTGCCTGGACAATCCCACGGGCAGAGGAACCTGGAGGCCTCAGTCCCTGGGGCTTCAAAGAGTCAGACAGGACTGAGCAACTGAGCACATGTGAAGTGAAGTGAAAGTCGCTCCGTCGTGTCCGACGCTTTGTGACCCCATGGATTTCTCCCTGGGATTTTCCAGGCCAGAAGACTGGAGTGGGGAGACTTTCCCTTCTCCAGGGGATCTTCCCAACCCAGGGATTGAACCCAGGTCTCCCGCGTTGCAGGCAGATTCTTTACCAGCTGAGCCACAAGGGAAGCCCTATGTAGCTCACAGTTATTCAGAAGAAGACTCTAGTAACTGAATTCATTAAATATAACATGTACATTTAAAAGCATGTATTTATTTTTAGTTGGAGAATAATTGCTTCACAATTTTGTGCTGGCCTCTGCCATACGTCAGCATGAGTCAGTCAAGAGTTTGCACGTGTCCCTGGCTCCTGAACCTCCCTCCCCTCTCCCACTCCTTCCTCTCTCCCAGGTGGTCACAGCCTGGTTTGAGTTCCCTGGGTCATACAGCAAGTTCCCGTTGGTTATCTACTTTGCATATGGTAGTGTCCATGCTTCCATATAACGTGTGCACTTTGTTCAGCTGCTGCTAGTTGTAGTGTTCTTTTGATAGCCCAAAGGTAGAAATAACCTGAACCTCCAACAAGAGAGAAATAGTTACACATATAAGCTTATATATAATAAAGAAAGAAAGAAAGATAATGCTAAGTCATGCCCAACTTTGGCGATCTATGGACTGTAGCCCGCCAGGCTCCTCTGTCCATGGGATCTTTCCAAGCAAGAATACTGGAGTGGGTTGCCATTTCTTTCTCCTAGGGACCTTCCCAACCCAGGAATTGAACCCAGGTCTCCAGCATTGCAGACAGGTTCTTTACCAACTGAGCTATTTGGGAATACAACAGCGGTAGCTACCAAAATATCATGCTTTCCACATAAATGTATTACATGGACAAAGAATTAAGACACTGTATTTAATTAATCTACATCTATTTATCTGTCTACATACACATGTAAAGGGCTGGAAGGAAATACAACGGTATGTGAGAAACAGTAATCTTCCAATAAGTGATTACAGGTGATTTCCCCCCTCCATTTCCTTCCACAAGTTCCCAATACTTTTGTAGTCATACAGTGCCACTGAAATGGAATAAAATAAAAATGAACCTAGGTGATATATAAGCCACAAAATATATACTCTGAATAAAGTATCATCAGAAAGCATCATCTTTCTTTCCTGGATACTTTGTGCAAAGCCCCTGAAGGAGGGTCTTCAGACCCGCCCTGTGTTTATCTGCGGCCTTGCAGTGGGCACCGTCATTAAACCTAGAGCAGATGGGGCCAGACTGTGTTTGGTTAAACGCGATTCCCCCTTTCACAGTCATCTTCTTTCAATCATTCAGCTTAAAAGTAAATGAATGAACATCATGAGAGCAGCGGGGAAGAATTTTGCAGAGTGGTTCATACGTTGGAGCTTAATGAAAAATGTTTTTTGTACCCAAAATATATGTAGAGTGAAGCTTTTAGGGGTTACATGTCTAAAATCCTGCGTTTGAGAGTATCTTGATTTTGTTTTCCAAAGAGTGATACATGTTGTACCTATGCTCAGCCACCCTCTGTTTCACCTACCCATCTGCTGATTAAATGCATCAGTTTATAAAAGAATGACTTTAGGAATGGCTCAGAGCTGATATTGCTATTTTGTTCACTCTTATCTTAGAAGCTACCCTTCTAGAAATTTAAGTGTATCCACTGCTCATTCTCCAATGGGCAAACTTTTGAGCCTCGGGAGATAGCTATAGTTAGCGTCATCTTTCTTCTCCAATCATTTCATCCTCCAAGACTCTGTTTCTTCATCTGTGAAAAAAGGGACTCTTTAGACCCTTAGCCTGTGACCAGGGGACCTCTTTTAATGGGCTCAGACGTTAGTAGAATATCAAAGGGACTTACGCAGCATTTGTGTTATTTCTCAGGAGTTCAGTTGTAGAAACTGGTAGGAGAGCCCTTTAAGCAAAATGATGGGTGGGTTCCCACCTTGACTACAGTTCTTAAACGGGGTCTTCAAAGACCGAATACCCACCACCAGTGGGAAAAGGGTGTTCAGCATTCGGCTCTCTCCCCCTTCCCCTTGGTGAGATCCAGTCCACGACTGAGGATTTGCTCCTCCTCTGCATGGGATGCTTTCCACCAGGATAATGGAAGGCGGCAGAGCTGAGTCTGGGGCTGGTCTCTGCCTGGACCACTTCCCGCTCCCTCTCCCTGGGGATGGAAGAGGAAGTCCGCAGCTACAAGAGGACTAATGAGTTACCTTTACGAGGAATCTTCTAAATAATCCCAGTTTGCATGACAGGGAACCAACACAAAGAGTGTGCACTGGCCGGAGGGTCTCAAGGCCACAGGGCATTCTGCCCAGGATGGGGACAGATTGACAGAGAAAGTTGATGCTGGGGCTGTCTCTCCTAGAAGCCCGTGAGTGTGGCTTTTCTAAGTTCTGAAAATCAGCTTAAGCACAACTTGGGAATTAAACAGGAATGCATACATTTAGGGCAAAGAGACACCGCTGTTATTTAAAATAGGAATATAAAGTCAATAATGATTTCTAAAATAGATTTTCTTGACAGTCATTCTAAAATAGAACTTCATCAACCACAAACCCTGTTGTCTAGCATCTGTTTAAAAATAAGGTTGATAAAATTGGCCATATTCTGGTAATGTGGCAGTTGATAAAATTAAAAGCTACAGAAATACCTGAACAGATAAAATTATTAAAGTGAAGAAAAAAAGTCAGGCAAAGTGTTAGCCCTTGCATCATATTTCTAGGTTGATATGCTTTAGCAAGCATCATGGCTTCATTATCTATGATTTTTGGCCTCCACTAATTTGAAAAGGATGCTCACCAGCACAGCTACCAGAAACACGCTACCAAATTAGTCAAAGTCACGTTCTTCTATTATTAATGGCAACTCTGAGACCTTGCCACCTCGAATTCTTTGCATCATTTACTGTCAAGTTTAAAATGTCATGTTCACAACTAAGCACATCATTCATGTATTTGCAGTTGCTTATGTAAGATACTGCCTGAATAAAAAAAAGTTCTCTAAAAACATTAAAGGTCAGATGCATACATCCCTTTGTAGGGTTTTGGAAAGAAGACTACGTATGCTATGACAGTTCTGTGTTTTTTAGGCAACTTGAATACTGCACCCAAGGCTTTACAACGCTTCTTTAAAGGATGAAGGATTCTTTGATTCTTTGAACTCTGAAAAGTGAACAGTCTTTTCAGAGCTGCACAATTTTTGTTTGACAGCATGCAGCGAATGTAATAAACTGTAAGAAAGACTCCATCATCTAAACATGTCTGTAGTTTGGAGAAGATTCTAAGTGATCTTTGCCTATGTGCTTCTGATATAGCGATGATAAAATAATTATATATAGTACTATATATGTATATGTTTCTAAACTGCGGTTTGCTTAGTTGCTCAGTCATGTCTGACTCTGTGACATGAGAGCCTGCTGGGCTCCTCTGTCCATGGATTCCCCAGGCAGGAAGACTGGAGTGGGTTTCCATACCCTCCTACAGGGCATCGTCCCAACCCAGGGCTCAAACCTAGGTCTCCTGCGTCGCAGGCAGATTCTTTATCATCTGGGGAAGACACAAAAATTTCCAAAAAACCCTAATTAGTCCAACTCAGTAGTTAAAGCTAAAAGCATGATTATTGAGACCTCAACCATGCAATGGTATTAACTTCTATCATCCCATGGAGTCCTCCTCAGGACAATGTGTTACTAGTCAAAATCCCAGACTGAGTAATTTGCAGAAAACCATTCCACCAGTGCCAAAACTCATCGTCATTTCATATCCCACAGTGCTTCTTAATAATAGTATGTGCATTCCACATTCATATTGGTAAGTCATATGAATAGTATTGATATTTGCACAGTAGTAAGATGCTCGCCCAAGAAGTGTGTGATTCAAGTTTTGTTCATTTTACTGCTTATTGTTCTTAAATCCAGCTTGAGAAGGTGTTGCTTTCATGCATGACCAGTCAACCATCAGCCATCTCATCTGTCAACCTTCCTATCCCAGTCGAGGTCATTAGTATCTGTGTTAGACTGCAACGGATACACACCAGGGATCCTATCTGTCCAGGTCATTTTGCATAGTGAATTTACATCACTTGAAAGTTAATATGCAAAAAATCACTTTAAACAATTGATCCTTTTTCGTTAGTCTTGGGAAGATTTTAGAGGGTGTTTTGTCGGATGTAGAAGAATTTATTGGGCTAACTAGGCAGAGGTGGACATTGGGAAGAGAAATCACCTTTGAGGGTCTGGAATTTGGACTCGTGTCATGAGACAGGACTTTGGAAGTGTCATATCTGTGCTAACTCTAGGAGTTCGTCAGTCACAGAAGTCTGAGACCCGAGTTCTAGGTTTGCTGTCTGCTGTTGTTTACAAGGAGCCCTGTGAGGCACTGGGGTGATGGCCAAGTTGTTTCCCAGGGGAGTGCCTGTCCATCTGAGAGCTCAGCTCGTTAGTCTCAAATTCATTTTTACCTCCTTTACTAGTGTCATGAGACAGGACTTTGGAAGTGTCATATCTGTGCTAACTCTAGGAGTTCGTCAGTCACAGAAGACTGAGACCCGAGTTCTAGGTTTGCTGTCTGCTGTTGTTTGCAAGGAGCCCTGTGAGGCACTGGGGTGATGACCAAGTTGTTTCCCAGGGGAGTGCCTGTCCATCTGAGAGCTCAGCTCGTTAGTCTCAAATTCATTTTTACCTCCTTTACTTTCTGAATATTCCAAATGTTATTTTTAATCTGGGGATTAGTAGAGGGATCTCTCCAGTTTTAATGCAAAATTTTCACAGATTGTAAAACATGAGACAGTAATAACTCCTAGTGCAAACATCATGATTTCAATTCTTCATCAGTGTGCTTTTAATCTATTAAAAATACCATAGACAAATCATTTATAATTCTAGAGTGAAAAAAAGAGAGAGATGTCAAGGGCCAGAGGAGCTACTTGTGCATGTGTTCTAGAGAAGCCACATCACAGAGAAAGCAGTCAACCTCTGTCATTTAATGTGAAGGCAGAAGGACATGCCTGCAAGTGCTCGGGAGAAAACGCTTCAAATATATGCTAAGATTCCCTTACAGGCAACATAAAATCTTGTTCACATAAAATCAGCATACATTTATTTCTTGTGGATTTCACACATATTTATGAGTTGAATGCTGTCATTACCATTATGTGAATAATTTATTAAATAATGATGAGTGAAAACAAAACAAAATGTCTGCATTGGGCATAAAATATATAGGCATGTTTCCTGTACTAAGTAGCTGAGGATCAAAGATGAGATACACCAAATCAGACAGAACCAGTATATGGTTTAAAGCAGTGGTTTTCCACATTTCCTCCACCTACAGCTCCTTTGTGTGTGTGAGTGTGTGTGTGTGTGTGTGTGTGTGTGTACTGAAGTGTATTAAAGCTTGACTTGTACAAAAAGAAAGTTGGATATTTTTAAGATGAGTAAAGCATTTCCCATGAACTAGGAATATGGATTGACTATATGCAAGCATTAAAAAATCACTGTTCTTTGTGCATTAAATTTCAGGTGTTTTAAATCAGTACACACAAAATATCTGTTACTAAAATGAAGAGATTAAGAATGAAGAATGTAACTCTTTTTTTGTTACCCCATTCTTATATCACAAAATTTACTTCTAGGCCAATGCAGTGTTTCATTTCGTCATGTGGTATAAATGACCAAATGCCTTCGATCATTCAGGTGGTTCAGTTCAGTTCAGTTCAGTTCAGTTCAGTCGCTCAGTCGTGTCCGACTCTTTGTGACCCCATGAATCGCAGCACGCCAGGCCTCCCTGTCCATCACCAACTCCCGGAGTTCACTCAGACTCATGTCCATCGAGTCCGTGATGCCATCCAGCCATCTCATCCTCGGTCGTCCCCTTCTCCTCCTGCCCCCAATCCCTCCCAGCATCAGGGTCTTTTCCAATGAGTCAACTCTTCGCATGAGGTGGCCAAAGTACTGGAGTTTCAGCTTTAGCATCATTCCTTCCAAAGAAATCCCAGGGCTCATCTCCCTTAGAATGGACTGGTTGGATCTCCTTGCAGTCCAAGGGACTCTCAAGAGTCTTCTCCAACACCACAGTTCAAAAGCATCAATTCTTCAGTGCTCAGCTTTCTTCACAGTCCAACTCTCGCATCCATACATGACCACAGGAAAAAACATAGCCTTGACGCGATGGACCTTTGTTGGCAAAGTAATGTCTCTGCTTTTGAGTATGCTATCTAGGTTGGTCATAACTTTTCTTCCAAGGAGTAAGCGTCTTCTAGTTTCACGGCTGCAGTCACCATCTGCAGTGATTCTGGTGGTAGGTCACTCTAAATCTCATGAAAGACACAGCTGAACAGGTGGTACATCTTCGGATTTCCTCTTGGTGAGGGCTGTGCACAGAGAAGGAAATTACCTGTTGTGGATTAATTCTGTCTCATGCTGCTATTTCTTTTTCTCATGAATTCTGTTTCCTAGGAGCACCATTAGCTGATGGATCAGTGGGTTGCTATTATTAACCAGGTTAGGTGTATCTTCTGGTGTCCCTGTCCAAAAGTTCCTCAGCAGGGTTTGAACCACACCATATGTCCAGTGTTGCTGCTTTTTTGTCAAGGGAATTCAGTGCAGCTGGGTCCCATGTATTGCCCTCAGCTAAAGAAAGAGAAAATCTTTGCCTTTTTCTAAGGGTAGGCGTTGGATTTAGCTCTCCTGTCACTGCTTTTTGTTTATCTCCTGACAGGTCTTAACATATGATTTCAATCTGCTTTATTTTTAAAAGTGTTCTTCTTTCAACTCATCAGATACGGGTTTTAATTAATTCAAAACAGATTTAAAACGAGGAGAAAAAAATCTTTCTGATGATTTCGCCATCATCAGAAACTTGGGGATCTAAACAGGCGCTGTTGTTTTGTTCACTCATTAAGTCGTGTCTGACTCTTTGCAACCTCATGGGTTGCAGCAAGCCAGGCTTCCCTGTCCTTCACCATCTCCTGGAGTTTACTCAAACTCATGTCCACTGAGTCAGTGATGCCATCCAACCATCTCGTCCTCTGTGGCCCCCCTCTCCTAGGTGGCGAAGTATAAAAAGGGCTTCCCCGGTGGCTCAGTTGATAAAGAGTCTGCCTGCAGTGCGGAAGACCTGGGTTCAATCTCTGGGTCAGGAAGATCCCCTGGAGAAGGAAATGGCACCCACTCCAGTATTCTTGCCTGGAGAATCCCATGGACGGAGGAGCCTGGTGGGCTACAGTCCCTGGGGTTGCAAAGAGCAGGACATGACTGAGTGACTAGCACTTCCACTCTCTTTCAAAGTATAAAAATCTAAAGCTTATCTAACTGACATCTCTATCTTCTTGGTGACCTGTTGAACTCATCTTGTTATAGAAGCAATTAAACTAGATATGGTGTGTTTTTCCCTGTATATTTTAGTGACCTAATGGTTAATGCTAGAAATTTCCAGATGGCTTTGGTAATTGTTATTTGCTTTTAATCTAAATGGTTTAAATTATAAAATTAGCACGTTCGTCATAAAAGGTTGATAGAATGGGTCAGAAATGAAGACTAAAATTCTTCTCCTTTTTCCATTTTTCACTTTATTAGAACTTCTATTGAGATTTCATAAACAGTTGTATTTATAATGTTAGGCATTTTTCTGTATAAATAACGTTACGTGTGTATGATGTAGTATTACTTATCTTACTTTTTTTTAAAAAAGACTTTTTATTTTTTGAACACTTATAGGCACAGCAAAATTAAGCTACAGTTAGCGAGATTTCGCATATACTCCCTGCCCCTAGAAATGCATGACCTCCTCCATTATCAACATCCTCCACTGCAGCGGTACATATGTTATAAGTGATGAGGCTACACTGACACATCATGATCACTCAAAGTGCATAATTCACATTACCGCTTCCACTTGGTATTGTACATTCTGTGGGTTTGGACAAGCTTGTGATGACATGGATCCACCATTACATTATCCAACAGAATCGTTGGCAGTGAAACTATATTACTTTTATTTATAATATCTACCTATCTTGTTTTCAGACAAATGAGATCTTTATTCTGTAGTGTTCTCTTTTGACTTAATTGTGCAAATCTTCCCATTTGCCATTTTTCAGTCTTTTTTTTTTTTTTTTTTTTTTTACTGTTTTTTACAGTTGCACATTATAGCATTGCCTGGGTTGTTGTGAATTACTCCACCAGCCCTTGACGAATGAGTCATTAGTGTTGGCTCCTGCAATGCCCTGACCTACATTGGCTGATGGGGCTACAGTAAACAGCACAGACCAGACTTCTGTCCTCAGGGTGCACAGAGTTTGTGCTCATGGCATGGACACTTATATCACTTTCAATTTTTCACTCTTGCAACATTTTTCTCCCTTTTCATTTATTTAGTTTTAATTGGAGGATAATTGTTTTACAATGTTGTGTAGGTTTCTGCAACGTTTTTCTCTTTTAAAAATTGATTTTGTTCCATTTACATTTATTGTTTTCATAAGTTCCCTTCCGATCTATTTTCAGTTGACTGTATTCTTTTTCTTCCTTTTGGGTGGGTAAAAAGTTCCAGTTGAACTAACTCCAGTCTCCTCTCAACTCTTCCTCGTCCCCCCCAGAAGGCTGATCTTGACCTTTGACCGATGGGGAGCATTAGCAAGCAACTAGCAGGAAGTGAGGTTGGGGACTTCTTCCTCATACTGTCATCTGAAGGGTCACTATGGGCCGGCTGTGTCTCTTGACCAAAGTTCACAGCTCCTGTGAGGGGGTTCCTCTGGCTTCCTGGCTTGAATAATCACTCTCTGCTTACCCCTTTGGCTCAGGTGTGGTTGGAACTCCCTGACCCCCATCTTCAGTTCAGGGTCTTTTGCTATCCCTTGCAGTTTCTATATGCCCTGCCCACTCTCTTACATACAATTCCTCTATAAACCCATTTCTCAAACTATCCAGTTGAAGGCTTCTTCTTTCTGCTGAAAGCCTGAATGGTGCCCTGGGAGGCCCTTGGACTCACTTGGCATATGTAAGTATTTTTATAGTCTCTGGAATTCCCCTAGAACAAACAGATGGCCTGGTGGCCATACAGCTCAATCGGCTGAAATGGGGAGGACATTTATTTTTGGCCAATTTTCATGCTTTAAATGGACGCCTACATAATATTACTTCACCAAGTTAGAGAACAGCAAGTATGCCTCAGTGTCATTAGTAGATGCTAATTTTAGGGAAAGAGGGGAAAGGATGCAAACTGGGTTTTTTTTGCTATTTTTAAAAAAAATTTATTTTTAAATTGGAGGATAATTTCTTTACAACGTTGTGTTGGTTTCTTCCATAAATCAACATGAATCAGACATAGGTATGCGTATGTCTCACCCCTCTTGAACTTCCCTTCCACCTCGCACTCCATCCCACCCCTCTAGGTCATCACAGTGCACCCTGTGGAGCTCCCTGGTCATTTAACGAATTCCCACTGGCTATCTGTTTTACATATGGTAATGTACATGTTTCAAAGCTACTCTCTCATTTCCTCTCTCCCTCTCCTTCCCCTCCTGTGTCCACAAGTCTCTTCTCTGTGTCTGCATCTCTATGGCTGCCCTGCAAATAAGTTCATCAGCACCATTTTTTCTAGATTCCATATAGATGTTAATATACAATATCTGTTTTTCTCTTTCTTACTTCACTCTATGTAACAGGCTCTCGGTTCATCTACCTCACTAGAATTGACTCAAATTTTATTTATTTATTTTTTTATTTTTTAATGGCTGAGTACAAACCATTTTTGAGCATGGATTTTTTTTTAAGAGGAGATAGGCAGTCCTATCTTTATTTAATATAGATGTATTAATTAATTAAATAAATTTTCCTCTTAAAAAAAAGCCTTAGCCTATGAGCATGATGTAAGATACTTCATGATGTAAGATACTTCCCTTTAATTTTTTTTACAAATCATTTTTGTTGGCGTATACTTGATTAACAATGTTGTTGTGTTAGTTTCAGGTATACAGCAAAGTGAGTCAGTAATACGTATACATATACCCACTCTGTTTTAGATCCTTTTCCCATATATGTCATTACAGAGTATAGAGATGAGTTTCCAGTCCTCTATGCTGCTGCTGCTGCTGCTGCTAAGTCGCTTCAGTCGTGTCCGACTCTGTGCTACACCACAGATGGCAGCCCATTGGGCTCTGCCATCCCTGGGATTCTCCAGGCAAGAACACTGGAGTGGGTTGCCATTTCCTTCTCCAGTGCATGAAAGTGAGAAGTGAAAGTGAAGTCGCTCAGTCGTGTCTGACTCAGCGACCCCATGGACTGCAGCCCACCAGGCTCCTCTGTCCATGGAAGTTTCCAGGCAAGAGTACTGGAGTGGGGTGCAATTGCCTTCTCCGCCTGTCCTCTATAGTAGGTCCTTATTAGTTACCTATTTTATATACAGTAGTGTGTGTGTATCAGTCCCAATCTCCCAATGTATTCCACCCCCCCACCCCAGGATTGATTTTGTATTGGTGTCAGTGCTCCACATCTCATTATCCTATGTAATCCAAGTAAGACTCTCCAAAGAAAGGTATCTTTTCCTCCCCTTTATAGATGAGTGTCATGAGGATTCAGTTCAGTTCAGTTCAGTTGCTCAGTTGTGTCCGACTCTTTGAGACCCCCTGAACCACAGCACGCCAGGCCTCCCTGTCCATCACCAACTCCCGGAGTTTACTCAAACTCATGTCCATCAAGTCGGCGATGCCACCAACCATCTCATCTTCTGTCATCCGCTTCTCCTCCCACCTTCAATCTTTCCCAGCATCAGGGTCTTTTCCAATCAGTCAGTTCTTCACATCAGGTGGCCAAAGTTTTGGAGTTTCAGCTTCAACATCAGTCCTTCCAAAGAATATTCAGGACTGATTTCCTTTAGGATGGACTGGTTGGATCTCCTTGCAGTCCAAGTGACTCTCAAGAGTCTTCTCCAACACCGCAGTTCAAAAGCATCCATTCTTCAGTGCTCAGCTTTCATTACAGTTCAACTCTCACATCCATACATGACCACTGGAAAAACCATAGCTTTGATTAGATGAACTTTTGTTGGCAAAGTAATGTCTCTGCTTTTTAATATGCTGTCTGGGTTGCTCATAACTTTTCTTCCAAGGAGTAAGCATCCTTTAATTTCATGGCTTTAGTCACCATCTTCAGTGATTTTGGAGCCCCCCAAAATAAAGTCTGTCACTGTTTCCACTGTTTCCCCATCTATTTGCCATGAAATGATGGGACCAGATGCCATGATCTTAGGTTTCTGAAAGATGAGTTTTAAGCCAGCTTTTTCACTCTCCTCTTTCACTTTCATCAGGAGGCTTTTTAGTTCCTCTTCACTTTCTGCCATAAGGATGGTGTCATCTGCATATCTGAGGTTATTGATATTTCTCCCAGCAGTCTTGATTCCAGCTTGTGCTTCATCCAGCCCAGCATTTCTCATGATGTACTTTGCATATAAGTTAAATAAGCAGGGTGACAATATACAGCCTTGATGTACTCCTTTCCCTATTTGGAACCAGTCTGCTGTTCTGTGTCCCGTTCTAACTGTTGCTTCCTGACCTGCATACAGATTTCTCAAGAGGCAGGTCAGGTGGTCTGGTATTCCCATCTCTTGAAGAATTTTCCAGTTTGTTGTGATCCACACAGTCAAAGGCTTTGGTATAGTCAATGAAGCAGAAGTAGATATTTTTCTGGAACTTTCTTGCTTTTTTGATGAGTCAACAGATGTTGGCAATTTGATCTCTGAAGGTTAGACTGTCATGAAAGTTAGACTCTCTTAAATTGTCCAATGTCCCAAGAATGGTAAATGGTAGAGCTATGATAGAAACTCTATCTTACTCCATCAAACTTGCATCTCCAAACCAGCTATACCTCAGAAGTACATAGAGAGTTCTTCAAAAAAATCCAGATTGCTGGGACTACCCCAGAGTAGCTGAGAAAATGTCTCTCTAGAAGGGTGCCACCTGTGGATATCTTTTTATTAGCCCCGTGCATCCCCACCTGGTGATTCTGATCGTGTCAGATTTGGAAACACTGTGTTTAAGCTTCTGATGGGTTCTGGTCTTAAATGGGCTTCCCAGGTGGTGCCAGTGGTAAAAAGTCCTCCTGCCAATGCAGGAGATCTGGGTTTGAATGCTGGGTAGGGAAGATCCCCTGGAGGAGGAAATGGCAACCCACCCCAGTATTTGTGCCTGGGAAATCCTATGGACAAGCGGAACTCTTAACTGACAAAATTACCTTTTCTGATTCTTGGACTTTCTGCTATTACCTAAAACAGAGCCTTTTGCCAGATTTTAAGTCATTACACCGTGTAAGAGTGTTTAATGTGATTTTCCTTATAGGCTGCTTTTTTTAAAAATAAAATCTGAATTTTAATAATAGTTCATGAATAAAGGCAACTTTATGTCCTGAAGCACTGTGCTGTAAATATTTTTATCTTTACTAATACTTATTATCTAAAAACAGAATATTATTCCAGGGTCCATGAAAACATATTGGATCTAAACTATCAATACTGATAAAGTACAAAACAAGCTGTTAGGTATATGATTTAATAAAAGTTGGCATAAAATGAGAGTATTGGCATTTATTAATCTCATAAACTCTAATATTCATGCACAACAGATACTATCTTCACTGTATCTCTGATGTTTTTTGAAGAGTGAAGAATACATGGTAGTATATAAACCCTTAATACTTGGGACAGAATTTTTGTTATATTCTGAAATCCTAATACCATGTAATTTTTCACTGCCTACGTTACATTTCCTTATCTTTAAAATGAAAGGTCTTCCTTCCTTAACACCAAAAAAACATTTTTCAAATCTCTTTTTAAAAAAATGAATCACTGATTCCTAAGAGGATATGTAATGAAAATGTCAATTAAATACAGGTAAAAACGAACTATTTTGGAGGGGCCCCTAGAAAGTCTAAATACTATGTGAAACTGTGTTGCTTCTGTGTGGGCACTGCCTACCGTATGCTTACCTCTTAGTAAGTGCTAGGTTTTGGCTATAATTGGCTATGTGTGATTAGCTGCTCAGTCGTGTCCAACTCTTTGCAACTCTGTGGACTATAGTCCTTCAGGATCCTCTGTCCATGGGGTTATCCCAGCAAGAACACTAGAGTGGGTTGCCATTTCCTTCTCCAATGCATGAAAGTGAAGTCACTCAGTCGTGCCCGACTCTGAGCGACCCCATGGACTGCAGCCTACCAGGCTCCTCCATCCATGGGATTTTCCAGGCAAGAGTACTGGAGTGGGGTGCCATTGCCTTCTACATTTATATATTTTAAAAAATGGCCCAAGTACTCTTCTCTGCTAGGAATTTTAGAAAGACCACCTAAAATAAACAACTGCCTATTTAGGAATAAGTAATAAGCAATGCTGAAAGAATCTCAGCAATGGGGATTGATTGTAGCACCATTTCCCCTAATTATAGCTCCTCACAGGGACAGAATGAACCCGGAATACAAAGTAAAACTTTTTGCCTTTCATTACTTGCAAGGGAGGTTCAAGTAATAATTGGTAGAAAATAACAATATTGAAGTTTTGTTTCCACTTTAGATGGCAAGTTACTGCTTCTGAAAAGTTTTAGATCATTTAGCCTAAGTATTTCATTTAAAATGCTTATTTCTGATGTATGAACCTTAAAGTGTTTTGTCTTGAACATTTAAAATATTAAAAACAGTGCAGGTTATTTATTGCACTATCCATGAAGGGCAGTCCTCCCCAACTATGTCATACTGAAGATCAGCCTCTGCTTTGTAATATTCAAATCCCTTTGTCCAGTGAAATTTACCCAGTCCTCAGCTGGTACTCGGAGAAGCCAATGGCACCCACTCCAGTACTCTTGCCTGGAAAATCCCATGGATGGAGGAGCCTGGTGGACTGCAGTCCATGGAGTCGCGAAGAGTCGGACATGACTGAGAGACTTCTCTTTCACTTTTCACTTTCATGAATCAGAGAAGGAAATGGCAACTCCCTCCAGTGTTCTTGCCTGGAGAATCCCAGGGACGGGGTAGCCTGGTGGGCTGCCGTCTAAGGGGTTGCACAGAGTCGGACACGACTGAAGCAACTTAGCAGCAGCAGCAGCTGATACTGTGCTCATACTGCGATACTGATCCTGGGCTTCCCAGGTGGTGCTAGTGGTAAAGAATCTGCCTGCCAATGCAGGAGAAGTAAGAGACATGTTTTTGATCCCTGGGTTGGGAAGATTCCCTGGAGGAGGGCATGGCAGCTCACTCCAGTATTCTTGCCTGGAGAATCCCATGGACAGAGGAGCCTGGCGGGCTATAGTCCATGGGGTCATAAAGAGTCAGACATGACTGAAGCGACTTAGCACACACAGCTGATATGGGCTGAATGTGTGAGCCCGCTGGTTTCATGCAGCCGAACCCCACGAAACTGAGCTAAGACACCAACCCCGCCCCCAGCTCCTGGTACCACTCTCTATTGAAGCCATTCATGTCATCTGTGAGTCATCTTGGATGATGACATCTCAGAGACTATGAGCAGAAAGACTCCTCCATCTACCCAGCCCAGCCCAACCTGTTGGTTAGCCTCCATTTGTATGGTACTAATCTTCCCTTTATTTGAAATTGAAGAAAAGAAAATCACTTTATCTCTAAAGTGTTATGAAAATCCCTGAAATAGACTAAGGGTAATTCAAATTCTAGGAATACACTTTCAGATTTCTTTCTGCATGGTGTATTTATGGAAAATTTTGGACTTCCAAAGCTGATAGCCACCCTTGTTAGTTGGGAACCATTTAGTCATTATTTTTGATGCCTGCTGTCATCTTTACTTTCCCAGTTTGGAAGAAAGGGGGTAGGGTAACAGGTTATTTTGGAATATGCAAGACATACTCTGATGAGCTATAATTACATAGTGACATCTTGGGAACTGCTATTCGATTGCTGGTTCCAGCTAATTTATTATTCTCTAAAGATGCTACATTCATATTGGTTTTCATTTACTTTTGTATTTTTCTCATTTCTTTATAACTGAGAGCACAGTGATTGGTTTACATATTGCAAAGATTTTTCTCTACAACCTGCAACCAAGGCTGATTTAAAACTTGTTATACCAGCCAAGAAGCTAAGGGTAATGCTCCTTAAATGTTACTCAAAATCCTGTACTTGCCTCTTACAGAACTTCTGCTTTGCTCTTGGTGCTTAGTTGAAGTAGGACAGCCCCGACGGATCTTACCAGGTACCCTCAGCCCTTTCCATCTTCCCTAGATGCTGGTCTAAGGGAGAGACTACTGGAAGGGGTAGCCATTTCTTTCTCCAGAGGATCTTCCTGACCCAGGAATCGAACCCTGGTCTCCTGAATTGCAGGCAGATTATTTATTGTCTGAGTCACCAGGGAAGCCCACACTAAAATTACATGCATTTTATTTCCAAAGCAGTCTAAATTATCCATTTCCCCCCAGGATACTTTAAGTGTCTCCTATGAATGCTTCAGGGCAGTGTATTGGAGAGAGACAGGGAAACTTACAGGGAGCCCCAGCAGGGGCCGCTCCCTTCTCTGCAGAAGTTAGGAAGGGCTTCCTGGGGAAGTAACTTCTCTGCTGAGCCACGAGGTGAAAGAAGTGGCATTCAGACACGAGGCAGGGAGCCCCGGAAACAGAGGGGGTCCCACGTCTAACCCCAGGAGGTGAGAAAGGACAGGCTGGCCTTGGGACACTGCAAGGAGCTGTGTAGGATCCGACCTCTTTACAGAATGGCTTAGGAGATGGCCAGCTGTTTTCCTGTCAAGTCTGGCATCCATCCTATTTCTTGGCACTTTGGGGGCAATGGACACTTGTTCTGTGATGGAGGGGAAAACATGGTTATCTTCAGTATGTTGGGGTGAATCGGAGAAGGGAAGCAACCGCAGGGTTGCAGAGGAAATGAAAACAGAGCAGTACTCGGATCCTCCCCTTGGAACTGTCCAGAAAGCGAATGCGGAGGAGCTCCAGACAGCCTGCAGACTGGCACGTGGCCACCACCGTGCCTGCAGGGTATCCCTTCGCTCTTCGCTGGCTGTCTTCATTGGGTGTGAAAACAAACTTCCTGGTTTCCAGAAAGCGTGCTAGGGTTACCACAGTCATTGGGGACCCAGTGTATTTGTACTTGAGTTTTTACTGAAGATATAAACAGCTGACGAGTTTAGTATTATTTATGTATATACAAGGTAATTAGGCTTCAACTGGTGTCTTTAAAAAATTTGCTTAAAATTATTCTCACCTCCCCCTTCCTCTCCTCTCCTGGTTCCTCCTCTACCCTCCTCTCTTGTTCACTTCTTTTTGCTTCATCCGCCTCCTCTTTCTCCTCCCTTTTCTCTTTTTCCTCCTTCCCTTCCTCCCTCCCTTCTCTCTGTCTGCATTAAACACGAAGGGCTTCTCTGGTGATGCCCTCCATCCTACCAAATCTGCCAGTTACAGAGCCCTTGAAAAGCTGTCAGGCAGAGCTGACCTTGTGGGAAAGGTGACGGGCAGCTCGCGCCACTCAGAACCACTATGAAGGCACCAGTTACACTTCATACTTTGCAAAGAAAAAAGTGTGCCAGATGCTTTTTTGCTTGTTTGTTTCAGGGCAAAGGCATAAAGCACTGGGACGTGTGAGAAATACCCCTGGAATCAGGAGGCTCTTAGTCCTGGCCTCTGTCACAAACCAGCTGTATGGAATCAGGCATTAACTGTTTTAACTATAAAATATAATATTCGGCTGTAGAAGACGTTCAGTGCTTTTCCTCTAGTATTCTGTCATTCAGGTTTCTTTCCTTCATTTGTTCATTCATAGAGCAAACATTTGTGGGAGAACCTAGAAGGTTTGGGGAGCTGTTTAAGGGCTGAGGATTATGAAGGTAGAAGAGTTTTACCTTCAAAGAGCTGTGTGGAGGGAGGGCTTCCCTGAGAGTGATGAACCTAGTGATGAACTCAGGGCTTTCCTGAGAGTGATGAACCCAAAGCAAATATATATTGATAAGGAGAGGGTATATGTGCCGTGAGAGAGGTGTTTACAAGTTGCAAAAAAACAAAGATGGTTTTAGCTGATGGAGACTGGAGCTCTGGAGCTGTGGTCAGGGACATTTATTTTTTTTTTAAATAAAGGATCGGATGCTAGATTAGCCTGTGACTGTCTCTAGGTGGAGGTGGGAGATCTTGCTGACAAAGAGGAGGTCGGTGCCCTCAGGGGCTATGGGCACTCAATCTGTCTGCAGTGGGTGTGCATTGATCAGGATTGGGCTGAATCTGAACAGGCAGACTGAGACCAGACACCCATGTGTTGGCTTTTTTTTTTTTTCTTGTGTGGCAGAAGTTTTATTACAGTGCAAAGGGACAGAGAAAGCTTCTGACAGAGATAGCAGAAGGGAGTGGAGAGTGCCCACTCGCTAGTCTTTGGCAAGGAAATGATATACTTTTTAAGTTAGTTATTACAATACATCAAAAGGACTTCTCAAGTTTGTGAAAATGTTACCAGACCCACACCCACAATGTACGTTTTAGGATAATAGGATTAGAACTTAACAACAGAAAGATCCTACCAGACCCATTCCCATAATTTACATTCTAAAATATCAGAATTAGTCAGAAGGTTTTCAGGAAGGAGAAACTGTCCTCAAGCAGGATACATTGCTGTTATATAATCCCTAGTGAAGTGAAATGAAGTGAGGTCGCTCAGTCATGTCCGACTCTTTGCAACCCCGTGGACTGTAGCCCACCAGGCTCCTCCATCCGTGGGATTCTCCAGGCAAGAATACTGGAGTGGGTTGCCATTTCCTTCTCCAGGGGATCTTCTCGACCCAGGGATCGAACCCAGGTCTCCCGCATTGCAGGCAGACGTTTTAACCTCTGAGCCATCAACTGAGTTGTTTGTTGTGTAATCATCAGTTGTGGATTTAAAGAAAAAAACCAATTTATGTGACTAAGACTAGGGAATGTAGAGAGAGAAAAAAAAGTGTCAGCTTTGGGTCTGTCATGCTTTCGATTTTATCTGGAGAGTGGTGGTGGTGGGGGGCACTAGAATGTTCTCAAGAATTCAGGACGATCTCTTTGTGCCTTGGAAGCAACATTTATAAAAGCAGCAGCTGAATGAAGAGACTGGTTTCTAACTTTTTCAAATCACGTTCTGTTTGGAGAACATTAAAATTACCTGCACAACAAGGCATCCACAGGTAAATCTCCATCTCTATGGTTACATCAGGCACAGAGACCCCCCTGAAGAACAACCAGGATCAGAGTGGATAACACTCTAACACTGTGTATTTGTTCTTATTAGCTTTACATCCTTGCGATTTGTCCCACAGCTGTTTAACTAATCCTGAAATTTTCACGTTATCATTCATATCCTACATTCAGTTAACGAAACCAAGAGTACATCTCTCCCGTGTTCGAGTGGGGTCCCTCTGACGTGATCCATGGCATCAACTAGGAGGAATGAGTAATTCACAGAGACAGCTGTCACTCTGAGGGCTCAGAGTTTCCTGGAGTCCTCCGAGTGCTCCCATACCCTGCCACATTCTCCCATATGCTCCCAGTCCTCAGACTGAAGGTATAGGAGGACAGGAGATGGCCACTGAAACAGGGTTTTGGCAAGTGATGGGCAAGCTGTTAGGGTCCGAGGTGGGCAGGCCAGTGTTTAGACCTAAGAAGGGAGCAAAGTAACTGAGCAGCGTGAGGGCATGAAGAGAAAAGTCAGCAGACCAGGCAATCAGGGGTGGGGGTAGGCAAGTGGGATCCATGTCTGCCCCACTTCCGGCTGCCCCTCTGGGCCGGGTCCAAGAGCAAAGGATGGGCACCCCTGTCCCGAGCAGGCGCCGCGGTCCCGGCCGCACCCCCAGCAGCAGGCAGAACTCCGAGGAGCTAGAGCGGGACTGTGCTGTGCCCTGGGCTTCGTCGTGCCCTGGGCTTCGTTGTGTCTGACTCTTCGACCCCATGGACTAGCCCGCCAGGCTCCTCTGTCCACGGGGATTCTCCCGGCAAGAATACTGAAGTGGGTTGCTGTGCCCTTCTCTAGGGGGTCTTCCCAACCCGGGAATTGAACTCAGGTCTCCTACATTACAGGTGAATTCTTTACTGACTGAGGCACCAGGGAAGCCCAAGAATACCTGGGGTGGGTAACCTATCCCTTCTCCAGGGGATCTACCCGACCTAGAAATCAAACCAGGGTCTCCTGCATTGCAGGCGGATTCTTTACCAGCTGAGCTATCGGGAAAGCCCAGGACAGGCCCCCAGTTAACTCAGCTTGAAGAGCTGGGCGGAAGGGAAGGAAGGAGACCAAAGCTGGTCTCCGCAGAAACACTGCACACTGGCAACCTTGTCAGCCCTTTATTTCTTGCTGCAGCTCGTGGGCTGGTGGAAGCAATTGTGAAAACTGAAAGTAGAGATGGAAAAATTACACATTTGTCACAAGATAAGTAGTCGTGGACTTTATTCATTAGAAATGTACATGTACGTGAAAAGGAAACAGAAAAAACCAGGATGCCATCCAAACCATCAGTAGACTTGGACTCATCTGTGTCTAATAACTATCGAAAGAATCTACTTCCAGAAAAATACTATTCTGAAGACTTATTCTTGGGTGTAATGAGTTTTCTTCTGGTGGTGGGTATCTTTTTCTAATGAGTAAATTGTATATATTCACCATCATTTACTCTAATGCCACTGTCATCAGAAAAATGTCAGTTTAAGCCAAACAACACTTAATTTTGCAATAATCTTACTGTTCCTATTATGCCAATGACTATGCAAGCCAGCCCTCCCTTTTCCTTATATACCAGGAAATGAATTTGAAACAAACCACTCAGTTTAGATAGAAAGATGTTAATCTCATTTAAAAAGTGAAGGCAAATGAATGTTATTTCACAGGGGAAAATACCATTTTTCTTTTTGACAAATTTTTGGTTCATTTTTACTCTTTTATTCCAAGCTACTGAAATTTAATTTATAGCACAAATTTAAAGGTAAACAATGTTCTGTGTAAACTGATTTTATTGTATTTTCAGCAGTGTCTTAATTTTAAATCAAGAAATGCCACCCACTTGCTAAGCTTACCTTATGCTTTAGCATGAGCAATTGCTAGTAGGTGATATATTAATTTAGACTACATCTTACAGAGAAAGTAAGTTTTGCTTAAGGTGTGGAAAATTCTAGAAGATGTAGTAATTCTTTAGAGTAATTCAATAGTTTCCAAGAAAACTTTTGGAAACATTCCAACAAAATTTGATGAGTTTCTGGGTGCCTTGTTTTGTTTTTCCTCTTGTTACTCTTAAAAGACCTTGTGGATGTGTGTGATCATCTGGGTTCTCAGCCTTCTTTTCATTTTTTTCCCCCTCTCTTCCATCAACTATACCATCCTTTTATATTCTCAGATTAAAATACCGCTCAGTAATAATTTGGCGTTTGGCTGGTCTCAAATGGTCTGAGTTCCCAGGTGGCAATCAAATGGTCTCAGAGCCTTATCCAATCAGCAGAAGTATTTTATTAACATTGTCAGCTTCAAATTTCATCTCCTAAAACCTATGTTCTCTACCAGAGTCTGTCCCACATCAAGTATGCCTTGTAGATGTCCTGACGTGGGAGAGCTTAGAGGAAGCTTGCGCTGATGCACTAAGAGCTTGATGAGCTTACGTAGTCACAAGATTAGCCCTTCAGAAGCTCGGTGGTAACAGTTGTTTTTCTCTCTGAAGATTTGCGCTTTTAACCCAAGGAGACACATTCTACATGAAGCAGTAATAGCCTTTGGTATCCCAGCAGAAGTTTCTGAGACGGAGGAAAGGCTCTCTTTCTTTCTTTTTTTTCCCCTCTAATTGCCCACCAGAAGCAGAATTCCTTGATGAGATAATTACTTACTTACACCTTATCCAGGAAATTACATTACTTTGTGATCTTGCCTCATTGACAAGCCAGGGTGAATCTTCCAGCGCAGGCCTTTCTGATGATGGCTCTGTCTGTGGGTTAGGAAGACCCCTGGCTGTGCCTGACAGTCCGTTTTCTTGTCTGTTTTAGAATTCTAGTTTCTTTCGTTAAATGGATTACCTTCCTTCCAACCCTGCTTTATTTCCTGTTCTTTGTTATGTGTGTGTATCTGTCTTGTGTTTAATTGACTGAATGTAGCTCAGTAAAATTTCCTTATCACTGTATTTAATACCCCAAAATGGTTGTGCTGTGCTTAGTTGCTCAGTCGTGTCCAATTCTTTGCGACCCCATATACTGCAGCCCACCAGGCTCCTCTGTCCATGGGGATTCTCCAGGCAAGAATACTGGAGTGGGTTGCCATGCCCTCCTCCAGGGAATCTTCTTAACCCAGGTGTCAAACCCAGGTTTCCCACATTGCAGGCAGATTGACTGATTGAGCCACCAAAGGTGGCTGGACATTCATATTTGCTCTCGGTGCTGGGTTTTTCATTAGTCCCTTTAAAGCTCCAATTTTGCTCAACTTTGATTAGGATAAATGGCCAGAGGAGTTACAGATTATAGGAGAATCATTTGCCTTCTCAGGAAGGCAGCAATGAAAAAGGAATTCTGAGGTGGCCTCCACTGTCTTTCTGATTGACAAGGACAATGTGGTTCGGTTTTAATTGAGAGAAACAGCCCTGAGAACAAGGAATGGAACAAAAGGGGTTAGAATTTGAATTATTCTTCCAAAGCAAGAACCATCGGGTAGATTTACATGGAACTATCTGAGATGATCAATGATTTTAGAGGTGTCACCCAGCTATTTGCTGAAATAGTCAGTTAATCATGGATTGTAAAAGAAAGCAAGTTGGTCAGTAGCGTGCAGTCTCTACTATATTTTCTCTGGGACTTCAGCTGCACCAGTGGGTCTCAGCTAGGAGTCATTTTGCTCTGCAGGGCACATTTGACAACGTTTGAGGCATTTTCAGTTGTTGTAATTGGGGGTGAGTGCTCCAGGCATCTATCTAGTGGGTAGGGGTCAGGGTGCTGATCCTGCTGTGCACAGGGAAGCCCCCCACCCCAATCGCCCCCGAGAATCATCTGGCCCCCAGTATCAATAGTGCTGCATTGAGAAACTCTGAGCTTTACCAACAAAACTATGAAGCAGATTAGATACTTAGGTAAAGCCATGCTTACCAGATTTGAAGGAAACTGGTATGTGTTGACTGTACAATTCATTCCCCAAATTGAGACATTTTGAGAGTGAAATGAAGGCAGTTATTAAGTATTCCAGGACAGTAAACAAAAAATGGGAAGTATACATCACCCTCTGACGCTGAAGCTGAAGCCGATGGTTAGATAGCATCAGTGACTCAATGGACAACATGACTTTGCGCAAACTCCGGGAGATGTGAAGGACAGGGAAGACTGGCATGCTGCAATCCATGGGGTCGAAAAGAGTCGGACATGACTTAGCCACGGAACAACAACAACCATGGGTTGGTGGTTCTGGTGAGCAGTCGACAGCCAAGAGCCATCCAGGAGCCCAGCCAGAGTTGCCACATTAAAATAAAAGATGCTCCTATGCTTTTATCATTTGGAGCATACAAGGCTTTTAGGAGCTCTGTGCAAAGAACTGGGGGCAGAGACCAACGCATGTATTTTCTATTATCTCCTGCCTGCTCTCACTTTCCTCAGTGCCACCTACCTGTGGCAAATGGCTGATTTATTTTTTTCTATTTGATTTTAAATGTGCATAACACTTTCCCTAGTTCCCGTCTTTCCTTCCCAACATGATCCGGACAGATTGGATTAGCTTCATAGATACATATTTTGGGATATTTAGGGGTCTGGGTCAGTAATGAGTGATGACTGGGCCAGTGCAGTATTAGGTTGACTTAATTTTATCCATTTGTGGGTCTCAGCTTGTGTAGGCTGAGAGCAGAAGAACAAGGGGAATGAGTTTTGTGGGTGGGTATGTTTCAGTTCTAATTTATCAGTGATATTTTGAAAATGGTGCACCGTTACCAGTAAAGGAAATCTTGTTTGGTGATTAAAAGAGGCTTGGCAGAAGGACAGAATTGGCCAGATTATTTGAAGGATGCTGGAAGAGAAAGCTCAACTGCCTGGAGGCGAGTGGCACCTCGTGCAGGCTGAAGCACCAGGGCTTTGGGGGTGACCAGCCCTGCCGCCTAGAGTGCCCCTGCCTGCAGGGTGCTCCTGGGCACTTTAGTCAAGGTACCCACTCTGGTAGGGCAGGCCTGGGGGTGCGGAGATTGGCCGGCAAAGTCCCACAGGCTCATGACTGCACGCCTGGCACCCCCACTAGATTTTAGCCACGCTCACCCTTGGTCCTGGTATGCTGTGCACAAGTTGCTCACTGTGGGCAGCAGCCCTGAGGACTAAGGAAATACTGTTTCATCATGAAATCCCACCTCCTGACATTTTAAAAGATTGAAGCCAGAAAAGAATAAAACAAAACCAACACTTCAACTGGTAAGGTTTCTTGGGGGACCCGAAAAGAAAAGCTCTCGCTCAGAGCCTGCCAACTATGACTGACAGCTGACAGATGGATGGTAAGAGAGGCAACAAGGAAATTTACAACAGGCACCCAAGCCATCAAAAGTCACCATCCCGGAGGGAACGTGGTGCCCCCACCCATACAGTCTCCAAGGGCCTAGACCCTCTACCAAGTGAGTAACGACTCTATGTAACTTTCCTGTTTATAATAGCCACCCCGAGTAAAAAGATGGCTGAATTGTTTTTGGAGGTTTTATTTTTAATAGCTTGACATTGTAAATGTTAAAATGTATAGGAGCTCCAATTATCATGAAAATTCACTTATGTAGGGTGATTAATTTCTCGATGAGGTTAGTTAGAGAACTGCGAAGTAAAGTACTGTAACAATTATTTTGTCATAACGATTTGTAAATAAAGGAATAACATTGTACAGCTCATTCTTTACAATGAGCCATCAAACAATGAAATATTCCAAAAAGATTTTGGAGGTAGAGATTCTGTAATATGCTAAATGTCTAGAACGATGTTTTTAAAACTCCGTTCAATGAAATATTAGATTATGGGGATGTTAATCGGAGTTCTCTGAAAAAAAAAAAAAATACCCCTTGGATAAATACATTTGGGAAACATGAGGATTAATGAAGTAAACACACTTCTTCACTGCAGCATTTTTCAGGAGTTTCAACATGGTAAAGCGCATTAATATAATATGCAACCTGTGTCACGCTTATGCATAAACTCATGACTGAAACTGAACTCCACTCTGCCTGCTGTTGGTTACACATGGGGGGCGGGTGGTCTCCTTGCCTGAGATGTGGCTGATGTCATGATGTTTGATCACTCTCAGGTGATAACGTTCCTTTTGCTATGAAAACAGACTGTTTAAAAAGCATACACACAACATACCGAGGGTAATTATGGCTCTAAACAGGTGCATTAGCTCGCTCTTGGACTTCTCCCAGGTCAGGTGTGGTTCAGTTGGATGCTTGTGTCCCAGGAAGTGGTGACTGACGCCTCCTTGCTTGGCCCCTCCCCTTGGCAGCTGCCACTTAAGTCCCTGGGCTTCCCCGCTCAGTAGTCGAGAATCCACCTGCCAAGCCGGAGATGCGGGTTCGACCCCATGGGTCAGGAAGATGCCCTGGAGGAGGGCATGGCAACCCGCTCCAGCACTCTTGTCTGGAGAATCCCACGGACAGAGGAGCCTGGCGGGCTACCAGTCCATGGGGTCGCACAGAGCTGGACGCGACTGAGCAACAACTACTTAGTTCCCTGGCAGCGTGGAAATTCAGGAAAGGGGGCGCAGCGGGTGTGGCCCAGCTCTGCCGGTTCTCCCTGGTCTCCGCCCTGGGTCACGCTCATCCTTCTCTCCAGGTGATGCTTTCGTAGGCTTCCCCTCCTGCGGTTACACTGGCACGGGGCACATGCCTCTTCCTGCCTGGAGGTGGTCTCCTCCCAGGCCCTGGACCACGATGGTCCCCACTGTTCTGCTGGAGTCTCCTCCTCTGCCAGGAGGCTTACAGGAACAGGCCAAGGCTGATTCTCCATCCTGCTCGGCGCCTGCCTGATCTGGAGCACTCACGCATCCCTGCCTGCAGGCGCCTGGGAGCTCGAGTCACTCTGGGTCTGCCTTCGATGGGGAGGACAGCCAGTCCTTCTCCTAGCTCATCCACAGTCATGGGTCCTGGGATCCAATTCAGGTTTCTCACGAGGAGGAGGGGGGAGGTGTGCTACGGCGCTCTAACACTGAAGAAATCCTCTTTGGATCTCTGTCTCTCCAAGGGGTTCAAGAGACATGGAAGAGCTTGCCCAGCCGTTCTCTTCTGAAATCCTGCTTAAGAATGGGGGGCCAGGGTGGGGGGCTCTCTCATCCTCTTCCTCCCTGGGCTGTGTGAACACCTCCAGCTTGGCAACTCACTTGAAATGGACTCAGAGGAAGTCCTGTATAACACCTGATGCCATTCTTTTTTTAACCATGGAAGATACCCCCTAACACACACACACAGAGACACAGACACACACACAGACACAGAAACACAACACAGACACAGACACACACACACACTGTTCTCAGCACTGTTCCGTGCCTTTCTGAGTACTTGGTGATATTTCCCACTTGGCCTCCATTCCTTGCTGTCTGTCTTACCCTTGATCTCCAGCTCTTGTCACCATCATCCTGCAGAACTGCCATCTGCAAGATCACCACTTTGTTTCCGGCTGGGCAATCCATTCGTCTTGCTCCAGGTCCCATGCTCTCTGACTGACTCAGAATTTCCTCATTCCATGAAGGAAATGGCAACCCACTCTAGTATTCTTGCCTGGAAAATCCCTTGGACAAAAGAGCCTGATAGGCAACAGTCTGTGGGGTTGCAAAGAGTTGGACACGACTGAGCAACTGCACCTTCTTTCTTTTATGCTCAATAGCAGTCTACTGTCAGGGTTCTCTTTACCTTTGTAAACACTTCTCCCCCACTGTCTCTTTTTCCCTTGCTCCCAAGGAAGGGATAACATGAGGATAAACTCTCAGCCCACTGCTAGTTCTTCTTCCCCTTCTTGGAGATCTTACTGAGTGCGTGCTCAGTCACTTCATCATGTCCAACTCTGTGGGACCCTGTGGACTGTAGCTGGTCAGGCTCCTTCATCCATGGGATTCTCCAGGCAAGAATACTGCAGTGGGTCGGCAGGCCCTCCTCCAGGGGGTCTTCCCGACCCAGGGATCACACCCCCTTCTCTTACGTCTCCTGCATTGGCAGGTGGGTTCTTTACCAGCAGCACCACCCGGGAAGCCCACACACGCTAATCGATGCTCTAAAGTCTCCAGCTTCAGGCCTTGACCCGCCTTCTGGCCTCCGTCTCCATGGCTCCGGCCCTCCGTGTCCAGGGGCAGCGCAGAGGTGTGCTGGTCCTTGAGCTCTTCGCCAGAGCTCAGCTCTTTCTCTCGGGATGCTCCCTCCTGGGCTCCTGAGGACTCTCCGTGTTGCAGCAAGGTCACCATTTCCTCCACACCATCCAGGCTTCAAAGTTTGCTGTTTAGACGCCACCTGCTCCTTTGTTTTCTATGTGATCAGCCACCAATCTCAACAGGTCTTTCCTTTAATGCTGCTTTCTCTTTTTTCCCCACTCCTCATCTTGTTCAGTCATTTTTTTTTTTTTAATATCACAAGACACTGGTCTGCACATTTTTCTTCTAATTTTTCTTTTTATTGGTAGATAATTGCTTTACACTGTTGTGGTGGGCTCTGCCATACGTCAGTGAGAATCAGTCATGATTATATGTATGTCCCTTCCTTCTTTGGCCTCTCTCCCCCCACCACTCCCGCCCTCTAAGTTGTCACAGAGTGGCAGACGGAGGTGCCTGTGTTACACAGCAGCTTCACGCTAGTTACCTATTTTACACGCAATAGTGTGTAGATACTCGTCAATGCTACCTTCTCAGTATGTCCCACTCTCTCCTTCCCTCGCTACGTCCGCAAGTCCACTCTCTCTGTCTGCACTTCTATTTCTTCTCTGGAAATAGATTCATCAGTACTATTTTTCTAGATTCCATACATATGCATTGATATATGACATTTCTTCTTCTCTTTCTGACCTCCTTCACTCTGTGCTACAGGCTCTAGGTTCATCCCCTTACTAAAACTGACTCAGATTCTTTCCTTTTTATGGCTGCATAATATTCCACTGGGTATATGCATCACAGCTTCTTTATCCATTCATCTGTCGATGGACATGTAGCTGCACATTTTTCTTTCCTTCCGTTGTTTTTGCACACAGTATGTTTTGCACGTTTCACCTGAAACCACTCTGAAACACAGCCTTGATTACATTAATTCTCGGTTCAAACTAAGCTCACAATTTCCTGACAAATTAAGTTCAAATCTAATCTGGAATCCAAAGCTTTGTGTAGTCTGGCCTCAACCTTTCTCTGCCAATCTAGCCTCCGCTTACTCCTCTCCATAAGCCCTGGGTGTGAGTCACATTGGCCTGTATGTTTATTTACTTACTTAACTGAAGGTTAATTGCTTTACGGAGAAGGAAATGGCAGCCCACTCCAGTACTCTTGCCTGGAAAATCCCATGGACTGAGAAGCCTGGTAGGCTGCAGTCCCTGGGGCTGCAAAGAGTCGGACACGACTGAGCGACTTCACTTCACTTTCACTAATTGCTTTACAGAATTTTGTTGTTTTCTGGGAAACCTCAACATGCGTGATTTTATACTGAATTTATTGTCTGTTTCCCGACCCTCTCCTCTTGTTTGAGCCTTACAAAGAGTATATATGTTCCATAAACTTCTGTAACAACACGCATCTATGTTTCCTCATTTTTATCTGTTCCCTGATTTTACTTGAGTTGGTAAAGAAGTACATGTTAATAATTTCTAAGTGTCTAAAAGGCAGAGACTTCTACTCTTTATAGATCCCATAATGCTGAAGCTCCAGTACTTTGGCTACTTGATGTGAAGAGCTGACTCACTGGAAAAGACTCTGATGCTGGGAAAGATTGAGGGCAAGAGGAGAAGGGGGCGACAGAGGATGAGATGGTTGGATGGCATCACTGACGCAGTGGACATGAGTTTGAGCAAATTCCAGGAGATAGTGAAGGACAGGGAAGCCTGGCGTGCTGCAGTCCACGGGGTCACAAAGAGTCAGACACAACTGAGCGACTGAAAAACAGCAACAACAGTGCCAAATACAGTGTACCTGCAAAGGGAGTACGTAGAACTGAACACTGACTGATTGAAATGTAGGAGTGTCAGTCATAGATCGTCTAACAAACTTGCAAGTGGCAGTTCCTCACTTTTCCCTAACTATAGCTGTGATTTGTCTTTTTCTGTGTCCAGATTTGCTTTGGCTTCTCTGCCAGTGCCCACGCCATCTTTCAAGTACCTTTGCACAGTGTGGATTAACATGTTTGCCAACTCATCCTGATTTTAAAAAGTTGACACAGTTACATTTGTGAGAGCATTGTTTGCTTTCCTTTGTTAGTTCAACATTTGAGGACTAATTGATGTTTGAAAATCTTAACACCGCCATGACTGCAAGCTAGTGTAACAGTTTTAACGTGGATGGTTCTTTGACTTTTTCAAGGCTCACTTTTACTGTGATCAGATTAACGTTTTTTTGAGAGGCCAGGTAGCAAAAGTAGTAGTTTAGAGATTAAGGAGAGATGAATTCTGAAAATAAATCTCTCTTTAGCCTACTGGATATCTTGGCCAAGCTACCTCACCTTTCTGTGCTTCAGTTCTTTTCTAAGACAAACAAAAGCGATAATGTCTATCTGTTGCATAATTTGTTTTGAAAGAGAAAGGAATAAAACAAAATATTTATGTTTTACACACTATGTTCAATTGCATGTGAAGTTTTTCAAGAAGTAGGAAAGATGATGACATACTGTTTCAACTGACTGTAAGCTGTTTTAATGTTTTCCTTACTACACTTTTAAACTTTATACAATAGATCTCTTGCACACATAGGTTTGTCCCTGAATATTGAACAGAAACCAAATTTGGACATCAAGTGACACTTTAAATCCATATCTCAAATCTCATATTTCTTTTCTGAGAATGAAAGAGGTCCCTAATCCTAACGCTAACACATGCATTTATATTTATTAAATGGGATAATGCTGTTAGGTGTTCATATAGTCTAGTGAACAGGTTTTCAATAGATTGTCAATAAAGCTACAATCAGTAGGTTGTCAACAAACCTTAGCTATTACTATCATTTTATACAAATCAGTTTTCATGAAGGCCTTGCAGCAGTAAAAGCTAGAAAAATCTGTATCAAAATATATACGAATGATAGTTGAGTTATGGGAATTTTTTCTAATTCTGTGATGTTATTACTTACTTAATTCAGTTCTTCATTTCGTAACCATTCTACTGAATGCCTACTATATGCCAGGCATTTTGCTGAATCCTTCCCATCCAACTATTGATAAAACTGACATGATCCCTTCCCTGGTGAAACTAAGTCTACATTTTGTAGAGAATCACCTGAAATACGTTAAAGAAAGTTCCAATAATTGTTCTTTATGTTTTCTAACTGATTCTTTTTCAGATTTTTATTTTGTTGTGCCCTGAACACTAAACACAAGATCTCCCCCTCTTTATATATTTTTAAGTATAAAATACTTATTGTTGACTATGAGGACCATGTTGTAGAGCAGATCTCTAGAGCTTATTCCTCTTGCTAATTAACAGGCATACAGTTTCACGTAAGCAAGATGACTATGTTCTAACGGATTAAAATAGAAGTGTTTATATTTACATACTGCTGTAAGGTTGACAAGACATACCTATTTGAGTCTTTCTGGAGCAATTCTTAGAGTAACCTTTAAGAGAGGCGGTGCAGGTAGCATCATGTCTACTTTTAGACATGTGGTTTAATAACTCACCCAAGCTTAGGCAGCCAGTAGAAGGCATTAGTGATCATTTAGAGAAGAGATACACACACACGCATGCAAGGCTGATTTCTCTGCTGGTTGGAATTTCCGCAGGGAAGATGAAATAAATATCTCTGCTGCCATTCACTAAGCAGGGGGCAAGAGCTTTTCTTTTCTTTCCTTGACATTGATTAGAGACAGTTGGTAGTTTCTACATTTTATATAATAGGAGCAGATTGGTGGGTCTCTTCCACAATTTTGAAGGGCTATCATTGTGAAATTGTTTCATTGCCTGGTTCAGATACATTGAATCTTTTTTGCCTTGTGTACTTAAGTGTGTTCACAGAAACATACAAGTTTCTTCCTTGAAAAGAGTCCAAGGATATTCACAATAAGGGAACAGTACACTTGGAGAATAGACCCCTTCTCTGAGGCACATTTCATTGTTATTTTCAGTGCTCTTTATTTGAGAAGAAAATATATTTGCTTCACAGACCAGCTGAACCCAAGCAATCAATGCATAATCACGTGACACCCTAATCTGTAGCTGGTTTAAAGGATTCAGAGTGTTGCATGCCACAGCTTGAACAGCCCAAAGGACTCAGGATAATTCATACGGATTCATCTGATAGTTTTACACTCAGCCATCTCATCTGTAGTTTAGCATAAGGGTTTGATAATGTAATTTTATTGAAGGCTCAATTTTAAGGCTCACTAATGTAATTTTAAAGGAGAATTTTTGTTTCATTTAAAGTCCCATGTTTGGGTTTCTCTTTTCTGTTTTTTAAGCCCGCCCTATGGTGCATGTGAATTGGTCAAAGAGCAGAATTCTGAGAAACCAGAGAGGATGCAGGTGCTGTCTAGAGAGAGCCATTGCCTCCCTCTTCCTGTGCATTGGAAAGAAGGAAGTCACTTCACACCCATCCTGCAAGTCACGCTTTTTCAATTAAAGAACAACTCAAAACCAAGTATAGAACCCAAAATGCAGACAGATTCTGAGCCAGTGCAGATCTGCAACGCTACACAAATTACATGGAAATTTCGTCCCCGCATAATAAGTACCAGCTTAGATTTTACAGAATACACGAAGGATGCAAGCCTCCTTAGCAGTACTCTTGTTAAACACTTAGAATTTAAAGAAAACTTTGAAGCACTTGTAGATAAAGGATTACCACCTCCTAAATATAATGATGTGAGGCTTCTAGAAGTAAGAAAATTTCTCAGTGCAGACAGTATGGGATGAGATCCAGGAGAGGCACTCAAGGGCATCAGCTGCATCTAGACAATCCCAAAAGAGGAAAGAGAATGGATTTGAAAAAGGGCTCATCAACATGGTTGTTGAAGAATTTTATTATTTCAGTGAGACGCACTGTTCTTTACAGCTTTGTATGTAAATATGCATATTAATGAAAGGACTACTGGTAGTAGCTACACTCTTGCTGCAGCTTACTATTTTCCATTTTCTGACGAGACATTGTAACATCACTTGCTGGATTGTCTTATCCCCATATTTCATGTATTTCATTACATTACATTACACTGAGACTCAGAGAAATTAACTAATAGGCCTAGTATTTGTGGAGTCTTGTATTGAAACAATAGTCTGCCTGCTTTCTTTCCATTTTTCCGCACTGATACCCCCAACTTATGTCACAGAAATAATTAGAAGTTGGCCCCTTTCCCTCCTTAATTCCATGGACAGAAGAGTCCGGTGGGCTACAGTCACTGGGGTTGCAAAGAGTTGGACATGACTAAGCACAAACACACACACAACCTCCTTAATTAGTTTTAGTTAAATAATTCAATTAGTTGTTGTTATAAATGTCAGTCCTAGACCATTATTTTTCACCAGTGACTTGGATTTATAAAACTTAGATCATGTATTTTGGACTTTAAAACATTTTTGACTTGCTGGAAGTCCATACCAAAATGTAGTTACTGATGGAAAAGTTAATGCAGAATTTGGTTGAACAATTGATTTCTTTTTCATTTATTAAGGTAATGATTAAGCTGCTATGACAAAGAGACCCCCCTTTTTTTTTCCTGTCAGTTAAAGAAGATAGAGCTTTATTTCTTATGTAATAGCCTAACCAGTTCAATCTGATAGCCTAGCTCTGCTTTGAGAGGTCATTCAGAGACCCAGGTTCTTTCCACATTGTTGCTCTGTGTCCTCTGGACTTTGTCCTCATCTTCATGGCTGTAGCTGAGTCACTGTTAAATATGTCCCTGTTCTAGCTTGTAAGAAATGGGAGAAAGAATGGTAGAGTGCATGACCAACTTCAATGACCAAGAATCCCTTCTGCAGACAGGAATTTAGTCACAACATGTCAAAGAGCGAAGGAGGCTGGGAAATATAGTCTCTAGCTGTATAACCCTCCACTCCAGGTCAAGAGTGAAAGTGAAAGTGAAGATTGCTCAGTCGTGTCTAACTCTTTGCGACCCCATGGACTATACAGTCCATGGAATTCTCCAGGACAGAATACTGGAGTAGGTAGCCTTTTTCTTCTCCAGGGGATCTTCCCAACCCAGGGATCAAACCCAGGTCTCCCACATTGCAGACAGATTCTTTTACAGTTGAGCCACAAGGGAAGCCCAAGAATATTGGAGTGGGTAGCCTATCCCTTCCCCACCAGATCTTCCCGACCGAGGAATCAAACTGGGGTCTCCTGCATTGCAGGAGGATTTTTTACCAACTGAGAAGTAATTTGGAGGGAAAGCTAACAGTCTGCCACACACTGGATGGAATTGTACTCTAAAGAGATAGGATTAGTTGAAGGAATAGTTTCCAAGCAAAATACTGAGAGAAGGACAAAGGTTAAATAGGCAAAGTGGATATTTACACCTCCCTGTCACTTCATGGTATGTCCAGGGCTTGGCTCTGCCTCCCCCCTCACCCCCAAATTATAGATTTACATATATTTAAATATTTAATACATTTTCCAGTAGTCATGTATAGATGTGAGAGTTGGACCATAGAGAAGGCTAAGTGCCGAAGAATTGATGCTTTTGAACTGTGGTGTTGAAGAAGACTCTTAAGAGCCCCTTGGACAGCAAGGAGATCCAACCAGTCAGTCCTAAAGGAAATCAGTCCTGAGTATTCATTGGAAGGACTGATGCTGAAGCTGAAGTTCCAATAACTTTAGCTGCCTGATGCAAAGGGCTGTCTCATTGGAAAAAACCCTGATGCTGGGAAGGATTGAAGGCAGAAGGAGAAGGGGATGACAGAGGATGAGATGGTTGGATGGCATCACTGACTCAAAGGACATGAGTTTAAGCAAACTCCAGGAGATTGTGAAGGACAGAGAAGCCTGGCATGCTGCAGTCCATGGGATTGCAAAGAGCCAGACACTACTGAGAGATTGAACCGATTTAAATATAAAATTTAAGTATTTCACTTCCATGTAATTTTTTTTTTCTATTTCCTGAGGAATACTAGAGAAAGAAGAGGTAGGGGGAGGACTGGTTAGGACCTCTGTGGGCTCAAAACTTATTTCTGCAGTTTACAAATCTGCATGCTTCTTATTTTATTTCAGTCTCCCAAACTAGGTTATTCTGATCATACCCATTGTACAAATGCTTTAGATTTGAGATTCAGGCCAATGAATGGAAGGAGCAGGGGTTTGGTTTCCTGTCATCAGAAGCCAGCATATCTCTCATTTCCCCACTCTGGGGTCTTAGAACCTGAAGAGAGCATTTAGTTTATTTTCCATTTGCAGGCTGCCAGGAGCAAAGATTCCTTAAATCTTATATACAAAGCAAGCAAAACTTGCAGGGCTTGTAGAAAATCATTTCCTAACTAAAAATAAGACTTCCTGGCAGGAGCTGTTTGTTGGATCAGAGCTTTAGGGCTTCTCATTGGCAGAACCTTGTCTCCCGTGGTTCATCTAGCCTCATTGTGCTCTAAACAAATACTTTCCCTCTTCATTAAGTGGATTGTTCTGTAGGTAATGGGAGGACAGGTTGGCTGCTACTCATGGAAAGGATTTTTTTAATAATGGAAAAAATAGACTATCTCTATATTGAATTTCTCAAGCTGAAATTAGCAAAAGCAGGTGGACAAATGATATTTTCTCCATCGTGTAACTCCAGCAGGAGTCTGAGCTGCCTTGGTTAGTTGTCCCAGTTCCTTTTGACAGATCCTCAACAAGGAAATCTGCATCTTTTGACTCGATTGTTGTTTCTTCTGAAGAGTCTTTTTTTATGGCGGGGAAGGAATCTGGCTGCCATGTTTGGCTGCATGGATGATATAGGGTGTGCTTCTCATGTGGCACTAGTGGTAAAGAATCTACCTGCCAGTGCAGGAGATGCAAGAGACGGCGGTTCAATCCCTGGGTTAGGAAGACCCCCTGGAGTAGTAAATGGCAACCAGCTCCAGTATTCTTGCCTGGAAAATTCCATGGACAGAGGAGCCTGGCGGGCTGTATTCCATGGGGTCACAAAGAGTTGGACACGACTGTGTGAGCATGCGCACATGGACGGTATAGGGTACAATCCCAGGACCGCCCTGGGAGAGTGAGAATTCGTGACTCCTGTGGCTCCCTGTGGACTGGGGCAGAGGAACACAGAATTTGAAATTATGCCTCCTTTTTGAGGAGTGGCTCATGCATGTGTCTAATCTGTCCTCTCTCTGCACAGGGGTGGGGGGCGGGAAGCACTGTATTACCTGAGAGATAGAGTCTTCCAGAAGCATGTGTAAGAGCATCCCTTCCCCTGCAACCCTCCAATCGCAGCCTTCAAATCACAGCCCTCCAACCACAGCGTTCCAACCACAGCCCTCCAATTAGAGCCCTCCAACCACAGCGTTCCAACCACAGCCCTCCAATCGGAGCCCGCCAACCACAGCCCCCAGCCACAGGCTATTACACAATCTGATGGGAAGTAGAGAATCCCATGATTTTAATTTATATTCTCCTGATTACTGGTGAGATTGAAAATCTTTCCTCATGTTCACTGGAACTTTGCATTTCCTTTTTCCCCTGGGAATAATCTTTTCAGAACCTGTGTCTGTTTTTATTGAAGAAGGAAATGGGAACCCACTCCAGTATTCTTGCCTGGAGAATCCCTTGGACAGAGGAGCCTGGTGGGCTGCATTTCAGGAGGTCTGAGAGAGTCGGTCGCGACCTAACAACCTAGCACACGTGTCTATTTTTATATGTTGCTCACCTTTCTGTTGATGATTTGTAGAAATGCTTTTCCTGTTATACACCTTGGCCATTTCACTACTATGTATTTTGAGAAAATTTCCCAGGAAAAAGGTAAAAGTCATTCTCGTGTGTGGTTTCTCCCAATGCTACTTTTTTTCCCCCATTGATGTTTGATTCTTCAGTCTTTCTGGAATTTACAGACGTTATTCTGGGGTAGAGTTTGCCTTCCTTCTTCTTCTGCTTCCTCCATAGCAACACTCCAGAATGGTCTCTGCAGCAACACTTAAAGAGTGGCCCCCAGATGGGGAGAACTGGGGCTGCGGCTGCAGACTCGACCGTTGTGCGTTTTCTATGATGCCGCTCAGTGCAGAAAGCGGGTGAGGGCAAAACACAGAAAATTGGCCTGTTATTTTTAAAAGAGGCAAGTATCCACCCTCAACTTTGCTGAAAAAACTGATTTTAGTTGCGCAGTGTGACAGGGAAGGTAGGAAGGGAGAGCGTGCTTTTCAAGTGAAGACAAGTCCTTCAAGTTATGTAACCTGTGAGCTGAGGAAGCATGATTTCATGGAGCAGGGAGAAGCAGAGATACCAGGAGGCCTGCATTTGGTTGGCCATATGCTTTCTCTTCTGTCTTGGATTAAGATCGCTATACATAGAAATATTTTATTTGTAACCTCCGAGAGCTGGTTCGTAATCTTGCTGAGAGTTAGGCATGTTATCTGTAAGAGGGATTTTCTTCCTCACAATGCTGATTAAAAAAAAAATAATAATGCAGGAGCAAGGGGACAACCAGCGTTTCTGGTAACATCCCTGAGACAGGCTGTGATGTGAAGTGAGAAATGGATGGTGTTAAAGTTCCACTGTGAAACAGCACAACTGGGAAGGGTTCTTTGGGTGGAAAGAGGCTTTGCCTAGAGTGAAATACTAATATACCTTTTGTATTTTCCTGATAAAATTAAGTTCTAGAGTTTTCAATCCTAATGCTGTGCTTTTGGAAGATTTTCTTGCTTCCACTGGCATTTTAGGAGGCATATTTTCTTATTTATTGGATTATTGTTGATTTACAAGAGTGTGTTAGTTTCAGGAATACAGCACAGTGACTGTTATACGTCTGTCTCTGTTCTTCATCAGATTCTTTTCCCTTAAAGTTTATTACAAAATGTCACGTATGGTTCCTGTTCTATATGGTAGGTTAAAAGTGTGTTGCCTTCAGCTTTATGTTGGAGGAGAGGGGTTTCTTTTCCTCCAAGATATCTTATTCTAAGTGGGTGAAGAATCAAAACTAATTAAGAAAATGCTAAAGGGACTGCAATAAGAAAAGTAAATCCCAAATTACAGAACATAGTAAAACTGTGTCCAGATTTTCTTGGTCACTGGGGGCTCCATTGGTTCGGTGGAGTTCCAGAAACCATAGAAACCCCTTTTCGATAAGAACCTTGTTTCATATCTTTACCTTTTTTTTTTTTTCTTTTCAGCATGTAGATGATCACTGTGTCAGATGGACAGCTAATGCTCTAAGTGTAGACACCCAATTTAGCAGTTCAGTCAACCTCATTCAAGCCCCAAAGCAGAAAACTGATCATAGCTTCCCCAAGCCTTGCTGCTCTGTGTGGTCCTTGGACCAACAGCAGCAGCAGCACCTCGGCGCTTGCTAGGAGGGCCCCCACCCAGACCTTGTGAATCAGGACCTGCATTTTTTTTAAAAGGATATTAACGTTTGAGAATCACTGTTCTGTAGCACTGATCAACCAAACATCACTTGGATCTTATTATCTTTAACTCTTTTGAAAAAATAGTACATCAGATATTTCTTTGAAGAGAAGAAATAGCCCAGCTTGGCCAGGGTATGATGAGAAGGAAAAAAATCTACAGTAAAATGGGAAATGGAAATTTATTCAGTGCAATAGCTCCCTTAGGGCTTTGCAGTCTGGCAGACCGGGGCTGGAATCCTGGTTTTGTGATTTACCAGTTTCCTTACCAGAAAATCATTTCACAATTTCTCTACTGTCAGCTGAAACGAAGCATGCTGACCCTCAGTTCCACTGTACTTCATGCTGTATTTTCCACTATGTCAGGCTGATAAGCAAAATAGTTCAGGGGCTACATAATTATATTCAGTCAGGCCATTCTTTTCAATGACTTAATTTCATTCTTTATGTACTGCCTCTCTAAAGGCAGAAACATAAACCATACACATAGACATATAAATGAGTTAGAGGTAAGGGGACATCTGTATTTAAGTACTATTAGGTTATTTTAATAGTTTAATTTACATTATTTTCCAATTAAATATTCTCCCAGTTTTCTGTAAAAATAAATCAATGACCCTGACTCTCTCATCCTTGTCTCTTTCTAACCTGACTTCCTGACTGTAACAATATGAGGAAATTTCTAATGAAGATATGATGCTCTGACTCACTGACAAATTTACACATTTTACATTAGTAGGAACTATGTCTGTAATATATCTTAAAGGCAAAGGGAGTTTCAGCTTCTCTCTGAAATACTGTCTGATTTAGATATGAGATATGGAAATGAATTTTCACTGAAAAAGATAGTGCCAGGCATGCTGATGGAATGTGTATCTTTTGTAATTTAGAAAAGTGTGATAGAAAGTATTTCTATGACTTAAGTGGAGGTAGAAAGACAGAATATACAAGACAGTACATAAGATGGAAAAGTTCATTATATTCTATACATTTTTAATGGTCTCTAGAAAACCACCTGCAACCTGTTTTATCTTGCATTGTGGGATCCGATTAATCTTTGTCTCATTCTCTTAAAGTGTCACCTTTTATTTTCCTGTTAAATAGTCCCTTCAGTATATTTCAGAATATTTTGACTTGGTACAGTTTTCACAATACAAATCTCTTATGTCCCAATTATTTCATTTAGTAAACATGTCAATTTAGTCAAGAGACAAATTTAATGATGAAAAAGAAAATGTTGCCCATTATGTGCAAGTTGAGCACATAAATGTTAATTAACGAGATTTGTGGGGGGTACAAAGAGCTGCATAATTAAAATTTAAGTAGATTTTAAAAACATGATTTTTCAGGTATATGTGTCCCTAATATCAGTTCAGAGTGGATGCCAACCTTGATTTCCCTAGATATGTGGTTCAAAACTCTGCATATGAATCTCCTATTATAAATTAACAACCAACAAAGGTCTGTCTAGTCAAACAAAGCTATGATTTTTCCATTAGTGATGTATGGATGTGAGAGTTGGACTTAAAGAAAGCTGAGCACCAAAAAGTTGATGCTTTTGAACTGTGGTGTTGGAGAAGACTCTTGAGAGTCCCTTGGACTGCAAGGAGATCCAACCAGTCCATCCTAAAGGAGATCAGTCCTGGGTGTTCATTGGAATGACTGATGTTGAAACTGAAACTCCAGTACTTTGACCACCTGATGCGAAGAACTGACTCATTTGAAAAGACCCTGATGCTGGGGAAGATTGAATGCAGGAGGAGAAGGGGACGACAGAGGATGAGATGGTTGGATGACATCACCAACTAGATGAACATGAGTCTGAGTAAGCTATGGGAGCTGGTGATGGACAAGGAGGCCTGGCGTGCTGCAGTCCATGGGGTCGCAAAGAGCTGGGCACAACTGAGTGACTGAACTGAACTGAACTGATTATAAATCAAATCACTGTTATTGAATTAAACATTTTACCTTTAAGACATTTGTTATGTTAGATTTGTAATTAGTTTGTTAATTTGCAGATTAGAGTTTTGTTCTGCACTGTGAATTTTTTACTGTGAAAGCTTGAAGACAATGTTAAGATATATTTAATTTATGACTTAGGTGACTTGAACATTATTTATAATATTAAAAAAATATTCGTTTTGCTTGATTGGCATTGAGTTTGGAATGCTTTCTTTCTATGGGAGAAAAGGTTCCCAGGTGGTTTAGAAGCCAAACACTGGTTCTGCTGAAATACAGTTTGTGCCAGCTTGTTGTCCCTCCCTTTTAAGTATTCGTCGTGACATTTACTACTTCTTAGAGGATGGCGGCGGAGAAGGCAATGGCACCCCACTCCAGTACTCTTGCCTGGAAAATCCCATGGACGGAGGAGCCTGGTAGGTTGCAGTCCATGGGGAATCCCAGGGACGGCGGAGCCTGGTGGGCTGCCGTCTATGGGGTCGCACAGAGTCGGACACGACTGAAGCGACTTAGCAGCATTACACATTTTACATTAGTAGGAACTATGTCTGTAATATATCTTAAAGGCAAAGGGAGTTTCAGCTTCTCTCTGAAATACTGTCTGATTTAGATATGAGATATGGAAATGAATTTTCACTGAAAAAGATAGTGCCAGGCATGCTGATGGAATGTGTATCTTTTGTAATTTAGAAAAGTGTGATAGAAAGTATTTCTATGACTTAAGTGGAGGTAGAAAGACAGAATATACAAGACAGTACATAAGATGGAAAAGTTCATTATATTCTATACATTTTTAATGGTCTCTAGAAAACCACCTGCAACCTGTTTTATCTTGCATTGTGGGATCCGATTAATCTTTGTCTCATTCTCTTAAAGTGTCACCTTTTATTTTCCTGTTAAATAGTCCCTTCAGTATATTTCAGAATATTTTGACTTGGTACAGTTTTCACAATACAAATCTCTTATGTCCCAATTATTTCATTTAGTAAACATGTCAATTTAGTCAAGAGACAAATTTAATGATGAAAAAGAAAATGTTGCCCATTATGTGCAAGTTGAGCACATAAATGTTAATTAACGAGATTTGTGGGGGGTACAAAGAGCTGCATAATTAAAATTTAAGTAGATTTTAAAAACATGATTTTTCAGGTATATGTGTCCCTAATATCAGTTCAGAGTGGATGCCAACCTTGATTTCCCTAGATATGTGGTTCAAAACTCTGCATATGAATCTCCTATTATAAATTAACAACCAACAAAGGTCTGTCTAGTCAAACAAAGCTATGATTTTTCCATTAGTGATGTATGGATGTGAGAGTTGGACTTAAAGAAAGCTGAGCACCAAAAAGTTGATGCTTTTGAACTGTGGTGTTGGAGAAGACTCTTGAGAGTCCCTTGGACTGCAAGGAGATCCAACCAGTCCATCCTAAAGGAGATCAGTCCTGGGTGTTCATTGGAATGACTGATGTTGAAACTGAAACTCCAGTACTTTGACCACCTGATGCGAAGAACTGACTCATTTGAAAAGACCCTGATGCTGGGGAAGATTGAATGCAGGAGGAGAAGGGGACGACAGAGGATGAGATGGTTGGATGACATCACCAACTAGATGAACATGAGTCTGAGTAAGCTATGGGAGCTGGTGATGGACAAGGAGGCCTGGCGTGCTGCAGTCCATGGGGTCGCAAAGAGCTGGGCACAACTGAGTGACTGAACTGAACTGAACTGATTATAAATCAAATCACTGTTATTGAATTAAACATTTTACCTTTAAGACATTTGTTATGTTAGATTTGTAATTAGTTTGTTAATTTGCAGATTAGAGTTTTGTTCTGCACTGTGAATTTTTTACTGTGAAAGCTTGAAGACAATGTTAAGATATATTTAATTTATGACTTAGGTGACTTGAACATTATTTATAATATTAAAAAAATATTCGTTTTGCTTGATTGGCATTGAGTTTGGAATGCTTTCTTTCTATGGGAGAAAAGGTTCCCAGGTGGTTTAGAAGCCAAACACTGGTTCTGCTGAAATACAGTTTGTGCCAGCTTGTTGTCCCTCCCTTTTAAGTATTCGTCGTGACATTTACTACTTCTTAGAGGATGGCGGCGGAGAAGGCAATGGCACCCCACTCCAGTACTCTTGCCTGGAAAATCCCATGGACGGAGGAGCCTGGTAGGTTGCAGTCCATGGGGAATCCCAGGGACGGCGGAGCCTGGTGGGCTGCCGTCTATGGGGTCGCACAGAGTCGGACACGACTGAAGCGACTTAGCAGCAGCAGCAGCAGAGGACGGCAGAGCAGGGCGTCTGCTACAGTAGCTGAGGACGGGTCACTATTCCCCTGACCGCTTCTCTTGCATGTCTCTCCAGGGCTTTTCCAGAGCTGGAGAAAGGCACGTGGGGTCTAAGCTGCTCGCAGGAACCCAGGCCTGCCTGAGTCGGGAGTTCATCCTGTGTTTTTTTTTTTTTTTTTCTTTTTTTATGATGTGAGCGGATAAAGAACAGAGTGAGTCTCTAGGGTTGCCGATTGCGGGGGAACAAGTGTGGGAAGGTCTCAGGCGAGCAAATGGGCATCGGATGAAGCTGGCAGAGAAGTTTCCGTGTTCATAATGGACGGAGCCCACGGCAGGAAGGGAGCAGCGGCAGCCCCCCTTCCTCCAGCCCTAGACTGGGAGGAGGTCTGCAGGCCAGGTCAGAAGGGAGATGCCCAGTCATGGAGCAAACCCAGGAGCCGGATTCCAGGCCCCTGGTCCCCGCTCCTGGCTCTGCGGTACTCCCGGCCCTGGGTCCCGGTGCCCCTCCCCCGGCCCCGCATCCTTCCAGGAGCGGTGGGACCCTCTGAGCGCTTGGCTCCCACCCACCAGCCCAGTCTTCTCTTGGTCTCTTTGATGGACTCGGGTCAGCAGAGAGGAGGGGGTCTCCATGGCCACCTCCAGAGGGGAGCTGCACACACAGGCTCCGCAGCCTGTGGGTTTAGCGTCACTGACTTAATGGATGTGAGTTTGAGCAAACTCTGGGAGATAGTGAGGACTTCCCCGATAGCTTAGTTGTTAAAGAATCCCCCTGCAATGCAGGAGACCTGGATTCCATTCCTGGGTCGAGAAGATCCCCTGGAGAAGGGATAGGCTACCCACTCCAGTATTCTTGGGCTTCCCTTGTGGCTCAGCTGGTAAAAAATCCACCTGCAATCCGGGAGACCTGGGCTTGATCACTGGGTTGGGAAGATCCCCTGGAGAAGGGAAAGGCTACCCCTTCCAGTATTCTGGCCTGGAGAATTCCATAGTTGGGGTCTCAAAGAGTCAGATGTGCCTAGTGGCTGAACAACATTGATAGCTGAACAAGAAAATGCTCATAGCTTTTATCTTTCCAACTTTTTGCTGAGCATACAACCTCTGAACCCAGGCACATTTTAAACTCTTATTCACAGCCTTTCTTGTTTAGAGGGTGAACAGCCCTGGGCTAAGGCCAATGACATGGTTGTGGGGTACATGTTGATGGAGGGGGGTAGAAACCATCCAGAAAAGAGGCTATTCTTTCCACCTCCTGGGATAGCTTTAAAGTTCTTTTACAAAAAAATATTAATAAATTTATTGTTAATTGGAGGATAATGACTTTACAATATTGTGTTGGTTTTTGCCATACATTGACATGAATCAGTCACAACTATACATATATGCCCTTCCTCCAGAAATTCCCCCCTCCCCTCCCTCCCCACTCCCCGCCTCTAGGTGGTCACAGAGCACCAGGTTTGGGCTGCCTCAGTCATACAGCAAATTCCCATGATGGCTTTAAAGTTCTGAGCGTACTGGTAACATCCCAGGACCATGTACTTTGTTGTATTTTTGCCACGAATTGTTACTCTTTTTAACTAATAGGGTCAGGCTTTTATACACTCAGTACAAGGATGGGCGAAGACATTGTTTACTGGGAGAGTTCTCGGTCTAACTGTTCGTTTGGTGGGCCAGCACCCATGGGTTATTTCCTGTGTGCAGAATTCTTTCCTGAGGCTCTTGAAGACTTTCCTTTCTGGAGAAGTCTGTAATTTTCAGACTTCTATGACCTGGTGATCTCAAAGATTAAAGACAGGGATCCTATATCAATATATCTCCCAAAGAGATACACTTTTCTCTAGAAAGTGTGTTTCACCAGGTAAGCACTAAGGGCTCAGGAGATCAGAAAAATAAATGAATGTTCTTCCTGATTCAGATCCCTGATGATCCTAAATTTGGAAAGGAGACCAGTTGAAAAAAATAACTATATATCTTTATAGATCCCTAGGGCTGTCCTTCTTAAAGGGCACACAAATCTTGAGTCATTTATATTAAACAAGGTTTGGGGGGAGGTTCTTAGATTCTTCACATCTGAGAATTTCTCCTGTGGATGCTGTTGGCCTATAGACCAAACTTTGGGTGACAATGACATGGAGAGTTTACAGTGAATAATTTTATTGGGTTATATTGCTAGCTCAGTGGAGATTAGATTTTTGAATTATTCATGGCTTCTAATTTATTCATTTGTAAAACTTTAATGACATGCTGGAATTCTAATGTAGTCTACATAATTAATAAATCTTATTATTTGGCATGATTAAACATTGCAGAAAAATATAAATAAATCCTCAAATATAATTTCCAAAGGAATAAATTCTGCCAAACGATTTTTTGTTTTTGGATTTCTGTTTCAGAAATTCACTGGAAATATATGCCATAGAATCAGTCAGTAAAGCAAATTTATGAATCAGATGATTATCAAAAGATACACTGCCTTGACCAGATGAAAGAGCCTGCTCTCTGAAGATCTTTCAGTATGTATGTAGACGGTGTCTGCTATGAGTAATCTTAGCCAGAGATACATAGTAAACAGAATTCATGCTCTTCTGAGAAGCAAAAGTTTTGACTTCTGTCCCATTCAGTGTTTTAAAGCTTTCCTAACTCTTAGAGTCTTTTCTGCATATTGTTTGACTATAGTAAATGTGATTCCAAATCCCATTGTACGCCACTGGGAAGATGTCAAACCTTTAACTTCTATAAGCTCAGATACGTTGTTTTTATTCAGTCCCTAAGTCGTGTCTGACTCTTTGAGACCCCATGGACTGCAGCACACTGGTCCTCCCTGTCCCTCACTATCTTCCAGAGTTTGCTCAAGTTAATGTCCATCGAGTCGGTGATGCCATCCAACCATCTCATCCTCTGTTGTCCCTTTCTCCTCCTGCCCTCAATCTTTCCCAGCATCAGGGTCTCTTCCAATGAGTGGGCTCTGTGCATCAGATGGCCAAAGTATTGGAACTTCAGATTTGCATCAGATATAATTTATGAATACTATGCATTTATAATGTGTCTGACATACGTATGTGTGTATATAGCAATAAAATATTTGCATAACTTCAGAGAATAATTGTGAACCTTTGAAGGTGATTAATATATAGCCATTTCAGAAGAAACAGTTGAATATCACCTAGTAATTTCTTCCTTTAATTCTTAGATTTTTAGTTGTGTTGAGCTACCCATAGCATAATGGAGAAGGAAATGGCAACCCACTCCAGTACTCTTGCCTGGAGAATCCCATGGACGGAGGAGCCTGGTAGGCTACAGTCCATGGGGTCGCAAAGAGTCGGACACGACTGAGTGACTTCACTTCACTTCACCCATAGCATAAAATGTGCCATCTGAGCCATTTCTGTGTGTGGCGTCCCAGGATTAACCTCAGTCACATTGTGTGCCTCCATCAATACCGCTATCCACTATCCATTTCAAGAACTCTTTTCATCTTGCAGACAGAAGGTCTGTCCTCATTAAACAATTCCCCATTTCTCCTCCTCCTGGCCCCTGGTCACTGCTGTTCTACCTTCTGTCTCTGTGAATTTGATTCTTCCAGGTACCTAGCATAAGTGGAAAATTATCTACTATTTTGTAGTCAAATATGGAAGTACATAGTCTAATGGTTGCAGATGTTTAAAAACATAAACCAGGAAACTAGTCAGAAGCACATTGAAGTCAGCATGATGCAAAGGCAAGGTTGAAAGAGCCCAGTTTCTCAAGGACTTCCTTCTGTTGTGTGTCTACACCATTGAGCATGAGTTTCTTAGGTGGTACTATTGGTAAAGAATCTGCCTGTAATGCAGGAGACCCGGGTTCAACCCCTGGATTGGGAGGATCCCTTGGAAAAGGGAATGGTAACCCACTTCAGTCTTCTTGCCTGGATAATTCCATGAACGGAGGAGCCAGGTGGGCTGCAGTCCATGGGGTTGCACAGAGTTGGACACGACTGAGCGACTTCACTTTCACTTTTCACTTTCATGCGTTGGAGAAGGAAATGGCAACCCACTCCAGTGTTCTTGCCTGGAGAATCCCAGGGACAGCGGAGCCTGGTGGGCTGCTGTCTATGGGGTCACACAGAGTTGGACATGACTGAAGCGACTTAGCAGCAGACTTTCTACTAAATCATGGAGGCAGAATGAGATCAGAGAAGACTCTCACATCTGACTGTCCTTTCAGCTAAGAGGAGCTCGGATATATTTCATTGATGGTCTTGGGGGCCTGAGCCAGGGATGATCTTCCAAGTTCATCCTTTGTTCAGGAATCTGAGCTCTTCCTTTGGCTGGCCTCTCTTGTGGTACTGTGAGTACAGCTGCAGAAAGAGGGTTCCTGCCTCATGGAGCTTTCACTTGATTAGGGGAAGCTAGACAAAAAAGCAAGCTCAATATGAAAATGATATTACATATTCAGTGGGGAGGAATGCTTTGTTAAAATATGAGGCAGGAAAGGAGACGGGAGAGTGTAAGGTAGGACCAGGGAAGGTGGAACTCAGAGGGAGGGAGACATGGGCTGTGTGTGTGTCCCACAGATGGGAAGCCCAGCGTGGGAGCTGCCTGGTACAATCGAGGAACAGAAAGGATGGGGCTGGGGACAGAGTTGGGAGTGAGGGGGAGACCGGGATGTGATGAGGCTGGAGAGCTAGCAGAAGACCAGAGCAGAAGAGACCTTGTAGTCAGTGATACGAACTTCGACTATTGCTCGGAATGAGATGGGGCCTCTAAAGGGCTTTAGCTGGAGCAGTGACTTGATATGACGTGTTTTGGAAGAGGCACGCTGACTGTGAAGGGGTTGTGAGCAGAAGTAAGAGTGACAGTCAAGAGGGCGTTGTGCAAATGCAGTGGATTTATAGTGAGCAGCTTGGACCAAGATGGTAGCGATCGAGGTGGTCAGCCATGGTGTGAAGGTGGAGACAGCAGGATTTGCCTAAAGATGAGAAGGCTGAGTTTGCAGTGTTTGACCTGAGCACCTGGAAGGGTGGAGCAGTCACACTCTCAGGTGAGAAACTTCGGGAGAGCTGGCATGACAGGGGGTATGCAGAGTTTGTTTGAAGTAGATGACCTCTTAGATGTCCAGGTAGAGATGAGGGGCTGGGAGCTGGTCCCGAGAATGTGTCGTGTCTTCAGCAGAGGAACCACTGGCATACTTACTGTTTGCAGATGGGGAAACAGAGCTGGGTGCTGCTTAGGTAATTTACCCAGCAACTTACAGCCAGAAGGAAATGGAGATGGGAATCTGAATTCTGTCTGTCCTCTTACCCTCCCTGAATGGAGGGTGTCTCCCTCTTCGCTTATTCTTTAATAGGTTCTCTTGAGCATGAAATAGCCATTGGACAGATCCTAGGGGGGAGAAGGAGCTTTCTTTGCTGGATTTTCAGGTAGTGAATACTTAAGAAACAACATAACTCTAAAGCAGCATAGTTAGGGTATCCAGCTTATAAATTTTCAACATTGCATCTTACAGTTCCTTGCCTCTGTCTATGGTGTTGCCTCCCCTACCAACCCCAACTCTGCCTTCTGCTCTGGCTTTAAATTCTTGCCTCTCATTTCTAAATATTTCTAGCTCATCCTTTTAACCAGCTCACCTCTTGACACTGCTGTTCATGAAGGATATTTTTCTAGGTTCATGGTGGGCCAGAAAGGCAGGGAAGATTACTTTCAAAAGAAATAAACATAAAAATGCAAAGTAGCGTACTTATTTTATATGCCCTTGATAAGCTGTTGATTTGCAATCTGCCACTTTCCCCCCGTTGATTTACAATGGAAGACTTTTAAAGAATGACTCATATATTCCACAACATATTAAACTGGTTTCTGAGAAAGGGAGAAAAAAAATGCATTTGGTGGCAACTTGGTTCACCAGGTTGACAGACATCAAAATATACTATTTCAATAGAAAAGAAGGAAAATAATTTAGGGGAAAGAATATATTTTAGGTTAATATACTCAAGGTCAGATTCTAACACTTAATTCCTCTAAGACCTTGAATAAGTCACTTTAACTCTTAAAGTCTCTTTCTTCACCAGGTAAAGAGGGATGCTTTTTCACCCCCATGGGGTTGGAGTATTAGTGAGATATTTATAAAGTTTGGCTTTACTTTGGCCATTAGCAACCACACATGTAGGTGTGAGAAGGGTAGGGTCTCTTCTAATATACTGTGACCACATCCTGAGGAGCCCTGAGTTTGGATAAAGAGAGAGATTCCAGAAAAGGAGCCTGAGAAGGAACCACTGGAGACAGGAGGAAAACTGGAGGAGTGGAGTCTCCCAAGCCGAGAGGGCAGGGTGTTTGCAGGAAAAGAGAGTTGCAGGTCAGTAGACAGTGACTAATTGCAACTGGGCCATTTGCATCCACCATTACCAGTAGCAAGAGGTAATGAGAGGAAAGAGTAGCAGGCATGAGCACAAAGTACCACTTCTTGGCCTCTTTACATCATCATTGGCCTCACTGCACCCATGAGGTGGGATGGGGTCCTTCCTAAGCCATTAGCTTCTCCTGGGGATGAAGTTGTAAAAGTCAGGTGGGCTTCCCTTGTGGGTCAGCTGGTAAAGAATCCACCTGCAATGTGGGAGACCTGGGTTCCATCCCTGGGTTGGGAAGATTCCGCTGGAGAAGGGAAAGGCTCCCCACTCCAGTATTCTGGCCTGGAGAATTGCATGGACTGTGTAGTCCATGGGGTTGCAAAGAGTTAGACACGACTTTCACTTGGGACTTCCCTGCACGGAGCCCTGTGAATTGTCAGTGCTGAAGAAGCACTAGCTGCTAATACTGTTGGTGGTGGTGTGATCCAAATGAAATTAGCAAAATATAACTAGATATCACTGTGTAAGGGTTTTTGTCTCTAGCAAAGAACCTCTCGGAAGTGAGAACGTCCAAGAGGCACCTGCTCCTCAGTCTTCCAGGCTGCAGGACTGGTCAGACTGGGCCAGCTCTCCCCTGGGCTGAACAACCATTCAAGGTGACCAAGAGGAGTCAGGGTAGGAAACAGGGATTCCAGAAGGGAGCCAGCGAAGGAGAGGCGTTCAAAGCCAGTAGCCTTGAGAGTATTATTTTTAAATCAACCCAAAATGTATGTTCTTAAAAAGACACTTAATGACCGAGGGGGTGGTTTTATATTTTAATATTCAGCTTGCAGACGACAGAGGTGTGCTATGTTTAGAAGGCAGCAAGTGGAGCTGTTAAGAGCCCACTTTTGGAGCCAGTAAAACCCACGATAAGAATCCCAGCGCTAGGACGTATTTACTGTGTGAGTGTTCTTTACTTCACTGAGCATCAGTTTTCTTATGTCAAATGGGAGGCATAAGAGCTAACTCCCTGGGTTATTTAAGGATGAAATTGTATAATATTAGAAAAAAAGCTTTGCAGAGGGCCTGGGGCATGGGAAAGGATCAATAGGAAAAATATCAGCCAGATATTGTAGGATGATAGAATGTGATAGATGGATAGATTAATAGATAGATAGACCCTGTTTTCAGTCCTAGGAAAAATAGATATTAAGTATTAATTAGATATTAAATATTCTAATCTTAATGTTCCTTAATCACGTAAATTATTCAGTTAATACTCTGAGAAAGCTAAACCACCATTGATGTCAGAAAGGAAGATATTGAGACTTTGAGTGGCTTAGAATTCTATTTATTTCATCTTCACTGTTTCTTAAGTGGCACGCCCGCCACATGTTAATGAATCTTAATTTTTAGGCTCGCCTACATTTGTGTTGGTAAAGAAGTAGAACTGTCCGACATTCCTGAGAATACATGTAATAGGATATAGGTAATGTCATTTTCGATGAAAAAAAATCTTGGGAATAGGAAACTCTGCCATGAGGAAGCAGCAAAGAAAGTATGTTTCCATTTAGTCATTTTACAGTTAATAAACATGAAGGAGAATATTGGTCAACATCAGCTCTCAACAAGGAAAGCTGGCTCTTACTTAGTCAGCAATGGAGGGTGTCATATGTGAGCTTCCCTTTGTGAGCGTATTTCAAATAAATCTGGAAGTGTCTGTGAGTCAAAGATGTGGTGCGTGCAATATATGATGTAAAACAAAGACGCGTGGTCTACGTAGCTCTGCAGACAAGTTGCCAGATGGTGTGTATGCTTGATTGAAAGGCACCCAAGACAAGGAAGCACCCACCTGTTACTCTCAGCACACCATGGGAAGCGTCCTCGACTTTCACAATGTCTCTCTATTACTTGTATCTGTTATTCTAGGGGGTAGCAAGTCTTTCTGGGAAGGAAAAATCTAAATAACATAATTTAGTAAATAAACAAAGCTTAGTAAAACTTTTGAGTTAGAAGCAGATCTATGCCTGATATGAGATAGTTTTTGTAAATAAATATATTTAAAAAGGTGTGAATTCTGACTAGTCAAACAAATGAAAGTGCTCAGTTCCTCGTCGTGTCCAACTCTTTGGGACCCCGTGGACTGTGGCCCACCAGACTGTTCATGGGATTGTCCAGGCAAAAATACTGGCGTGGGGTGCCATGCCCTCCTCCAGGGACTCTTCCTGACTCAGGGATCAAACCCAGGTCTCCCACAGTGTAGACTAGTTCTTTACCATCTGAGCCACCGGGGAAGCCAATGAATGGCAGGATGTTATTTTCAAGGAAAACACTATTTACATATTACATAAATGTGAATCTCTTTAATGTGCCTCCAAGAAGCAGTCTGGTTTGCAAAACAGCAAGAGAAAATCAAAGGGAAGATAGATTTTGCTGATCGGAAAGTAAAAACAAAGAATTATAAGCTTTTTGAATTTTGTCCTTTAGTCTGTAATTTGCTCTTATTCTTAGTATGGCCTCAGAGAGACTAATATCATCTATTAGAGGTGATTGGAAAAGTGTCAAGTGAAAGGCAAGTCTAAATTAGTTAACAGTAGCACAGGTTTAGTAGGAGAAATAAAGCTCATATTTTGAACTGACAGAGAAGTATGCAATTTGCATTAATAGAAAACTGTCTCCTTTGGAGACTGTAAAATAAAGGGCTGGATATTATGGGTTGATCCAGCATGCCTGCACATCTGGTCTGGCCCAGGATGGAGGCATTAGTTACTGAGCTTAGGATTGTGACACTCAAGAGATGTATCCTGAGGTCTTGGGACATCCGAGGAAGCCAGGGTTGCGGGAAGATGCTCTGGGATGGAAGGGCTTGTTCATGGGTGGAGGCAGGCTTTCGGAGTCAAGAAGGAAGGCAGATTGAGAGAGTGCTAAGTGTGCTACCACTTTGGGAATTGGGAGGGGGGAATTTGGACTTGGGAGCTGGAAGAGATTTGAAACATTTCTGTGCAGAGAGGAATCAGTCAGAGTGAAATGCTTTTTTCTGTACAGCATGAAGTGCCAAGCTGCAGTTCTGAAGCACCAATGTCAACAAGAACATGTTGAAATTTCTTTCTTTTCCTTTTCTTTGTGGAAGCTGGGTGAAGAGAAAGCAACGGAAGCTATAAATGATTGATTATCAGTCACTGAAGACACAGAGCTGCATTAAAATAGTCACTAGGAGATGGAGGACGTGCCCAAATTGAGCTAAAACCTTTCCTCTTCAAAGCATCATTTAGGATCACCATAATCATTGATCATTAAGACTGTCCTTACTCAAAGGGATAAAACTTAAGTTTGTGTTTGAGTAAGTTGAATCATGTCTTGTATTTGATAGATATATTGCATATATGTGTCTGTATATTAGATGCTCAGTCATGTCTGACTCTTTGTGACCCCATGGACTGTAGCCTGCCAGGCTCCTCTGTCCATGGAGTTCTCTGGCCAGGAATACTGGAATGAGTAGCCACTCTCTTCTCCAGGCTAATAATTCTGGTCCCTTTCTGGATCTCCAGTAGCCATAAAAATTGTCACTCTGGCATTGATGGTCCCCTATCGCCATGCATTGCCCTCTGCCCTCAGCCATATACCCATATCTGTATCTAGTCACTGATGTCTACACTGAGTCACCAACCACACATTCTAACAAAGGGTCTTGTCTGCATCCTTATTCCCCCTCATAGCGGATTTTGGTAAATGTGTGAATGTGTGTGGCTTTACCATTTTTCTAGGCTGATTTTTCTCTAGATAATTTGAAACCTATATTTGGAACTGTAGGAAATGAGGTTTTAAAGTGAAAACTAGCGTATTCTAGGATAGTTTAACTGACCCAGATAGGATTCCCATAGATGATGAAAGATGGCTAATGAAAGCTGAGTGCTAAGTAGCCCCCTCAAATATCCTTTACATGTATTCCCTCCGTTTTCTCCTGTGTAGGGTTTTAGGCTGCCTTAATGGAGAAACTGTGCCTAAATTGTGGTATTCAGTCGGTCCCCTTAAGAGGGCTGTGTTCCTTTCCGATCTGTATTTCCAGAAGGGCGTAGATTTGAGGAGTGTTTGGGACAATCACCAAGATGCTCTTTGATGCAGAGATCACATACCGCAAGGACTACTCAGGGAAAACGGGACCCTTACCTTGAGGAAGAAATATCCTGGATGAAACAAACTTGCTGACCTGTATTTCAAACGAACATCCTCTAGGCCTCGTAGAACAAGCTCTCCAGTCTTTCTCTCCATGAAGGGTTAGAACCGCTAGGCAGGAGACACACGGAGAGCGATTTCAGCTCAGCTGAGAATCCTCTGACAAACAGGTCCTTTCCTCTCTGTAACAACCAGAGTTGTCTCAGGAAGTCATGGCTACTAAAGGAATTCAGGCTGGGGCTGGCAAACCACTGGTCAGAATTTCTTGGCTGGGTGTGTGTGTGCTAAGTTGCTTCAGTCGTGTCTGATTCTGTGGGACCCTGTGGACTGTAACCCACCAGGCTCCTCTGTCTATCGAATCTCCAGGCAGGAATACTAGAGTGGGTTGCCATGCCCTTCTCCAGGGGATCTTCCCCACCCAGGAATCGAACCTTCATCTCTTATGACTCCTGCATTCTCAGCTCTTGGAGGACAAGGATCTAGCCTTTTTCTTTGGGATTTCTTCAGTGCTCAGAGCAGTGATAGGCAATAGGTTGAGAGTTCAGTCAGTCAGTCATTTAAGTCGCTCAGTCATGTCTGACTCTTTGCCACCCTGTGAACTGCAACATGCCAGGCTTCCCTGTCCATCACCAACTCCCGAGCCCACTCATACTCACGTCCACTGAGTCGGTGATGCCATCCAACCATCTCATCCTCTGTCGTCCCCTTCTCCTCCTTCCTTCAATCTTTCCCAGCATCAAGGTCTTTTCCAGTGAGTCAGTTCTGCTCATGAGGTTTAGAGTTAGCATCTTAATCTTTGTTGTTCTTTCACTCAGTTGCCTTGAGAGAGAGCTACATTTTCACCAGTTTAACATCCTTCCTTTATTTGTGGGTTTGGGTTCATTAGGGGATTGGGAGTTCTGATTTATTTCATAAAATTTCCATCTGAAAAAAATCATTTTATCTCCAAATCTAATTCTCTTCTGATAATAATTGCCTCCATAACATAGTTTGATTAGAATCACATGCACACATTTGTAAAAATTCTGTTCTTTAATTTTTTGCAGTGTTGGGGTATCTAGAGTTCATTGGACATGTTAGACATGAAAAAGGACTCAGGAAAAATTCTTTCTAGAAACCACTGTGTGTTTGTCCTCCCAGCATGGCGAACGTCAAGGTGGTCATAAGGCGCTTACAGATTGGACTCTCTTCACTTTTACAGCTGTTAGCTCATCATGCATGTGCAGCGCATTTCATTATCTTTCAGAGAAAGAGAAGAACATTTGGGAATTTAAATGTTTGTCTACATGGACTTGAAGAAGGGCCGAGCTGAGATCAGCGTGCAAACTTCAGCTCTCTCTTCTTCCTTGCATAAACCATGCCGTTAACATGTATTGATAATCCTTATCCTGTAGAGTGTCCACATAGCGTGAATTCAGTAGGGAAACCCATTAGTCAAGGGTAGCTGTGAACATTGTGTGAAGTGCCTCTTAGAACCAAGTCACAGCAACCTACGAAATGTGCTTTTGAAAAATGTATATTGTACCTTGAAAAATTCTGCTGTGTTTTAGAACAAGAAGGGGACCCAATGTTTTACTCTAGTGCATTAGGCAAGGATGGGTATACAGCAATATATGAATCATCCCAAGCAGCCTGTGTTGTATTTTCCAAATATCATGAGGAAAAATGCATTTAATGTCTTGAAGCTTCTAGATATTTAGCTCTCTTCCTTAAATTTCTGCATTTGTTTTTAGTAATGACTAAAAAAATATCACATTTTGGATTTTATGTGTAGATTAAGAGTTTTTCCTGCCGACAACCAAAGGTGAGATATATTCAGAGGTTTTTCTCCCTTTTAGAATCAATCTGGATTCTGAATTGTTTGTGTAGCACTTTTATTTATCTTCTTAAATGACAAGTATAGCCACATATTTTTGTAAGGAGAATTAATACTATTACTCCTCAGGTAAAAACATCTTTCTCTATGCAGTGCTGAGTCATTTAATCTTAGAAGTTTAGAACTCAAAAAGACCAAATGGAAAGAAACTTTAGAAATTTTATTCTCATCCAACTTTTAGATTTTATACAATTGAAAATTTAAAAAAAGCCAGAAATGTAAAGTCACTTGCCAGAGCCATACATTTATAGTTTTCATATAATTATATTAGTAATACTGTTAATAACATTAAATTAAACTATATCCAAGCTATAAAGTATTAGTAATATCCTAGGCTTAGGTTTGGTGAATAAATATTTCTTGAGAGGCTCTGAACAAGGCTCAAATTTAACTAAAAGGAAACCTTTTGTTTTTTAATTGCTATATTGACTCTTGTGCTAGAGATATTTCATAGGATCCAGAGCTGTAAGATGTGAGTTGGGGCTTGAGATACATAAATTGAGAGCATTTTAATACCAGTTTCAACAGCTCAACCCCATCTATCAAAATGGTAATCCAGCCTTCCAATTCTAGGAGGAAGTAAACATTATAAATTCTTCCCTGACGTGTATTCCTTTTTTTTTTTTTTTTTTTTTAATGATTGAGAACACCCTGTTACACAAGTTCTAAACCAAACTCCACAATAAGTTCAGAAGGTTCAACTTTACAAGCAATTTTGACAAGGATTGAAATGGAGCATTCTCACTTGACAGTATAAACCCTGGAGGGCACAGTTTAATCAGGTCCTGCTGCGATTCATGGGGTCGCAAAGAGTCAGACATGACTGAGCGACTGGACTGAAGAATTCCTTTCTCCTCTGGGGTGCCCATTGCACGGGGGAGCGGCCCTAGGGAGATACCATGAGGGAGACTGCCTCCGTGTAAATTACAATGGGAAGAGCCTAGAGGTGCTGGGGCTAGGCAGGGTATACAGCATCACCTTACAACAAGCGCAGAGGAGAAAAATGGTCTTTGATCTAACCAGTCTAGCTCCTTCGAAGCAGGGGAGAATTTGAAAAGGAAGAGCAATGGGAATATTACGCAGACGTGACACATAATGAGTGAATCGTGACTTTGCTCCTAATTGAAACGATTCGTTTATAATCTCAAGTTTGTGAAAGAAAAAATTCTACGTGTTTGTATTTTACATACTCGTGTACATCCGTGCTGTGCTTAGTCATTCTGTCATGTCTGACTCTTTGCGGCCCCGTGGACTGTAGCCCAGCAGGCTCCTCTGTTCACAGGGATTCTCCAGGCAAGAGCCCTGGAGTGGGTTGCCATACCCTCCTCCAATGCATATTCATGTATCTTAGCATATTGTCTTATCAGCAAGTATAAAAGTGTGGATGAAAACACACCAAGATACTCATTTGGGGTGTAACGAGGGGAGATTGTGGGAGGTGTGAGTCCAGAGGAAAGAGGCGGAGCCATTAGCACTCTAGCTTGATGCCTTTCAACCCAAAATGAACCTAAACTCTGAGGGATTTGATTTTTCCCCCCTTAACATATAATATTTCCTTCACTTTAAAAATATTTTTTTGCACTTCCTAGAAGATTCTGAGCTCCTTATAATTCAGCTGGAGATTCTAGTTGTTATAGTGCAATTTCCAACCCAGAAAGCCCATGCTCGCCTCTGAGCCCCATTTCCACTGCCCAGATGTTGCCTACCAAGCACTGCAGGGCAGGTAGGCATGTCTCTCTTCTCACCTTGGTCAAGGGCCATCCTGATGTGATCAGGAATCTAAGCTCTCAGTCCTGTCTGCTGAACAAATAACCTGGAAAGAAAGTCTTGCTTTGCGGGCCATGCTTTTTATTCAAGTAGAGCTCTGGCATTGAGGAGAAAAATGGAGATTTGATGAAAGCTCTTCAGGCTGGGCCTCTGGAAATCAATACTGCGTTTGCAGAGTTAGGCAAAGCTGGAGTTGATGAGGGTCCAAAGGCAGACTGTGCTCCTGAAACTGGAACACGTGAACAGAAGAGAGGACTCTCTTCTTGAAACAGGAGCAGAATTCTGCCTCTGCGGAAAATTTTCCTAAGCCATTTTAAGTGCTAATTTTTAAACATGTTTTTTGTTTTCCTACAATGTTGACTTGCTCTTGCAGTGGCGGGTGGGTTGAGCTGGGCCTGATTGCCGTCCCCAGTCCTCCTGGCTTTCGTAGCTGCCTCTGATGAGCTTGGCTCTCCACCCGTCCCCCACAGGCTCCACCAGTGCCCTTCATCTTTGGCCATCCAAGCCTGCATGGCTCTGCCAGTAGGATGCTGAATTTGCTGATGCTGGCTGCATGCTGCTTTTTCGGAGTAAGACGGGCTGGGAGGGGGGTGACTTTTGACTGATTGATGAATTACCTTTATTTTTCTGGGTCAATATTTTTCTTGCCCTGAATTTCATGGCTGCCACTGTTCTGGGAACTTAAATTCTAATATCAACATACAGAGTAGGCTTTGATTTGATACTTGATAAAATGAAATACTATTTCCGAAGCATGAAATGTCTTACTTTTCTCATTTTTAGCAAACGACTTCTTAAGTCACACAGATTTATTTTGGGGGGCTAGTAATACATTGAGGAATTCTCTGCACAGTGGATGGTAACACTGATGCCGGACTGGAAATTTCCGTAAAAGGTTCCTGTTTCCTTCAGAAGAGAAATGTCTTGTGATGAAGGTTTTAAGAATGCCTTGTTTTTTGCTCCCCTGGAAGGAAATAGCAGGAAAGCAGTTTTTTTTTTTTTCCCCCTCCCCAGTTTTATGTGTAGTTTCTGTGCTTTAAAGTCTCCCAAGAGAATATGATGCTTTCTTACCTGGGAATTAGTGGTTAGCCCATGAAGTTTTAAGTGGATTAAGCATGCTTATAGTCCAGTTTTGCTTTTGCTGTTACTCATATGTTTTGTCTCCAGAAATTAGAAAACTGGGTGATGTTATGAGAAAGCGCTCACACAGACAGCATTGGCCAATGTATCCGATTCATTACACACGTTACCTCAACCCTGATATGCCATCGTGATGGTCTCCATCTTGAAGATGAGGACATGGAGTTTGGGGAGTTTTAAGTTACTTGTCTGAGGTCATGCAGGGGGTGCAACCATTGACATCAGTTCTGTCTGGTCTGGTGGCTACCGTTTTCCTCAGCTTCCTCCTGCCTTCCCTCCAAGCTGCGCTGAGTCTAGGATGAAGCCCATGGTAGATCTGGGCTCCCTACTGAGAGATCTTGAGGATCTCCACGCCACGTGATCACTCCTGTTTCTCTTGCCCAGCTTGCGTTGGTTTTTATGGTTTCTCTCCTTCCTAACATGTTTCTTCTGCTCCATTTCATCTCTCGGCTCCTCTCTGTAAATATTCCTCTGCTCAGCTCTTCTGCTCTTGTGCCTTCAGTTTACACGTATGTCTCTATCTGGAACCTCAACCTTCGTCTCTGACTTTTACTTTTCTCTTTCTGACTGCTTTAAGAGCTTGAACAGTACAACATCAACTCAAGCTCAACCATGAATAAGAACAGTGCTTTCAGAAGAGGAGGCATATGGTTAAGATAATGTACATAGCATCCCGACTCCCTTTCCACTCAGAAATAAAAATGATCAACTAACATGTGCTGACTATTGTATATATAACCCTGTGCTGGAAAAAGTAGTTTGAGATGATTCAGAGACTCACAGTTTGCTTTTGAAAAGTTCATCATCTCAAGAAGGATGCAAAATGTTCTAATGGGAGTTGTATAAATAGCCTAAATATACATACACCAAAGGGTAGCAGGAAGGTTTCTGGTCACAGAGAAGGGACTCAGGATGAAGATAAATGTGTGGTCGTTTAACCTGACCCTTGGGGCCAAAAATTGTGTCACTAGAAAGGCCTGGGACCTTGAGATGATTTTTATTTGAGAGCACTGGCTGTCTAGGAGAGTTCTTTTTTACCTTGTCGGAGTTCTGAGCCAATGTGCCTGAAACATATGTTGCATTTATATCTTATTTTTAAGAAGTACAAGGGGAAAAAAAATAATAAAGGAGTAAAAGCAGTGCCAATTTCTTCTTAAAAGACTATTTTAAAAAAGCTGGCATCGAACCAGTGAATGTTAAGTACATCTTGTATTAGCTGTCACTTTAATTCAACACTCAAAGGGTGCTGATGCACCCAGCTTCACGGAGCAGGCTGACCCTCTTGGCTGCCTTTTTCCTGCTCTGTGATTCCTCCACCTCAGCTCAGTGCAGTTGGACCAGAGGAGTGGGAGCAATTAACCTGTCAGCATCTCCCATTTTTAGTGCCTTGTAATTTGCATGTGAAGTGAAAAGAAGTAAATTGTGAAAATTTCAACTTAATTTTCCTAGAAGAGTGAATAGTGATCTGCCTCTCCTTCACAGAATGTGGGTGGTGACATTCAGTTCCCACCAAAAAAGTAGAGCTGTTTTTCCCCTCCTTTATTTATAAGTGAGTCATCGTTTCAGGGTTTATGGGAGTTCTTCAGGCTGAGGAGTAAAAAGAGGCTTTCCGCACCAAATATGCCTCGTGGCATACCAACGAGGCATGCAAGAGAGAGTATCTGGACCAGGCTTTTTCAGCCTTGACACTGCAGACATTTGGGGCTTGATAATTCTTTGGGGCTGTTCTGGGCACTGTAAGATGTTGAGCAGCGTTCCTGGCCTTTACCTGCTGGAAGATGGTAGCTGTCCCCAAGCAGTGACGATTAAAGAGTCTCCAGCAGCAGCTAAATATGCCCTGGGGAACAGAGGGCAGAGACACTCCTAGTTGAGAACTCCTGATCTAGAATTATAGGGGTTCCCTGGTGGCGCAGTGGTAAAGAATCTGCCTTCCAAGGCAGGAGACCTAGGTTCGATCCCTGGGCTGAGAACCCCTGGAGAAGGAGATGGCAACCCACTCCAGTATTCTTGCCTGGGGAATTCCATGGACAGAGGAGCCTGGTGGGGTACAGTCCATGGAATCGCAAAGAGTTGGACACGACTTAGCGACTGATATGCACGCATGCCCGGTCTAGAATTATACGTGACAAATGATGACCCACGTAACGACTTAGTGGGAGCAGATTATTCCAGATGGTTCCCAGACTTCTGTGAGGAGTGCTGAGGGTTCAGAGTGTTATTCAGAGAGTGTGAATGATGAACTGAGCACATTGTGTGTTTTAGTCATGTTTACAGGGAGATGACCAATGTGCTTTCCTAATTTCATTGAAGACTGTGGACCCACCCTGGAGGATCCAAGATCCCTTGGAAAGAAAACCTCTCTCTTCTTTAAAAAAAAAGTTTCTGCATCTTAAATGGTGGGCCAGATACTCATATTAAGAATAGAAGAGACAGTGAAAGGACTCTCAATCATGGCTTCAAAACAAACAGGACCTTTTCATGATTTGGTTGTAAACTGTTGTTCAGTCACTCAGTCAGGTCCACCTCTTTTCAACCTCATGGACTGCAGCACATCAGTTTTCCCTGTCCTTCCCCACCTCCCGGAGTTTGCTCAAACTCATGTCCATTGAATTGGTGATGTCATCCAACCATCTCATCCTCTGTCACCCCCTTCTCCTCCTGCCCTCAATCTTTCCCAGCATCAGAGTCTTTTCCAATGAATCGGCTCTTCGCATCAGGTGGCCAAAGTATTGGAGGTTCAGTTTCAGCATCAGTCCTTCCGGTGAACATTGCTTGTAAACAATGGCAAAAGAAGGGAATCAATGAGCAAGTGGAGAAAGTAGGAGGGTCTTCCCCAGGAGACCACAATGGGCAATATTGTTAATCCTGCTCAGTACAACTAAGTCAACATCCAGAAGTTAGACCGTGCAACTCAAGACTGGGAAGTCAAAGGTTAGGTCAGGGCTAAGGCACTCCAGTGTTAGACTCCCAGCTTGCTTCCTAGTTTGCTAATCATTTTAGGAGAGGAGCATCTTGTCTACAGGAGCTGACTCTTGAATAATGATCCGAATTCTTACCTTCAGGCTTTCTCAGATGAAAGGCAGCATGTCTTTCCTCTTTCCTGATGCTGGAGCATTCTAAACAAAGACTACTGGGACCTTACGAAGTATGGTAATGGCTTCTATTTACTGGAAACGGGTAGACTATGAGTTTTTCTTCATTAGCACCATCTAGAGAAGCTGGGCCACCTGCACATTTATTTGGTGCCTGGAGCACAGAGAGAGGAGCGTTCTCGAAGTTACACTGGCCATCTGGAAGGCAGAAGCAGATACTGTTGAGGGTGCTTGTTGGGAAAAGGGATTAAAGAATAATTCTTTAGTTGAGTCTATTTCTTCTTACCCTTCAGTGCCACCCTTCTGAGGTATTGTTTTTTTAATTAACTGTGACAGCAACAATAATGATTAAATATGTACAATAGGTCAAGCTTTCCAGAAATTTTCTTTTGGTTCTTGATTTATTGACAGTTACTCCAACAGATTCTTAACTTTAGTCACTTGATGAATCTGTTAATGGACCCCTAAAGATCAGCTTAACATATTTACTCCAGGATGTTTCTTTCACCTACCATTTGAAAAATATTCTGATCCTATCCCTAGCCCTGCCACTAGCTGAAGTACAGTGAGATCCACAAGTGAAAGGAACATTCCAGGAGGATGTGGTTATTCTTTAAGCAAAGATTTCTAAACCCTTTCATTTGCATCCTCCCCCCAGTGTGAGTTACTGCATTAACATATAGTATTCCTTAATGGAAGAGAAGCAAAGCTCTGTTAACGTTTATGATGTTTGTTTAAAAAAAAAAAAAAAAGGTAATGATTGAATTCCCCGAGCACTGCATTTTCATTCAATGTACACTGATCCTTAAATCGCAAAGCAGGCTGGGAGAACTCTGGCTGCAGACATGGATTGCCTGTTTAGCGGGCTCTAAAGCTCTTTTCTAAGAAATCTCCATCTTTGTCACTATTTTCTTCAAGGTGTTGAATAATTTTAAAAGTGGCAGTTGCAACAATATGTTAAAAAAGCTGACAGCTAGCACCATTCAGTTTACTTTTCCGTCCTTTTAGTTGAAAGCTCGGAGTGTTTTGCCCCATGGGGGGGATGTGGAGCTGGAGTTTATTGGGATTTAATGGAAGCATGCTGCCTGGTTAGAAAGAAGACTCCTGCCTGAGCAAAGCTTTCCACGAAGCTTGGATGCCAGGCCACCGTGCTTCCACTACACCAATATATCTTTGCTGTTCATTTTGAAGATGAAGATATTAGTAGTTTTCTCCTCCCCTTAATGGTCAGTCCTGGGTGTTCTTTGAAAGGAATGATGCTAAAGCTGAAACTCTAGTACTTTGGCCACCTCATGTGAAGAGTTGACTCATTGGAAAAGACTCTGATGCTGGGAGGGATTGGGGGCAGGAGGAGAAGGGGATGACAGAGGATGAGATGGCTGGATGGCATCACTGACTCGATGGACGTGAGTTTGAGTGAACTCTGGGAGTTGGTGATGGACAGGGAGGCCTGGTGTGCTGCAATTCACGGGGTTACAAAGAGTTGGACACGACTGAGCAACTGAACTGAGTTGAACTGAATGGTCAGTATTGTAAGTAGTTCCTGTTAATTTGATAATAAAGTCAGAATCATAATTCCCTGTTTAATTCATTCAATGCATAGTCTCATTGCTGTGCCTAGAATGAATCATTTGTAAATGGCAACCCACTCCAGTATTCTTGCCTGGAAAATCCCATGGACAGAGGAGACTGGTAGACTACAGTCCATGGGCTTGCAACAGTCAGACACGACTGAAGCAACTAAGCAACCTATAAAGTAGTTGGAAATCAGTCCTGAATGTTTATTGGAAGGACTGATGTGGAAGCTTAAACTCCAATAATTTGGCCACCTGATGCAAAGAACTGACTCATTCGAAAAGACCCTGATGCTGGGAAAGATTGAAAGCAAGAGGAGAAGGGGACGACAGAGGATGAGATGGTTGGATGGCATGACCAACTTGATGGACGTGAGTTTGAGTAAACTCTAGGAGTTGGTGATGGACAAGGAGACCTGGTGTGCTGCAGTCCTTGGGGTCACAAAGAGTTGGACACGACTGAGCAACTGAATTGAAAGTAGTCAAGAGAAAGAAAAATGGTATAGTCTATGATCTCAAGAAGCTTAAAGGTCTGGTGGTAGAGGAAGGCATGTGATGGATTAACCCCAACATTGATCAGATGGGGAGCACTGCTGAATAAAGGTAGCACCATGATGGTTCTGAGCAGGGTCCAGGGGATTCAGGAGCAGTGGTGCTTTGAGCTCCTTTGGCAAGTTCTGGGCTATTAGACTTGACCATTCAAGGAATCTGTGTGTTGGTCTAGAGACTCTTTACAACTCTAATAGTCCAACTTTCTAGTCCAACTCTCAACTCTAGTCCAACTCTCTTTAAAACTCTAGCTCAACTCTCTCTACAACTCTAGTTCAACTCTCTCACATCCGTACATGACTACTGGAAAGACCGTAGCTTTGACTATACAGATATTTGTTGGCAAAGTGTTGTCTCTGCTTTTTAATACACTGTCTAGGTTTGTCATAGCTGTTCTTCCAAAAAGCAAGTGTCTTCTAATTTCATGGCTGAAGTTGGACCATAAAGAAGGCTGAAAACCGAAGAATTGATGCTTTCAAATTGTGGTGCTGGAAAAGGCTCTTGAGAGTCCCTTGGACAGCAAGGAGATCAAGCCAATTAATCCTAAAGGAAATCAACCTTGAATACTCATTGGAAGGACTGATGCTAAAGCTGAAGCTCCAATACTTTGACCACCTGATATGAAGAAATGACACACTGGAAAAGACCTTGAAGTTGGGAAAGATAGAAAGCAAAAGGAGAAGAGGGCAGCAGAGGATGAGATGATTGGATGCATCACCGAATCAGTGGACATAGACTGGGGCTAAGTGAAGGACTGGGAAGAGCCTGGCGTGCTGCAGTCCATGGGGTCTCAGAGAGTTGGACATGACTTAGTAACTGGACAGCAGCTAGAGACTCTCCCTCCGTTGCTTCTGGCTTGGGAGGCAGGTTGAACTGCCTTAGTGGTTTAAGAAAAATGCACGATATTAAATAAACAGCAACAACAAGAGTTTTGGGGTAGCTCTGAAACTGCTGAGAAGAGAGTCCGCAGGAGCTGGTGTGAGCTCACAGCACAGAGGCTGCCTCTGCGGAGGCGCGTCGTGGAGCCAGTTAGGGGACTGGAATCGCGGCCATCTGATCACTTCATGCTTGACTCTACTAAGAGAAACCCTGTAAATGAAGGGGCCCTAACTATTCGCTCAGAAAACATCCGCGCAATTGTGAAAGGAAAATTTAAGTAAAATCAGAGTGTGTGGTTGAACAGGAATTGAGGACTGAAATGGAAAAGCTAGGGCAAAATTACATGCTCATCAAAATGAACAAGAAGCACTCATGACAAAAATAAGTCTCAAAATGGAAGCCCTTTTTATGAAAATCAGTTCAAAACGCACCCTTGGCTGCTGGCTACCTGAGACACTTCCTTCCAGCCCCTGGGCTCTGCTGGGTAAACGGAACGCGAGTCCTGCGTAACATCACCAATCTTATAATTCTTGGTTTTGGAGTTTGAAGGAGCAACCAAATTTCACTGGAGAACTATTTTTTATTTATTTATTTATTTTGAGAAATCTCTGCTTTTATTGTCCAGCAGGTTACTTGAGGGGGATGAAGCGGGAGGAATGGGTGACCCCGATTCCGGGCCAGCTGCTTCATGGGCTTGTAGGTGATGGAGAACCCGCCTAGGTAGTGGCCAGTCATCTCAGGCTTGAGTCCCACCTGGTTGAAGGTCTTGCCGTTGTAGACGCCAGCCGTGCTGCCCACCATCTCGGGCAGGATGATCACGTCGCGCAGGGGCGTCTTCACCCCCTCGGGCTTCTGCAGGGGCGGCGCATCTGTCTTGGCCTTGCGCAGCCGCTTCCGCAGCGAGTGCTGCTTCCTCCGCGGGCCGCGGCTCAGCCGCCGTCGCTGGCGCGCGCTGTGTAACTGCATCAGTTGCTCACAGGACATGTCCAGCAGCTGGTCGAGGTCTACGCCGCGGTAGGTGAACTTGCGGAAGGTCCGCTGCTTCTTCCGTTCCGCTTCCACCGTCTTGCCGGTTCTTAAGAAAGGATCTTTCGTTCTCTGAAAAACTATTAAACAAAAATTCAATTTTAAAGGAGACTTGCAAAGGCGAGTCTGCAATTTGCAACTGGTGATCCAGTGGTTAAAACTTTGCTTTCCAATGCAGGGGGTTCTGGTTTGATCCCTGGTTGGGGAACTGAGGTCACACGTGCCTCTTGGTCAAAACACCAAAATGTAAAACAGAAGCAATATTGTAAGAAATGCAATAGGACTTTTAAAATGGCCCACTTTTAAGAAAAGTCTGTAAAAAATAATCTAAAAAGTAGACTTGTAAGCCATGCTTCCTCTGAGCCTAGCACGTACCTAGCACACTGGGGTCCAGTGTAGATTTATTGCATCCAAGTGGCAAAAGAGATGCTAAGCTTACATGTGTGTCTTTGTGTTTTTCTATTTCCACCTTCAAAAAATTTTGCAAGTGATTGAACCAAAAGTCTGATTAGTTTCAAGCTAAAATGGCAGACACCAAAATAACCTTGAAAGATAATTCAAAGAGTGTGTTGTTCATTTACCCTTTTTTCCCTATAAAGCTGTGTTGACCATTCTGTCTTTCATCTTGGCAAAATAATGAATGGCTTTTATGTTGCTTGTTTTTTCATTATAATCATAAACCTTCCTCTTTTTTTTGCTGATATGGAAGTCTTGAGAGAGAGAGAGACAGAGAGAGGAAGGGAGGAAGACAAGGAGGCAGAGGAGGAGATGGAAGAGGAAGGAAAAGATGAAGGGAGGAAAGACAGTAAGAAGAAATAAACAAAGGCAGTGCTGAGGTGGCTGCATTTCCTCCTGGTGATATCACTTAGGGGTCTGGCCTCTGTCCCAAGACATTCTCCCCTTCCCAAGGCATGAGTTACCTATTACAAAAAAAAAAAAAAAAAAAAAACGAACTGAGTTTCCAGTCTGTTTGACTCAATACAGGGTACCAATTTGGCCCTCAGTTTCCCTCAGTTGGACTTTTCTCTCCCGTGCAAAGCCTCATTATCCAGTGACAATCTCTCCTAGATTGGTTTGGATGTGGTCGCCTTTGCTGTGCTGAATAGGAAACTCTTAAAATGCTTCCTTGAAATTTAATGGAACATGTTTCTGTTGGTGGTTCTGAGGTGCTACAAGAGCAATAGTTTCAGCTCACCATTTATAATTATGAGTAGTTAAGTGTTGGGAGAGACTTTCAAATAAAGGCTGCTTAAACTCTTTTGCCTGCTTATTCTCACCCCCAGAAAGCTTAGAAACTGTCTGTCCCTTGCACATTTCACAGTGAAGCCTAAATTTTACATCATTGTTGCAAAGTATGTGATTTTTAGTGTATTTTCAGTATTTTAAAAATCAAAGTATAACATCTCTCTTTTGAGTCGCAATCACATCTGGAAAGTACAATCATTTGTTAATCAGCGTTTTCCATTTTAGATTTTAATTTTTTAAGTTTCTCTTTTTAAAATATTTATTTATTTACTCTTTGTCTGTGGTGGGATCTTTGTTGGATCATAGGAGATCTTTTTATTGTGGTCCCTGGGCTCAATAGCTGTGGCACTCAGGCTTAGCTGCCCCAAGACATGTGGGATCTTAGTTCCCTGACCAGGGATCACTGCATTGCAAGGTGGAGTCTTAACCACTGGTCCACCAGGAAAGTCCCTGCATTTTCCATTTTGAAAGTACATAAGCAAGCTCTTCTTTGATGTTTGGAAAATTTCCATCATTTCCTTTCTTCCATGAACTTGTATTTTCACTTAAACTTCCCTTGCAGAACTTAAATAGGTTTATTCCTCAAAACCTTTTGTTAATCATTCTTTCATATCTCTGTAATAAAAATGTTTATATGACTTAAAAATATCATTTTCTAAATTGAATTTTTATTAGAATCATTGTTCAAAGCAATGTAATTTATAATTTTATGCTTAATAAAGATAAAAACTAAAATTATGTTAGCATGCATGCCACTGAGGTTTTCCCAGGTGGCACTAGAGGTAAAGAACCCGCCTGCCAATGCAGGAGACATAAGAGACGTGGGTTCAGTCCCTGTGTTGGGAAGATCCCCTGGAGGAGGGCCTGGCATCACTCCAGTATTCTTGCCTGGAGAATCCCATGGATAGAGGAGACTGGAGTGCTACAGTCCGTAGGATCGTAAAGAGTCGAACAGACTGAAGCGACTTAGCATGCATGCATGCCAATGAAACGGAGGGAGCTTTAAAAAAAATCTGCTAGATCTTGTATCTGGGGTGAGTATAATTTATTGCTAGAATGAGAAAAGCTCCAGAGTCAACACTGTTTTAATTTTTATAGCTTTAAGTGCTGAGAATACTTGTTCATATGAGTAAGCTGGTAGAAAGATTTCTTCATCCTTCTCTTCCCTGTGCTGAATTTTTTAAAAATTTTAATTCTTTCTTGTTTAGTAGATGCTTCTTTTTCATTGCCTGGGCACCCTTCCAGAGCATCTGAGGTCTTAAAAGTCCAAATCAAGATTTCTATGGTTTGAAATCTGACTTGGAGGTGCTTCCTACAATGAAAAATCACTTTTGAAGGCAATACTGTACTGTTCGTCTTAGATCGTTCAAATCAGAAGTGCCACTGGCAACATGGGCCATCAATGGCTTATGGTTCATGGGGAACTGCGGCTGCCAGGAACTGCCTGCCAAGCTACCTCCAGTGACTGGCTGGTGCAGAGGGTGAACGTGAAAGTGTTAGTCGCTCAGTTGTCTGACTCTTTGCCACTCATGTACTGTAGCCAGCCAGGCTCCTCTGTCTGTGGAATTCTCCAGGCAAGAATACTGGAGTGGGTAGCCCTTCCCTTCTCCAGGGGATCTTCCCGACCCAGGGATCAAACCCAGGTCTCCTGCATTGAAGGCAGGTCCTTTACCGCTGCGCCATCAGTGATACCGAGATACAGAGTTTGCTTTCAGCTGGGGACAGATCTTCAGGGTCATCCCAGCCCCAGAGCCCCCTGAGGTTCCCAGGGCTCATTTTTTGTTCTGCTTGACCCTGCCTTTCTCACATCATTGGAGCTATATTCCTGGGAGCACCTCTCAGGCACCACTTGACTCTTGAGACTGTTCTCAGGAAACTCACTGTGAAACACCTATTCATTAACTTGCACTTCAAGAGTGTGGTTCTGCAGAAGACAGCTTAAAAATCACTCTGTTTTGGGTGGAAATGATACAGTGGGCTTATCCCACTTGTTGTGGTTATTTTTGATGCTATCTCTTTTTGGTGTTTCTCATATGAAATATTTGTATTCAACATGAGGACCTCTGCTGAAAATATGTTGTTGTGGTTGCTAAGTCTGTCCATGACTAGACGGTGCTAGGTGGAGCACGACTTAGTAGCTAAATCGTGTCTGACTCTTGGCTGCTCCATGGACGGTAGCCCGCCATGCTCCTCTGTCCATGGGGTTCTCCAGGAAAGAATGCTGGAGGAGGTTGCCATTTCCTCCTCCAGGGGATCTTCCTGACCCAGGGATTGAACCCAGGTCTCTTGTATTGCAAGTGGTCTCCTTCAGGCGCATATGGTCCAGCCTTAATAAATATTCCCCTTGATGCTTTCCTAATGAGTCCCAGATATTTTGTCTTTTGGATTAGCTGTTTTCATTCTGGTTTGAGAGGTAGGATAAACTCGAGTGTGCAGGATACTCAAATTTAAGAATTTGATAACCCCCCAATTAAAATGCTTCCGTTAAGAACCATGTTGTTGTTAAAGACTTGGTGTCTAACAGAGAACATATAAATATATACACATAATCCTCAGTAGCATGGAGCCTGGGGAAAAGCTAACCGCGTAGCTTATGAATAATGCAAAATTTTGTTGTTTATGCCATTTCCATCTGTTGTGTGCACGATATTTATGATAGTCACAAGATAAACTGATAGGAGTGTGTATGCTGCTAATATGTATATTTTTTAGGAAGTCTTTAATTACTGTTTTTATGGAAGAATGGTGCCCTGTACTCTAACTCCAAGGAGGTGAGGATTAGGAAATAATGTTTTAGCAACACAAACAACACAAACCACACAGACACTTTGGAACATCCAGACATTTGCTTTCATGAGTGACATTTGATTTGTGTCTTATCATATTCCAGGGTCTCCTAGCCAGCACTGTTTCTGGTTGCGCCTCAGGTGGCTCAGAAGGAGAATGGGTGCGAGCGCCCAAGATTCCATCTTTTCCCTGCTGACTTGCCACTCGCACCGCTTCTCCATGGCTGCTTGTTGACTCAGCTGCACCAGGAGGGATGGCTTGTGTGTGTTTTGAATGCTGTCTTAACCTTGAAACTTATCTTGGGAATGAATGTTTTAATGAAGCGAGAGTTCCTAGGGAAAGCAGCAGAAAAGCACATTTTCTTCTCCGTAAACCAAAAGGCACAATCCCACCAAGGAAAATTTTGTTAACTCTATAATCTGTAGATTTTTTGAGTTACCACAGTTGGGTGGAAAGTCTTCCTGACAGAAGAACCAGCTCCTATCACTGGGTAAGAACAATGGCCAGTTGACTGGGTGGCTACAGGCAGGTCATTCAACCTCTCTGAACTTCACCATGATAATTAGAAAAATGCATGGTTTGGGCTACATGATTTCACACATTCTTTCAGCACAAACATTTTAACAAGTCTTATATCAACTTGATTCTCACCGTCAAAATATTCATTATGGGCTCTAAGACCATAAACACTATTTAAGTTTTATAAAAATGGATTCTCCTTTCTTTCTTAACATATGATGCAAAAATTGTTTAAATGCTTTGCTATTTTTCCCATCTAAATGCTTCTCAGACGTTTTGGTTTCCCCCTCCCTTTTTCTCTCTGTTCCTCTCTCTCTTTTGTTGGAGGAGTTGTTAAAACAATTTGGAGCCTGCTTTCCACCATTTGGGAGATAATCCTGTTAGTCTGGAAAGAGGTCAGTCACTTACTTTCAAATATGACTTTCTTTGATGACTGTCTTCTGACAGTTTTCCTGAGTTAGAGACTTAGAGGCATCAGAGGGCTTCTTAGAAGCGTCACGTTAACTGAATTGAGAAAATGTGAAATCTAAAGTGTTGGGGAAAGAGCTATGCCTGAGCATTCTATCAGATACAGCTTGTCATGAATCTCTGACAGGTAGGTAGTCGTGTGATTTAAGATAAGACAGTGGCCCAAATATTTCTCCCATATTTACCCAAATTATAGCAAATACTAACAATTCTTTGGACCTAGCAACATCCTTTTTGAAAAATGAAGCACCCTCTGTTCATGTGTAGGAGTGTGTGGGTGTTGACGTTTTTCTGGGGTGAATTAGTTAAATGCTTTAGAGTTTCATTCCAACACCAAATGTTTACACTGTGACCCTTGTAGCAGCCACTGGTAGGTTCTCAGTTGCTTTCTGGTGGAAGCAAAGTCCAAGGGTGAGGTCCTTGTATGTCCAGTGGTGGGACGGTTGGGTGAGTGATAATCCTCACTGCCTCGAACCTGAGTGTACTAGTCACTGCTGTCTGTGGATCCACTCCCCACTTCCCATCTCAGATGTTCTCCTTCAGCCTTTTGAAGATCCACTGAATTGCAATAGAAATTTAGGCAGTTTTTTCCAGAAGGTTTCCTTTGGTCTCTCAACCCTGACTTGGGAGATGGTGATATGTTGCCATGACTCTCTCCCTTTCTGGACATTTTGTACCCTTCATAATCCAGGTCCCCAACTCTGGGGGACTCTTTCTTATGAAGTCCAGGGCACCAGTTTCTTCCTGTGCCAAAAATTTCTTCCCCTCTGACTTTGGAAGGCATCCTGAGATCAGAGATCCTACAGTATACCTCGTATCACCCAAAGTACCGCGTGCTTTACATATGCAACGTCTAAAGTCTGTGTGCCAAACGTCTAGTACTTTTCACGAACAACAGTGATGGTTACTATGGAGGGTTTTATTTTTCGTGCCTTGCTTTCTATTAAGCATGTCACAGGCATCACCTCATTTATTCCTTCCATCAGTCCTGTAAGGTCACCCTGAGAAATCATCCCCATTCTACAGATGGAAACACCAAGGCTCATAAAGATGAAATAACTCGCTTGAGTTAATGCATATGCATGTGTGTGCACACGCATACACAAACACCAACGCCCCACGACAGAGCCCTTCTTCCCTCAGTTTCTGCTGCTTCATAAGCAGAAGGGAAGGAAGCCATCCTGTTACCATCTTCAGGATGGGGCTGGTGTGTTTGTCTGTGGAGAAGGCGATACTTCCAATCTGATTTGCATCAATCTTTTCCCTGAAAGGCAAAATCGACCTACTCTATTCCTATGCTTTCCTGACCAGTAAGGTGAGGTGTGGTCCAGGGAGGTGGTAAGAGGGGAGAGTGTTCGCTTCATCCAGGCCAAATCTTACCTGAGATGTCCGAGAGGAGAGGGGAGGCAGGAGGTGAGGGTGCATGCCTCCTAGGGAGATGCAGCTAAGTGGGTTAAGAAAAAGCTGTTTGGGACAACCTTAAGGTCGTGAGATAAGCTGGGCAGAAGCAAGTCAGACTACCCACCTCCCAACCTTTCCTCACCCTATGGAACGTGATGGAATGTGTCACTCTTTTGGTTCTTGTTGCCGCGGAATCAGTTTGCCCTGTTCTAACTGAAAGTTGTAATTGGAGCCACAGTGGAAGCCCACGTTCTGCCAGAGTGGAGACCTTACCCATTGACGGGACCTGGTTGCTAGTCTTTTCCACTGAGCTAGTCAAGATAGTTGTTCCAACAGTAGCCACTTATCTAATAGAGAAGTGCACAGTAGGTAACAATTAAGCTTTAATTAGCAGTTTCCAGTTGTACAGTCAACCTTTACTGGGAGGAGGGGCAAATGGGCTCACTGAGCTAAATTGTGTTTGCCCTCATGCAAATTGGTGTCAATACTTGTGTTAATTGGGGAAAAAAATAAGGCATTGCAACCCAGTTCCACAAGAAAAAATTAGACTCCATGAAATATACTTAAAAGCAAAGCAGAAAAGTGTTTAAAATGAACTGTTCAATAGATTTTATTAAAATAAGTATCATAGTTTTGAGATTTTTAGATTTCAATTACAATACATATGATTTAATTCCACTCCTGTCCTCTCATTGGTCTCATTTTTTATTAAAATCGATGAATTATCTCATCTATTTTCAAAGAGATAATAAATACATACTGTTGATACTAAATTGTAAAAAGCACATGGGAAGAGAGAGCCATCCAATGCTTCTCTCCAGAGGCAATGACCTAACTGCTTTATTTTCCTAGAGTTATTCAAGCCGAGTTTGCCCTCTCCAAGTTTTATTCTGAAAATTATGCCCCCAGTTTGCATGTGCATCATCTGATTTGAGATTTGTAAGCATGACTTTAAGAAGCAGATTCTCTTTCATCACCACCCTGTCCTTCTGGGGAGCTGCGTCATCTCATTAGTTGTTGATCCATACAACAGTAATTTCGGGAAATGCAAACTGATTTGTTGTGGTATTTGTTTAAGTAAAACATAATTCCATAAGCAAATATAGTGCTATCAGAACAAAGGGAAAACACAAGGCCTTTGACAATGTCAAAGTCAAGTAGGATTCGCCCCAGGCTCTGGATCACTTTGGTTGCAGGTTGTCGTAACCGTCTTGAAATGGGGCTCTGGCTCAGTCTTGCACACCTTTAAGGAGATGCTTAAGTTGTTAGTTATCCAGAGTGAGACTGAAGGGATTTCAGTGGGGGCCTGTCAAAATGTTTGGGTCAGTACTGCTCCCAAAGGTCTGATAAAGAGGCCCATTAACCCCTTTCCGCAGTCTCCACCTCTCAGAGAATTTGGGAAAGAGCTTGAAAAAAAATGATCAGCTTTGCGGTATCCTGACTCTGAGCCCTTTTGCGGCTGGTGGTCAGAGTAAAGCCACACGTTTAGAAATGCAAATTTGGCCAAACTGTCTACTGCTTAAGGCTCGCACTACTCTGCAAATGTTTTGGAAGGTCTGCAATTACAAGTGGAAAACAATAACTCTAAAACACCAAGGTCAGACCTTTTCTAAGCCAAGTTTGCCCTCTCCAAGAAGCCTGCAGCCAGACTGCTTGGATGAGAAAGTTTAATTTTGGAAAAGAGCTAGAAAGGACTTTTTCCCAACACAGTAGAATATCGCCTGGTGTAAAAAGTGTTTTTCAGGTAATATAAACTACAGACCAGTGGGGTGCACGAATGCTTGCGATTTCTCCTTCTGCCTCCTGGTCACCTCTCCCACTCGTCACGTTTCCAGACTCTTCTGTGAAGCATCCTAACCTAGCCTCTTGCGAATGAGACTCCTTTCCTGGTAGGTGAATGGGAACAAATGCTATCAACTTCCTTCCCCTGCTGGTCAGTGTCGGCACGCTGACAGGGTCTCTGGACCAGCTGTGTGTTACAGGGACCGTGGTAGCTTTTCCTGGTGCTTTGGCTTAGAGGAGCACAGCTGGTCATATCACGTGTCATCAGTGACAGACACAGCCAAGGGTTCCTCTCCAGTAACTCGAACCCCTTCTGCACTTTTGGTCTCTCACCATTCTCTGCTGCTTCAGGATCACAACTGTGCCAGGTTAATATTTGTTCAAACACTTTCCCCACTCTCTTCTCCACTTTATCATAAGAATCCGGCTCAGTTGCTTATCACTGGAGCTCTGGACTATCCGAGACTGAGACGATCCGAGATCGAGACTATCCGAGACTATCCGAGATTGAGACTATCTAAACTCTTGCAACGGAGAAGGCAATGGCACCCCACTCCAGTACTCTTGCCTGGAAAATCCCATGGATGGAGGAGCCTGGTGGGCTGCAGTCCATGGGGTCGCTGAGTCGGACACGACTGAGCGACTTCACTTTCACTTTTCACTTTCATGCATTGGAGAAGGAAATGGCAACCCACTCCAGTGTTCTTGCCTGGAGAATCCCAGGGACGGGGGAGCCTGGTGGGCTACCGTCTATGGGGTCACACAGAGTCGGACACGACTGAAGTGACTTAGCAGCAGCAGCAGCAAACTCTTGCAAAGAATCAGATGCGTGTGTTCAAGACACTTCAATATCTGCCCTAGAAAGGATGTTCAGTGATACAAAAGAAGAGAGAATATAAGTTCCTGGTCTTACACCTCCGAGACTGTTCTGCATCCAAACCCTATTTTTAAGGAATAGGCTAAATCTTTTGAAGGGATATAAATCTTTTTTGGGGGATATGAAGATGGTGGCTGCTCTGTGCGTGTCTGTGAGTATCATCTCATAGAGATGAGTCGTCATCTCTTCTTTTCCTGTGAACTGTATATACTCACTAATACAGCTTTTTCGTCGATTAGGTGTGTTTATTTATTCTCTCCCAGCTGTCTCCATATCCTCTATGCTTGTCCAGCTAGGGGATCTTCAAGTGAAGATGGATTCCAGGGTGATGGAGAGATTACCTACTAGGTCAAAAGTTTTAGCATTTGCATTTTAAACTTTTCTGAGGAGACTCGTGATAAAGACAGCGTTAGTCCTTTTTTTTTTTTTTTTTTTAACGTGTGGTCCTCTTGATGCTCTTGTTTGTATCTTCCCACATCTTCAAGTTGTCAGCAATGTTTGGAGTTGCAGTGACACCCTCCAAATGTAGCTGACACTCCACCCACTTGGTGCTATCTACAAACAGTGAGTACATTCTCTGGATGTCATTAGGAAAAATGAAGTCCGATTCATCAAGAAAAAAAGCTAACAGAGCAGCTTGGTTGATAAAAGTCTCAAGTGAGAATCTGGAGATCTGCATTTGCACCGGAATAGTTGCCTGGTCACTGATATATCTCCCTAGTCTGTATGTTTTTCCAGTGGATAACATGGGAACAATGATTTTTCCCTCAGTTCAGTTCAGTTCAGTCGCTCAGTCGTGTCCGACTCTTTGCGACCCCATGAATCGCAGCACGCCAGGCCTCCCTGTTCATCACCATCTCTCGGAGTTCACTCAGACTCACATCCATCAAGTCCGTGACGCCATCCAGCCATCCCATCCTCGGTCGTCCCCTTCTCCTCCTGCCCCCAATCCCTCCCAGCATCAGAGTCTTTTCCAATGAGTCAACTCTTCGCATGAGGTGGCCAAAGTACTGGAGTTTCAGCTTCAGCATCGTTCCCTCCAAAGAAATCCCAGGGTTGATCTCCTTCAAAATGGACTGGTTGGATCTCCTTGCAGTCCAAGGGACTCTCAAGAGTCTTCTCCAACACCACAGTTCAAAAGCATCAATTCTTCGGCTCTCAGCCTTCTGGTCCTGAAAAATTCATATTCAAGTATTTTTGAGCATTATTTATTGTATCATTATGCTCGAACCTGAGAAGGATATCAACAAAAAAGATTGATAACCTCTAGGAATCTAGTCTCTATCTTTCTTTATCTGTGTCTCTATGTCTATATCGATCCTTCTATTTACCAGTTAAGACACTGTAATGATTTTTTACCTCTTTAGAGCATTTTATAGTTTTCCAATCTATTATATTTGTGTACTAGATTTTATACATATATATATATATATGTATAAAGTAAAAGTGTTAGTTGCTCAGCTCTGTGTCCAGCTCTTTGTGACCCCATGGACTGTAGCCTGCCAGGCTCCTCCGTCCGTGGAATTCCCCAGGCAAGAATATTGGGGTGGGTAGCCGTTCCCTTCTCCAGGAGATCTTCCTGACCTGGGTCTCCCACCTTGCAGGCAGATACTTTGCCATCTGAGCCATCAGAGAAGGCATGTGTATCTGTATACTCATGTATAAATATTGTGTAAAGATTAAATAAAAATATCCTTTATGAAATTTTATTTATGTAGACAAATGCATAGGGCTTCCCTGGTGGCTCAGACTGTAAAGAATCACTTGCAATGCGAGAGACCTGGGTTTGGTTCCTGGGTCGGGATGGTCCCCTGGAGAAGGAAGTGGCTACCCACTCCAGTATTCTGGCTTGGAGAATTCCACAGACAGGGAAGCCTGGTGGGCTACATATATTTGTTTGTAGTTGTACATACTTGTGTATGCATTTATAATTTCATTTCATCCTTATAGCATTGTTAATGACTCCAGATCATGAATGAAAACCCTAAGGCCACACGATATTAAGTAAGCTTGTAAGTAAAACTTGAATTTCAGTATGGGTCTCTGGATTCGAAACCCTGGGGTGTTTCTACTGAAGCATAAGTTCTTAAACTGGTGTAAGAATGAGTCTCCAGTGCATAATATAACTGGGAAATGCTGCAGAAGGCTTGCTTGGAGAAAGCAGAGCAGGAGGAGAGCCTTGGGCCTGCAGAAGAAAAGGACAGAGTTCAGAATGCGACATATTGAGGGAGAAGGAGAAAGAACCTCGGTGTTTTTAAATGGAAATAGTGGATCTCTTGTTCTGGTGCTTGGGGTCTGAATGTGGAGGAGGTGTGAGATTGAATTTTTTTCTGAAGAGTTGGAGTGAATGCAGCACAGTGCGGGATGGAAAGCACTTGAGGAAGCTTGAGGGGGGCTCTCTGTGGACTAGGTTACAGCCTGGAATCAGAAACGTGAGTCAGAGGAATTCGGCAGCAACGGTGAAAGGCAAAAAAATAAACAAGGCTGGATAGTTAAGAACCCCTTTGAAGGATCTGGTAATCAGCTATGCATGCGTGCTCCATCATGAAGTCTCTCAGTCATGTCTGACTCTTTGTGACCCCATGCACCATAGCCCGCCAGGCTCCTCTGTCCCTGGAATTCTCCAGGCAAGAATACTGGAGTGGGTTGCCATTTTGGCCTCCAGGGGATCTTCCTGACCCAGGGATCAAAAGTGCATCTCTGGCATCTCCTGCCGTGGCCGGTGGATTTTTTTTTACCACTGCACCTGGGAAGCCCAATGTATCAGCTAGTTTAGTGTTAAGGCCTGGGATTCTAGCTCCACTGCTAACTGGCTATGTGACCCAGACAAGTCACAACAGCTCCTGCTTCTTCTGGTTGTTCTGAGGATAGATGAACAAATCCACGTCAAGTTAGTCCTAACCCAGTACTCAGCTTTTAGAACACACTATTTAAACATACATGAGATTTGTATTTTAAACTATTATTGGAGGTAAAGTTGCAAGAGCTGAGATTTAAAAGGATGGTATATTATCCCAAGCATTTTAATTCCTGGAAGGAATAAAGCTCTATTAAACCAAGACACTGGAGCTTTCAAGAATCTGCCTGCCAATCAGGAGATGTGGGTTCAGTCCCTGGGTTGGGAAGATCGCCTGGAGGAGGAATTGGCAACCCACTCCAGTATTCTTGCCTGGGAAATCCCATTGACAAAGGAGCCTGGTGGGCTACAGTCCATGGGGTCACAAAAGTTAGACACGACTAAGCGAATAGACAACAGCAACAAGAAATCAAGGCGCTAGACCGTTTTCACTAACAAAGCAGTCCATGCCTGCCTTCTCTGTGGACAAGATTTATTTTAATTTGGATGAAGAGTTTCCAGCTGATGCAATCTTAGTGACTCGACAAAGATAGTAAGAGAATCACCTACACATCTTACAAATCTTAACAGGTATGAAGTTGTGGAATAATGACGTTTCATGTTACTGAACCAGTTCCTGATATATTTCAGGACCTCTGTCGCGGTTGGGACATTTAGACGTAGGAGGGTAATTTAGGGGCTTCACTGAGGAGACGTGGCAAAGAGTGGGAACTAATGCCTCCCATTGCTCAGTGAGCTTCAACCCTGAAGCTCTGGGGAGAGCCTCTGGAAGTCTGTTAGCTGTGTCAGGCTGCAAGGGGAAGGCGTCCAGAGAGGGCGGTCCAGCTCCTCTCATCCCCCAGAGCCAGTATTTTAATGGTTCTTTGAAGCATTTGAATAATCGAATCACTCTTTCAGATTTTCCTCTCCATATTTAAGTAGCAGTCAGTTTCAGGAACACTATTTTAAAAGTCCAAAAGGATATGGAATTTGTCAGACAGAGCAGAAATCATTTCTCTAGTCTTCAGAAGGAGGAACTAGAATGATCACATCCCCATTTCCCCACTAAGGAGGCTTTGTTCAATTTCAGCACGAATTTCCCGGCTACGCTTTGCAGTTCTTTCTCCTACGGCTTCTTCCTAGAAGCGATTTGAGGAATCAGTTTAGTTCAGTTGCTCAGTCGTGTACAAATCTTTGCGACCCCATGGACTGCAGCATGCCAGGCTTCCCTGTCCATCACCAATTCTGGAGATTGCTCAGACTCATGTCCATCGAGTTGGTGACACCATCCAACCATCTCATCCTCTGTCATCCCCTTCTCCTGCCTTCAATCTTTCCCAGCATCAGGGTCTTTTCCAATGAGTCAGTTCTTCTCATCAGCTGGCCAAAGTATTGGAGTTTCAGCCTCAGCATCCATCCTTCCAATGAACATTCNGAGTTGGTGACACCATCCAACCATCTCATCCTCTGTCATCCCCTTCTCCTGCCTTCAATCTTTCCCAGCATCAGGGTCTTTTCCAATGAGTCAGTTCTTCTCATCAGCTGGCCAAAGTATTGGAGTTTCAGCCTCAGCATCCATCCTTCCAATGAACATTCAGTACTAATTTCCTTTAGGATTGATTGGTTTCATCTACTTGCAGTCCAAGGGACTCTCAAGAGTTTTCTCCAGCACCACAGTTCAAACGCATCAGTTCTTCGGTGTTCAGCTATCTTTACAGTCCAACTCGCACATCCAAACATGACTACATGATTTGATGAATGGGGTCCTGCCAGTAGAATATAATGTTGGTGAAAGCAAAAAGGCCCATGTGCCTGAAATATCCACTCTTGGAATCACTAACAGTGGCTGGACCATCCTCTCTAGAAGAAATTCATGTATTATACTTTATGCTGGTCTGAATGGGTCTGTCCTGGGGTTTTGTACTTGGAAGACACCACTGTGGTCTACCTGCCTCCTCCAGCCCTTCCTTAGCCTTGGAAGATGGTCTTCATTGCTCTGACTCTTGTCTCTCACTGAGCCTTGCTTCTTGTTGGTGCCTAAAGAAAGCCTGTGGTTTGCTGCCGCTGTTGCCATGGTCTACCTTGAATGGGCGAGTTTCAGAAAAACCTCCCTGGAAGGGGGTGTGATTGAAAAGAAGAAGATGCCAGTTGTGAGTCAGGGCGTGTGGGTGGAGGAGAAAGCTGGGAGGGGCTGGTGCCGGTGAGGAGAGGACCACGGCGAGGAGGAGGAGCAATAAATGTTGTTGACTTGGCCGTGATGTCCGAGTGTCGGAGGCCCTTTCTCCCAACACAAATGCTTCAGGGCGTAGGCTTCTCGCTGTTTAGAGGTTTCCTGCTTATAAGGACCACCCTCACTCAGGAGTGGGCTACTGTGAGCCCTGAGGCTTTTCTGTCTTCTGATTCTGAGAACTAAACTAATCTTATATGGACCTGAAAATACTTTGGAAGGGATGTCTGGAGACTGAAGATGCACTTACTGTAATATATGTTGGTTATGGAGTATAAGTCTGTGTGTGCAATACGCTATATAGGTATGCATGCATGCTAAGTCGCTTCAGTTGTATCTGACTCTTTGTAACCCCATAGACTGTAGCTCGCTGGGCTTCTCTGTCCCTGGGATTTCCCAGGCAAGAATACTGGAGTGGATTGCCATGTCTTCCTCTAGGAGATCTTCCGGACCCAGGGATGGAACCCATATTTCTTGTATCCCCTGCATTGGCAGGTGGGTTCTTTACCAGAAGCATTCTGTCTTCTGATTCTGAGAACTAAACTAATCTTATATGGACCTGAAAATACTTTGGAAGGGATGTCTGGAGACTGAAGATGCACTTACTGTAATATATGTTGGTTATGGAGTATAAGTCTGTGTGTGCAATACGCTATATAGGTATGCATGCATGCTAAGTCGCTTCAGTTGTATCTGACTCTTTGTAACCCCATAGACTGTAGCTCGCTGGGCTTCTCTGTCCCTGGGATTTCCCAGGCAAGAATACTGGAGTGGATTGCCATGTCTTCCTCTAGGAGATCTTCCGGACCCAGGGATGGAACCCATATTTCTTGTATCCCCTGCATTGGCAGGTGGGTTCTTTACCAGAAGCACCACCTGGGAAGCCTGCTATATATGTGTGATTACATATGGATGGAGATTATTTATTTTATTATATATAGACACATAATACATATTATTTTATTACCTATAACATGTTTATAGATAAATATATATTTACATATTATATATTCACTTATTTTAAAGGAAGTGGGGCATTTACTGCATATGGGATGGGCACCTAAAATCACAGAATTTTAAAGATACAAGTTTACTTTCCTCTTTTTTGCAGATAAAGAAACTGGGGGGTTGAGAGGAAAGTGACTTGGCCCAGGTCATAGGAAAAGACAGAACTATACCTAAGACTCGGGTCACTCCTTCCAAACTGGGATGCCCGTCCACACGCCCCTGAGTCTAGAGCAGAGGGTCCTGGTGCTGGTGGAGGGAGGGGCCTGGGGGTCTTGGCTGTGTCCCCTAAGGGCGATTCTGAGATGCTCCTCCTCTAACTCTGACTTGATAGCCATTGAAGAAGGACCAAATTGAGACATGTTACGAAGTAACTGGCCTGGCTTCCCTGGTGGCTCAGCAATAAAGAATCTGCCTACATTGCAGGAAACACAGGAGTCACGGGTTCAATCCGTGGGATGGGACGATCCCCTGGAGCAGAGAAGAGCAACCCATTCCAGTATTCTTGCCTGGGAAATCCTGTGGACAGAGGAGCCTGGTGGGCTACAGTCCATGGGGTCGAAAAGAGTCAGACATGACTGAGTATGTAGCTCACACACAGCTGGCCTAGAGGGCATAAATAAAACTTCAATAGGAAAACTACACAGGGTTAATTTGCCTTCAGATACAAATGAATGCATGGTCCTACATCACGGTGCTCCTGAGAAATCAGCCTAGAGGGTCCCACTCACAGGAGAAGGACGGTCTCTCCCTTCTACCTTCTTTCCTGTTCCCTGAGACCACTAGTTCCTGCCTGGAGCTTCCTTGGTGGCTCAGATGGTAAAGAATCTGCCTGCAATGTGGGAGACCTGGGTTTGATCCCTGGCTGGGGAAGATCCCTTGGAGGAGGGCATGGCAACCCGCTCCAGTATTCTTGCCTGGAGAATCCCATGGACAGGGGAGCCTGGTGGGCTACAGTCCATGGGGTTGCCAAGAGTTTGACATGACTGAGCGACTTGCATTTTCAGCCCCTGTTTGCTTTAAGCCTTGCTTCAAGGTTATGCTTGTAAGGGCAGGACAAACAGAGTTGATGCTCAGCTGTAGACTATTTTCAAAGATAAAGCCCTCGCTTTACCTGAGGCAGTTAGTTTATGGGATGTCTCCCACTGCCAGGCAATCTGAGGACCCTGCTGTTCGGATACCATCGCTGTGCAAGAAGGATCTTTTTCCTTCCCTGAGTCTTTTTGCTTGAATCCAGATTGCTTCACTATTGACTCATTTCTTTCTCCCGCCCCTGCCCACCCCTGTTATCTGTTCTGGGAAAAACAGCAAATGAGTTTAACATTTGCAGCCAGTGGCTGGAGGCCACAAGACCAGGACACTTAATATAATGCAGTTAGCTTTGTTTTGAATTAAAATTGGAACCAGTAATGTCTTAATTCTCCTGTCTAGACAATTGTCACGGCTGTAAATTACCGTCATAATGGCCCCTGAATGGCTTATAATGACCTTACCGAAACATTATTTGCCAATCCTATAAACTTTCTGAACAAGCTGTTTAGTTTATCCTAATTAATCTATTAGGAGATGGCGTATACATCCTGCTTGCTCTCTCCAAAGTGACATTCGTGGATTCACTTCCTTTCTCTTGCTAATGCTACTCCATAAACTCACTACCGATCTAATTCTGCCTTCTGTCTGTCTGCAACAAATCTAATCAGAAAAATCATTATCCAGATGTGATGTTGTTCCTTCCATGTTTAAAACAGTGACTCCTCTGTAGATGCTTGGTGCAGTTCCTTCACGATTAACAGCTGCTTACATATATTTTGTTCAGAGTAGGGTTCGTAGTTCGCTGAATAGGTTACTAATAACTGGATGCAAAAATGAGTTTAAGTGAACTCCCTTCAAAGAAGAACCCATAAGAGTTCAAAATACTCAGGAGGTAGGTCTCTGTACCTAAAGGCTTGTCCACAAAGAATATAAGCACAGCCTTCAAAACAATGTGAGAAACCAGTACACCTTAGCAGGTGTGGGTCAGCCAACTGCGTAGTTAGAAGCTCAGTTCATATCTAAATGGTGGCTTCCAGGGTGGCTCAGTGGAAAAGAATCTGCCTGCCCGTGCAGGAGACACAGGCTCGATCTTTGGGTCAGGAAGATCCCCTGGAGAAGGAAATGGCGATCCACTCCAGTGGCAACCCACCCACTGTGGCCTTGGAAATCCCTTGAACAACAAAAAAATTGACTTGAACAGAGAAGCCCGGCAGGCTACAGTCTGTGGGGTCGCAAAAGAGTTGGACAAGACTAAATTTCATTCACAAATGTGTGTAGGGGGTACACAGGAAGTAAGGAGAGAGACGCTATGAGGCATCAAGAAAATGTCTAAAATCATGGTTGCAGGTCCTCAGTTACTCTAGTTATCTACAAAGGATGTTCTTGTCCTTTCTTCCTGGGGAACATGGAGTCATCTTTTGCTGTTCCTTCCTTTTCGACCAAAGCACTTTGCCCACAGCTCTTTGTTACTAACTTCTTTTACTTGATGACTATTATTTCTCTACTTGTCTTTTTCTATAAGTAAAATGTGATCTCAAGAGCAGGGACATTATCACTGCCAGTGTCTAAAAGAATTAAAGGACCTGATTTTGAATTCTATTTTTGCTACTTTTTCTTTCTAACTGTAATTTTTAGCTTGTTTCCTTGTCTGCTTAAACTTGATTTTCTTCATCTGAAAACGGGATAAAACTAATACCTGTTTCGTAGAATTTTTGTAAAAGTTAATAATCTTAGCTCTCATTGCCATTGTCATATTCATAGCCCTATTGTCATTATAAAGCACACAGTTTTTCAATATTTTTCAATTAAATAAAATTACTTTAATGTTTCTCTTCTCAGCCTTTCATTTCTTCCCAATGTCTTTTTTTAAACTAAGATATAATTTATTACCATAAAATTCACCCTTTCAAAAGTGTATAATTCAGTGGCAATTACTATATTCACAAAGTTGTGCAAACATCCTAATTGCAGAAAATTTTTATCATCCCCCCTTCAAAAAAAGCTTTCCCAATTAGCAGTCATTATTCCCCCATCCATTTCCCAGCCGCTGGCAACCATGGATCAACTTTGTTTTGGGATTTGCCTACAGTGGGCATTGCATAGAATGAAATCATGCAACATGTTGTCTTTTTTGTGTGACTTCTTTCACTGAACATAATGTTTTCAAGGTTCATCCCTGTTGTAGCCTGTGTAAACATTTCATTCTTTTTTATAGGTGAATAGTATTCCACCAGATGGGTATGCTACAGTTATTCACTCATCAATTGAGGGGCATTTGAGTTTCTTTTTATCGATTATGAATAATGCTGCTGTCAACAATTATTTATAAGTTTTTGTGAAGATGTGTTTTTAATCATCTTGGGTATAAATTTGGATTGTGATTGCTGAGTCATAGAGTCATAAGCTCTATGTTAAAATTTTAGAGGAATTGCTAAACTGTTTTCTAAAGTAGCTGCCCCATTTTATTTTCCCACCAGCAGTGTATGGAGATTTCTGTTTTTCTACATCCTCACTAATAGTTGTTACTATCTGTCTTTTGATTATAGATATCCTAGTAGTGGAGTTTTTTTGGTTTGTCATCCCCTAATGCCTAATGATTTGATTGTCTTTTCATGTGCTTATCGATCACCTCTATATCTTCCTTGGAGAAATGTCAGTCATTTGCTGATTTTTTTTTTTTTTTTACGGGATAAAACTAATACCTGTTTCGTAGAATTTTTGTAAAAGTTAATAATCTTAGCTCTCATTGCCATTGTCATATTCATAGCCCTATTGTCATTATAAAGCACACAGTTTTTCAATATTTTTCAATTAAATAAAATTACTTTAATGTTTCTCTTCTCAGCCTTTCATTTCTTCCCAATGTCTTTTTTTAAACTAAGATATAATTTATTACCATAAAATTCACCCTTTCAAAAGTGTATAATTCAGTGGCAATTACTATATTCACAAAGTTGTGCAAACATCCTAATTGCAGAAAATTTTTATCATCCCCCCTTCAAAAAAAGCTTTCCCAGTTAGCAGTCATTATTCCCCCATCCATTTCCCAGCCGCTGGCAACCATGGATCAACTTTGTTTTGGGATTTGCCTACAGTGGGCATTGCATAGAATGAAATCATGCAACATGTTGTCTTTTTTGTGTGACTTCTTTCACTGAACATAATGTTTTCAAGGTTCATCCCTGTTGTAGCCTGTGTAAACATTTCATTCTTTTTTATAGGTGAATAGTATTCCACCAGATGGGTATGCTACAGTTATTCACTCATCAATTGAGGGGCATTTGAGTTTCTTTTTATCGATTATGAATAATGCTGCTGTCAACAATTATTTATAAGTTTTTGTGAAGATGTGTTTTTAATCATCTTGGGTATAAATTTGGATTGTGATTGCTGAGTCATAGAGTCATAAGCTCTATGTTAAAATTTTAGAGGAATTGCTAAACTGTTTTCTAAAGTAGCTGCCCCATTTTATTTTCCCACCAGCAGTGTATGGAGATTTCTGTTTTTCTACATCCTCACTAATAGTTGTTACTATCTGTCTTTTGATTATAGATATCCTAGTAGTGGAGTTTTTTTGGTTTGTCATCCCCTAATGCCTAATGATTTGATTGTCTTTTCATGTGCTTATCGATCACCTCTATATCTTCCTTGGAGAAATGTCAGTCATTTGCTGATTTTTTTTTTTTTTTTGGTACTTAGGTCATTTGTCTTTTTATTGTGAGTTGTAAGAGTTCTTCACATATTCTTGATATGAGATCATTAGATATAAAATTTACAAATATTTTCTCCTATTCCATGGAAGAAATGTCTTTTCACTTTTATTATTGTGTTCTTTGAAGCACAAAGATAGCTCTTAAATTTTAATGAAGTTCAGCTTATCAGTTTTTCCCTTGTTGCCAGTGCTTTGCTGTCATATCTAAGAAACTATTGCCCAGTCTAAGGTCAAGAAGAATTGCCTCTGTATTTTCTTTTAATAGATTTATATTTTTAGCTCTGGCATTTAGGTTTTTGATGCATTGAATTACTTTTGTATGTGGTGTGAGGTAGTGGTCTAACTTCATTATTTTGCAGGTGGAAGTCAGTTGGCCAAGGAACGTGTAATTGAAAAGAGTTCTTTTTCTCATATATTGAAAATTCATCCTTTGTCTTGGTATGCTTGTTCAAATTAATTGATTGTAAATGTTAGGATTTATTTATACAGTTTCAGTTCTACTCCACTGGTCTTTATGTCTTTCCTAATTACAATAACACTCTGTCGTGATTATTTTAGCTCTGTAGTAAATTTTGAAACCTAGAAAGGTGAGTCTTCCAGTTGTTTTCACCTTTTTTAAGATTGTTTTGACAATTTTGAGTCCTTTGCATTCCCATATGAATTTTAGGATCAGATTGTCAAACTCTACAAGGAAACCAAGGTGGGATTTTGATGAGGATTGTGTCAAGTCTGTAAATCAGTTTGGGAAATATTGCAATCTTGATAATAATAGGTCTTCTGACTCTTGAAAGTGAATGCCTTTCCTATATTTATGTCTTCTTTAATTTCAGCAATGATGCTTTATGAATTTTAGTGAACATGTCTTTTTGTTAATTGTATTCATATAGTATCATATTCTTTTTGTGCTATTATAAATGGAATTCTATTGTTAAATTCAGTTTTTGTAATGTTCCTTGCTAGTGCATAGAAACAGATCTGACTTTTAATTTGTATTTTGTGTCCTGTAACCTTGATGAACTTGTTTATCCATTTTAATAGATTTTTTAGTGGATTCCTTGAATACAGGATCATGTCATATCTGAACGTGAATAGTTTTACTTCTTCCTTTGCAGTCCTTTTTCTTGCCTAATTGCACTCTCTGGAGCCTCCAGTACAGTGTCGAGTAGAAGTGGTGAGGGTGGATATACTTCTCTTCTTCCTTGTCTTACAGGAGAACTTTCCAGTGTTTCGCCTAAACTGTGATGTTGGTTGTGGGTTTTCATGTTCTTTATTAGGTTGAGAAAGTTTCGTTTATTTTATAATTTACCTTATAATTCATAAGGTATATGGTTGCAAATTTTTGGATGGGGAGGTCTTTTTTTGTTATCAGTAACATGTCGTAAAGGATGAATGGGACATAGTCTGTTCTAGTCTTCTTTTTTTTTTTTAATTTTGTGTGAAGGATTCATGTTCTTATTAAACATATGATGGAATTCACTGGGGAAACCGTTTGAGCCTGAGATTCTCTGTGGAAATTTTTTTGATTACTAGCCCACTCTTCTTATTTGTTATAGGTCTACTCTGATTTTCTATGTTTTCTTGAGTCAGTTTCATTAGCTTGTATTTTTTCGAGGATTTGCCTATTTCATCCGGATTAGCGTAATTTGTCAGCATACAGTTGTTCAGAATGTTCCCTTATAATGTTTTTTATTTCTGTAAGGTCAGTAGTAGTGCCCTTTTTTTTTCACTAATGATTTTAATAATGCAGTCTTCTCTCTTCTTGGTCAGCCTAATGGTTTCTCAAAGAACCAACTTGATTTTTCTTGATTTTCTCTCTTTTTTTTCTGCTCTCTGTTTTATTTATTTCAAGCCTGACATTTATTTTTTTTTTTTCTGCATGGTTTAGATTTAGTTTGCTCTTCTTTTTCTAGATTCTAAGGTGGGAGGTTATGTTTTTTGATCTGCGATCTTTCTTCTTTTTAATGTAGGCATTACAGGCATAAATATCAATCTAAGCATTCATTTAGCTAACTCTCATAAGTTTTGGTATGTTTTGTTTTCATTTTCGTTGTCTTAAATTATTTTCTAATGTCCTTTAAACTTTCTTAGATCCATTGGTTATTTAGTAATATGTTTTAAAATTTCTATGTATTTGTGAATTTCTCATATTCCTACTGTTATTAATTTCTAATTTCATTTTGTGTGGTCAGATAACACATTTCAGATGATTTTAATCTTTTTAAATTTATCAAGACTATTTTACCCTGGGGAATATTCTGGTGGTATTTTTTTTTTTTTTTAATTGCAGTCTGAGACATGTCCCTATGAATGACTCATTCACCAGATATTTCCTTTAAGTTTTTGGTCAGCTTCTTGTTTGCCCCAACTCTCTGAGGTAGCTCTGATGCTAAACAATTATCTGTGATTGATTTGGACAAAGGCCCTGAGGGAAGATTGTTTAAAATGAATGATCTCTGAGTCAGGCCAAATAAAGGCAACCCCTGGTTGCAGAGGTTTCCAGGAAGCTGCTGCTGCTGCTAAGTCGCTTCAGTCGTGTCCAACTCTGTGCGACCCCATAGACGGCAGCCCACCAGGCTCCCCCCATCCCTGGGATTCTCCAGGCAAGAACACTGGAGTGGGTTGCCATTTCCTTCTCCAAGGCATGAAAGTGAAAAGTGAAAGTTAAGTTGCTCAGTCGTGTCCGACTCTTAGCGACCTCATGGACTGCAGTCCACCAGGCTCCTCCGTCCACTGGACAAGTAATATAATAACATCTACTAATGGTGCTTTGGGCAGAGCTCTGATCCTTTTCTACTCTCTCCAGTGGTGGATAGGTTGCTGGTTTTCACGTTTATTGTGAGTGCAAAGCTAGTGTTTTTCAAGGCTACTGTGGAACCAGGGAAAAGGAATGGGACTAGGGCAAGTTAAATAGGGCACTGTTCTTGTTGCGATTCAGCTGATCTTTTAAAAATAAACATTCCTTGGATTCCTCTGTTAGCTAATTTCCAGAGCTATCAAAAAGTTGATTTTGACATTATGGTTAGTTTTTTATTTTCTTATGAAAGAAAATATCTTTGGAGATCTTTACTACATTTCTGCAGTGTTCCCCCACCCAGTTAATGTTTAATGAGCATATTGTCAACTGAGAAAAAAAAAATACACAGCCTTAAAGTTAAGAATTATTTATTTATTTTTGCTGCACCACATTGCTTGTGGGATCTTAGTTCCCAGACCAGAGGTTGAACCCTGGCCACGACAGTGAAAGCGCTGAGTCCTCACTACCGGACGGCCAGGGAATGCCTGAGAATTACGTTTTATTCAGCAGACTTGCTGAACAGGTAAGCCCAGGAGGCCACCTCTCAGATAGCCCTAAGGGACTGCACTAAAGAAGTCAGGGAGGAACATACTGAAGTTTTTGCATCAAAAACCAAACGGTGGCGCATCGAAAGATTTCTATCAATTGAAGAAAACCAGACATTTCAAGTTAATGAATTTAGCACTTCTCTGTGTAGGGGAACATGTAAGTCTGGGTTCCTTGAAATCATTCCTTTGATAGGCACCCTGTCCATCAAGGTCCAGCATCCTGTTTTTCTCCATCCTGAATCCCCTCAGCATGCAGTCAGGGACAGCTGCCTTGCTGATGACTTGACGGATGTGGCATCATTTGTTCACTGACAGCAGGCAACATTTCCCTCCACGTATGACTTAAATGGACTTTGCAGTTGTCTTTCTAACATTGATTTTGCATTTCTCTGTGAATGTGGAATTGGTTTTGGAGCTGGTCCCACCCTCAGATTCAGAGGTACACCCTCAGATTCAGAGGTAATCCCTGATGGTTCTAATCCAGCATTCTTGGCCTTAATACTGTTGACATTTTAGGCTCAGCAATTGAGTTGTAGGGGGCTGTGCTATGCTTTGTAGGATATTTAACAACATCCCTTTATTCTACCCACTAGATGCCAGTAACACCCTTCCAGCTGTGACAACCACAAAATTGTCCAGACATTGCCAAATGTCTCCTGCAGGGAGAAATTGCCTCTGGTTGAGAACACTGTCCTAACCATATGAATAGAGTTTCATGCTTTTAGGCACAAAAGTCAATTCAGGCGAACAAGGCTTAAAGTCCTAAAACACATGGAAATTCCATGATCACAGTGAGTGCTTCAAGAATGAAGGTGTAACCAGTTCAAGAAAAGGGGATATGAGGGAAGGTTGCCAGAAACAGCTGGAGGAAAAGTTTCCTTCTTTCTCCATAGCTGGGCCTTGTGTGAGTCGATAAAATCCACTAGGTCTTCGGCTTTAACATGAAGCTAGAATAGTCTTATACACGATGGGTCCCTTGCACGTGATAGATATTTAGACTCTTAAGATGCAGATTTGGCCTATGCCATGGCGTTTGCTTTCCTCATGAGAAGCACTGAAGCTAAGATTCCGGAACTTAAAGATGTCACAGAAAGTTTTAAGGGATGGTACCCACCATAGTCTCTCTCTCAAATCCAATCCCTCCTTTTCACAGCCCTTCGACTCTCGAGTTTCCATGTTGTCTCTTAAATCTCAATTGATTAATTGAAGCACTTTTCAAGAAATGTCTGCTCTCTTCTTACGTCACCCCATTCAGCTCATCCCGTCATCCTTGGTTATCTTTCCAAAGCACACCTCTGATTGTATCGCCACCCACTGTCCTGAGGTTTCCTTACTATCTCCATGTTAAACCCAATATCTCAGCCTGTTTTTCAGCTTGACTCGAATCAACTTTTCAAACCTATCAGCTTTCACTTTTCTTCTGAGATCTAAACTAATCAAACCAGAATGCTCACCATTCCCAGAGCTGGTTCTATATTTCCTGTCTCTGTGAATACGCTTATGCTATGTTTGATGCTAGAATATTAAAAGTAATCATTGATGAAAAATGACTGAAAAATGATTGAAAAAATAATGAAAATATGTAGCTTTTATTGATTCAATTGAGCACTAACCCTGTGCCAGATACTGTATTTTATCTCATTTAATTCTCCAAAACAAAACAGAAATGAAACAATCTATGACTGTTTCTATTTAAAGCCTTCTGACACATAAAAGGAAATTATAGCTTGGAGAGGTTAAATAATTTCCCAAGTTCACAAAGATATTAATTGAAAAAATTGCACCTTAAACTTGGATCTTTTCAAATTGGCCATATTCGTGTTTTTCACTACAAAACTATACTGTTTTACCTTTGATCCTTTTCATTATCCCTCTCCTTTCTCTCAGATGCAATTCTGATGTTTTCTAGTCTAAATTTATATGCCAGTTCATGCATAACACATGTTCCATTCTTTCAATTGAAAAACAGTTTTCCCCCTCTCTAACCTCTTACTGAACCCAACACAATGCCTAGTACATCATCAAAGATGGCCAATAGATATTCTGCAAAAAGGAGATGGATAAATAAAACCTGGAACATAAGTATCTTGATCTTTTATTTCATTATTGATGTAAAGAGAAAAATCAAAAGTGTGCAGTATTTTTCAGATAATAGGCACTTAATAACTATTTGTTAAATTGAATGAATCCCTGAAAATTGAATATATTGGCTTTTGGGGGGTCTATTACTCTTTGTGCTTCCTTTATGCAGACTGTAGCTTTTTGTATATAAGAGCTTAAGGCATCTACCTCATATATGTGGAATGTCCATTAACTTCTACGTTTTTGTGCAGGTAACTAGGCCTGGAAATCTATTTGTTTTGTGTTAACAAAGGGCTTCTGTGGTGGCTCAGATGGTAAAGGATCTGCCTGCAATGCAGGAGACCCAGGTTCTATCCCTGAGTCAGGGAGATCCCCTGAAGGAGGGCATGGCAACCCACTCCAGTATTCTTGCCTGGGAAATCCCGTGGACAGAGGAGCCTGGTGGGCTACAGTCCACGGGGTCGCAAAGAGTCAGACATGACTTGGTGACAAAACTACCAACAACAAAGGGAAAGGCCTCAGTCTTAAATATTTGCCAGGAGTTTGGAATTTCTAGCCCTGTAAACAACTGTAAGTGAAGCTTTCCTTCTACAGAGAAGCTGTTTTATGGGTTTTTGAGATGAAAGCAAATCTGTTTCACTGGTATGTCTGTCTTACCTGTCCCCAGTGAGGGTGGTATTTAAGAAGATCAAGGACAGGGCATGAAGGTGGAAAAGAGGAGAAAAGAAGGTAGGAAAGAGAAGAGGATAATGGATGAGGATGGAGACTAGACTAAATCAGATGCCAGAACACCCAGCCCAGGAGAGTTGTTGCTGATGTTGTTGGCCTGAGTCAGCAACAAAATCAATTTGTCAGATCTGGCTGGACCTGGCCCCCTGACAGTTCTATTCAAATCAGGAATTCTAGAATTCTATTTCATAAAAAAACTTTGCAAAGTATTTAGACTTAATTCATGGTAGCTCAGACGGTGAAGAATCCGCCTGCATTACGGGAGACCTGGGTTCGATCCCTGGGTTGGGACGATGCTCTGAGGGAGGGCATGGCAACCCACTCCAGTATTCTGGCCTGGAGTATCCCATGGACAGAGGTGTGGCAGGCTACAGCCCACGGGGTCACAGAGAGTCAGACAGAACTGAGCAGCTAAGAACATGACGTAGATGCCAGAGTTTCTCAGACGGGGTTGTATAAACCTTTTCCCAGGGTCTGTGTGTTCCTCAAGAAAATGATCAATTTTGTAATTCCATTTTCATTGTCACTGCTGTTCAGTCGCTCAGTCATGTCTGACTCTTTGTGAGCCCATGGACTACAGCACGCCAGGCTTCCCTGTCCATCACCAACTGCTGGAGCTTGCTCAGACTCATGTCTGTTGGTCTAGAGAAAATAAGATAAGCATGTTCCAGATTTTCTGGGGCTCCTTATGGCCCTGCAGTTTCTGTCCCCATACTTTCGATTGGATTGATCATGATTAGCATGAGGGGTGCCATTTATGTGTCCAAGATTTAATGGGAAAGACTCCAGTTGTCCTCCACATGCAGCCAGGCTTGTATCTGTGTGTGTTCCGTGTGTACTGCATATATGACTGCAGTGTGTGCTGCATGTGATCTGTGTGCACACACACACAGACTGTATGTGCCTGTGTGTGCACCACATGTATAGCTCAGGCATGCACCATACCAGTGCGGATTTCAGAGAATTTTGAATAGAGAAAAACATTAAGAAAATTATGTTTCTGAACATGTCAGACTTTGCACATGGGTACCATCGATGGTGATTGCAGCCATGAAATTAAAAGACGCTTACTCCTTGGAAGAAAAGTTATGACCAACCTAGATAGCATATTCAAAAGCAGAGACATTACTTTGCCAACTAAGGTCTGCCTAGTCAAGGCTATGGTTTTTCATGTATGGGTGTGAGAATTGGACTGTGAAGAAGGCTGAGCGCCGAAGAATTGATGCTTTTGAACTGTGGTGTTGGAGAAGACTCTTGAGAGTCCCTTGGACTGCAAGGAGATACAACCAGTCCATTCTGAAGGAGATCAGCCCTGGGATTTCCTTGGAAGGAATGATGCTAAAGCTGAAACTCCAGTACTTTGGCCACCTCATGCGAAGACTTGACTCATTGGGAAAGACTGATGCTGGGAGGAATCGGGGGCAGGAGGAGAAGGGGACGACAGAGGATGAGATGGCTGGATGGCATCACTGACTCGATGGAAGCGAATCTGAGTGAACTCCGGGAGTTGGTGATGGACAGGGAGGCCTGGTGTGCTGCAATTCAGGGGGTCGCAAAGAGTCGGACACGACTGAGCGACTGAACTGAATTGAACCATCACATTCATACTGAGAGCCGTTGTTTCAGTGAACAGTGTAGTCCTTCACATTAATCTTACTATTTTTCATACTATTTTGGTAGTTTTCTTTGCTTCTAACTTATAAATTAATTTTAGCTTCACAGTTGTAAACAAGCCATTAGGATACAGCAGGGAGATTATACACAGTTTTATATATTAATATTGTTCTAAGACAATTTGCTAACATTTTACAGTTAATGAGAGGATCTTTAAAGAGGTTATTTACTTTACTTACAAGGCTTCCCTGGTAGTTCAGATGGAAAAGACTACACCTGCAGTGCAAGAGACCTGGGTTCAGCCCCTGGGTCGGGAAGATCCTCTGGAGAAGGAAATGGCTACCCACTTCAGTATTCTTGCCTGGAGAATCCCACGGACAGAGGAGATGTTGGGCTAAGTCCACAGGGTTGCAAAGAGCTGGACATGACTGAGCAACTAACACACACTTTATACTTAAGTCTGCAAAACACTGTACCATTCTGTACTGAAGCACATAGATGTCCTAACCTGTGGTCCCCAGTGAGTTGTTTAGGCAAAATAATGTTTATGTTACTCAGGGATATTTTAAGCTTATTAATGGCAATGTCCCATTTACTGTTACAGTAGCTGTGGTGTCTCTGTTTTGTAAACTATCAGCTGTACTTCCTGAGTCACATTTTCTTTTACCTAGAAAAGAATTGCATGCACGCTTGCACACTCAGTCATGTGCAACTCTGCAACCCCGTGGACGGTAGCCTGCCAGGTCACTCTCTCCCACCAGGCTCCTCTATCCAAGGAATTTCCCAGCAAGAATAGTGGAGGAAATGGGTTACCATTTCCTTCTTCAGGGGATCTTCCTGACCCTGGGATCAAACCTGCATCTCTGGCATCTTTTGCATGGTAGGTGGATTCTTTACCACTGTGTCACCTCATGTTAAAACTGGTAAATTCTTGAGGCTGTATTCAACGTAATGTGTCCAGGCTAAAAACTTTTCCAGAGTGGGTCAACCAAGTTTGCTTTTAATCTTTCCTTCATTTGAAAAAATACTGCATGTTTATTGAGTGAAGAAACCCTGCCAAAGTTTTCCCCCTCTTTTATTGTGAAGGAATTAAACTAATAGCTTCACAACCTATATTCACTTCTGTGTATATCCTCTCATATTGTCAGGATAAGATGCCAGGGACCATATCATTTCCATGCAAGAGATGACAGGAGTGGAGTGACCTGTTCCTTTCATGAACTTGGGGGATCCAGCTCTGATTGCAAGTGCTCTGCTTTCAGACCCCAAGTGCCTTTCACTAAATAAAATTTAAACTCATTTTTGGATAAAAATTGAATTATCTAGGAAAGATATTAATATATTAACTCCTAAGGAAATCTTTAAATTTCTTACTCTACATGAATATGGTTTTTCATTATCAAAATCATTCTTATTATTGCTACATATACCTTTTTACTGAGATGCAATTGACATGACATTATATTAGATTCTGGTATATAACATTATGTTTGTATATGAACATATTGTGAAATAATTATTACAGTACCTCTAGTTAAATCATTATTATTGCTCTGGTTACTGTACTGTTATTGTTTCATTTAAAAATATATATAATGTTATGGAATACTATTCAGCCATGAAAAAGAATGAAATAATGCCATTTGCAGTAACATGGTTGGACCTAGAGATTATCATGGTAAGTAAAGTCAGAAAAAGATAAATATCACTTATATGATGTTACTTATATGTAAAGTCTTAAAAAGATATGTATTTACAAAACATAAATAGATTCACAAACATAGAAAATATTTGATTACCAAAGGGGATAGTGGCAGAGGGGAGATAAATTAGAAAATTGGAGTTCACATATACACTCTGCTATATGTAAAATAGGTAAATAGCAAAGACCTACTGTATAGCACAGGAAATGATATTCAAAATCTTGTCATAACCTATAATGGAAAGGAATCTGGAAAAGTATATACATATATATATTCATTGGAAGGACTGATGCTGAAGCTGAAACTCCAATACTTTGGCCACCTGATGCGAAGAGCCAACTCACTGGAAAAGACCCTGATGCTGGGAAAAATTGAGGGCAAGAGAAGAAGGGGGCGACAGAGGATGAGATGGTTAGATAGCACCACAAACTCAATGGACATGAATTTGAGCAAACTCCAGGAGGTAGTGAAGGACAGGGAGGCCTGGCATGCTGCAGTTCATGGGGTCACAAAGAGACACGACTTAGCGACTGAAAAACAATATATAACTGAATCTATATATATGACTGACATAGATATACATATCTATTAATACATATATAACTGAATATATATATTCCTGCTGACTACCAGAGAGGATTCAGATAAAATACAGTACTATACAGTGGATCCTTTAACTCATGTTAAAATACAAAATTCAAGTAATAGAGAAAGAAGATAAGGAGAAAAAATTTTTGAAAGGTCTCTGCTGAAAATGTTAAAGGACCACAGTATAAAATTTTGTTCTTAACTTCCTGGAAGTTGAGAACAAACTTTTTATAGTCAAATGCAATGAAACCCCAAAGACTCTTATGGAGAGAAAATCTTTTCTGTCCCTAACTTCTAAAAAAATTTATTACAGGTGGAATGAGTTTAAGAAGCATCTTGAAAGTAAGCATAGCCTGGATGTATTCTAAAGCTTTAGTTCTGTTAAGTAACTACTCAGTTAAAATAGGCCTGCAAAATGAAAATGAAAAATGCCACATTAAGAAGCATTGAGTTTGAAGAGAGGTTTAGAAAGTTTTCTTCTCCTAGAAATAGCTCCATCTTCAAGAATTTGTTGCTACCTCTTAAATTCTCTCCTCACCATCTCATGGCCTTTCTGAAATCAATTAATAAAGTTACTTTTCCACTGAACATTTTCTTCTCAGAGACATAAGGTCTCAGAATCATGAAAGGAAACAGGACCACTGTTCCCTTTTATCCTTTGTTTTCCTTATTATGGTAATTACTAGCTTTATGTCCTTTCTGAGCTTAAAGATAATGGGTGTGTGCTTAGAAAATTTGGAAAAATAGGAAGAATCAGGAAATATGTATTTATAATTCCAGCAATAGTAATCTCAGTGTATTTTTCTTAATAAAATCTTAGCTTTTGTGAGAACATATGCTTTCTTTAGTTGACATTTTTAATGTTATTAAATTTCCCCATGTTATTGAAAACCCTTCATTTTTAATGGCTACAAAGTATTTCACCATATGGATATACCCTGTCTTTTTAAAACATCCTGTTAATATTGAACAGTTGGGGGGCTTGCAGTTTCTCACTGTAGTACTACACTTCTGTCCGTCGCTTTTTTTGTGGGCCTTTTGGCATATCGTCTTTTCTTAATAATTAACTACCTTATGAGAGTTTCTAAAGAGGGTTAATAAGTCAAAAGATAGGCACAGTCTAATTTTATAAATATCACCAAATGTCTTTTCAAACTCTTATCCCAATGTATGCCTCCGTCGGCGATATCTGAATGTGTCTATTCACTGTTTCTTCAATTGCACCAAGATTCTCCTTTTTAAGCCTCTGTTCCTTTGATAGGCAAACATTGCATCATATTGATTTAATCTGTGCTATTAACAGACGATGGGCCCTGTTTTGCTCATATTTACTAGCCATTTATCATCTTCTTTTGAAAACTGTCTAAAGCATCTTCTTACCTCGTTAATCATCTATCACCACTCTACCTCAAAAAGAAAAAACAAAGCAGAATCATTTCGATCTTAGAGATTTAGAGCTGCGATTAGCATGGCCCAGCTGCTCCCTGCGTGTGAGTCTAGATGGCTTGATGACAAGCTTTGGATAATTAGTGACACGTGTCTGTGTGCCCCCTGCCTGTCTTTACTGCCCCCTCTCCCTTTCACTTTTTCTCTTTTCTTCCATACATCTTTTCTCACCATTTTATTCACCCTCGATTTAAAGTTGTCAACATCCTTGTACTAAACTGGGATTAGAAAGCTCTAGAATTCACCTGCCAATGTGAGAGACTCCAGTTCAACCCCTGAGTTGGGAAGATCCCCTGGAGGAGGAAATGGCCGCCTGCTCCGGTGTATCCTTGCCTGGGAAATCCCATGGACAGAGGAGCCTGGCGGGCCACAGTCCTCAGGGTCACAAAGAATGAGACGCGACGGAGCCACTGAACAACAGCTGTGCCTTCGCCTTTGCCCCAGGTTGCCCGATGTCTCTTGGTGTCCTCTTGCACGTCTCCATCATCCTGGGACAGTTCCCCCGCGGGTACCTTCAAGATGCCTACACGTGTAACCCGAGCTCCTTTACTGCGCTGCCTTTGGACAGAAGCCTCGCTGGTGAACAGGAGCCCTACAGAACTGTGCAAAGAACTGCTAAGCGTTTGTGCCTTCTCAGCCCTCCCAGCAGCCCCCGAAGGGCAGCTGTGCTCGTGGTCTGGGATCTGAGCTCTAGAGAACCGGGCCCACCGCTGTCATGCTGTTTTCCCACCATCACGTAGCTACTGAGGGGAGTGGATTGGAACCTCCGTCTGACGGATTCTGAAGGCCAGACGTGACTTCTCTGCTCTGTTTCTTGGTCTCTCTGATGGTGGGTGAGGGCATCCCTGCTTGTGCCAGCTCTCTGCTCAAGGGCGCACACGCCAGCTCTTGTGGGGCAGGACTGAGTGGGGTGGGGTGCGGTGAGGAGGGAGGAAGAAAGAGTCAAAGCCACCTCCTATTCTGACGGCGAACCACTGAGCTCACTGACGAGCAGGGGCAAGTCTGGGTTTCTGTTCCCAGCACCTGGGAGACACTCAGCACCTCCTGGTGATTCTTGAATGAAAGATGCTTTTCTTTAAGCGACCATCTTCCCACAAATAAAAGCATGGTTAACTAGTCTGTAGAGCAGGCACAACCTGCTAATGCTTACCGCCTTTCTTCCTGACTCAGCCTGTCTTCGGCAATCCATTTACGTCTTCTTAACCATCAGCTCCTCAAAATGAGGCTACCAAGCTCTGAATGGTGTTATTAAGATGGATAAGTTTTGATCTCTTTGAACAAATGGCTAACAAAGAAGAAGAGTGTTTTATTTAACTTTATTGGTGACCTAGTTTGGGATTTCTGAATTATGGAGAAATTCATAGAAGGGTGGACTCTAAACATATTATATTAATAGGTGAGTGTCATGTTTCAAATAGGAATATACTTGGACATTCCAGTCTTGGACATGCCGAGGAAACATGTGACATTGACTTAAGGCTACAACCCACCTGCTGGTAGGAATGGTGTGTTATCCATCTCTCTGGGTCCAGTGGGCTTGCATATGCTTCTGGAAATGGAGGTCAGGACTTGCCTTTGTTGCAGGTTCTCTAACATCTCCTTCTGACTCTTGACTCACGTGTTTGCTGTCCCAGATGCACTATGGTGTCACATCCCCAAACTGCCCAAATGAATTTTAAAGATGAGCAAATATAGTCATAGAGTGACAATTTAAAAATTCCTTTTGAGAGCTGCGATTAGACAATAAATCTGCTTCTCTAATTTGAACCTCAATTAACTGTTTAATTAAGGTTCTGAACCTCAATAAACTACTCAACAAGAAATATTGAGAAATGAGAGATCTGCATTTTAAGTATAGACCTTTCTCAACTCACAGTGGAATTACGTCCTGATCAGCCTATCCTAAGCTGAAAATATTCTAGGTCAGAGATGCGTCTGATACATCTAATGTGCTGGCCATCATAGCTGAGCCTCTTAGGCATGCTCAGAACATTTACCTCAGCCCACGTTAGACGAATCATGTAACTTAAAGCCTATTTTATAAGAAAGCATTGACTGTTTTGTGCACTTTATTGGTCTGTTTGCTGAAAGAGAAAACCAGAATGGTTGTGTTCAGAATGACTAGAAGTGTATCGGTTCTGACTCTAGTGATCGTGTGAGTGCCGGGAACCCGGGGCTCACTGGCTCTGGCCAGCATCATCATTGCCTGTCACTCACCCAGAGAAACATCAAAATTCAAAATCAGAAGTAGTTTCTATTAATGTATATTGCTTTCATACCATCGCAAAGTCAAAAACTTGTAAGTCAAACCATCATAAATCAGGACTGTCTGTATTTTCTTTTTGACAGACTTGAAACTTGCTAAAGCAAAACAAGGTATCAGCAAACTTTGTGAAGCTCCAGGTAGAGAACATTTAGGCTTTGTGATCCGAGATAAAAAAAAAATCAGAGATATTATGTAGGTACAAGGGAAAAATAAGCAACTTTCATAAAATTTGGTGACATTCATATGATAACAATAATAATTATAACTGAGTACAACTTTATAGGTCTATTATATTACTTTTCTATTGTAATTGTAGCAAATTATCACAAAGTTGGTGGTTTACGCAATGTAAATTTTTTATCCTACTATTTTGGAGTTCAGAAATACAGATCTCACTGGGCTAAAACCAAGGTGTGCCTTCTAGAGGCTCCACTGAAAAAGGAGCATCCTTGTCTTTTCTAGTATAGAGGTTGCCTGTCTTCCTTGGGTTATGTCTACCTTCCTCTGTCTTCAAGGCCAGCAAATGGCTTCTTTCTCATCCTGCTGACAGCCTCACATTTTTTTTTTTCTCTCACCACAACCCAGAGAGGTTGTTCGCTTTGAAGGTTCCCTGTGTTTCTCTCTGGACCATTTGGATAATTCAGGATGATCTTTCATCTCAATGTCCACGAGTTAGTTTCCTGGAGCTATGGTAATGAATTATCACAAAGTGGGTGGCTTAAAACAGCCAAAATTTATACTCTCACAGTTCTAGAGGCTCGAAGTCCCAAATCAGTGTGTCAGCAGGGCTGAACTCCCTCTGAGAGGCAAGGCAGAATCCTTCCTGTCTCCCTCTGGCTTCTGGTGGTGGCCATCAACCCTTGGGGGTTCCCTGGTGGCTCAGTGGTAAAGAACGCACCTACCAGTGCAGGAGACAAGGGTTTGGTTCCTGGCTTGGGAAGATCCCCTGGAAAGGGAATGGCAACCCACTCCAGTATTCTTGTCTAGCCTAGTGGGCTACAGTCCATGGGATCACAAAGAGTTGGACTCGACTGAACAACTAACACACACACACACGTACACACACACACACACACACACACACACGTACCTTTCTGGGGACATGATTCAAACAGTTCATCACCTTAATAACATCTGCCAAATCCCTTCTACCAAGTAAGGAAACATTTTCACAGGTTCTGGGAATGAGGGTGTGAACATCTTTGGGAACCATTATTCTGTCAACTACACTTACTAATAAGAACATTACATTTTTGGAGATAACATTTGGTTTAATTGGAATTCAAAATTAGCATTCCCTGTCATCAAGTTGATTGCAAATCTGGAAAAATCCCTTTGAGTGTGAGTCACAGAGAAGCAGGTAGAGAGTTGGGTTTGGCCTACAGGCTGCACTTTGCTGACTCATTCTTTAAACAAAATAGCATTTAAGTTAAAAGCTACTAGAGTGTTACTAAAGTAACATTTCAGTTCAGTTCAGTTCTCAGTCATGTCTGACTCTTTACAACCCCATGGACTGCAGCAAGCCAGGCTTCTCTGTCCATCATCAACTCCTGGAGCTTGCTCAAACTCATGTCCATTGAATTGGTGATGCCATCCAACCATCTCATTCTCTGTTGTCCCCTTCTCCTCTGCCTTCAATTTTTCCTAGCATCAGGGTCTTTTCTAATGAGTCAGTTCTTCACAGTGGCCAAAGTATTGGAGCTTCAACTTCAGCATCAGCATGGTACAAAAAGTACCATTTAGTGTAATGATAAATATGGTTTGAAAAATACATTTGAAATTATAGTCCTAGACACTATGGAATATATATATGGGAGTGACTCACATGATAAATGGACCTTTTGGAGTAGTTTGAACAAAGTTTCCAGGTTTAAGCTGCTTAATATTTATCATTGATTTATTTCAAAGGAATGCTAGTATCCTACTGCCTGTTTATATTTCTTTAGGCTACTAGATAGATAGATATGGATATATAACCCAGCAATGAATTTCATATACTACATGCATTCTTCTTGGGCAGTTATTAATAAGCAGGATAATATGATCAGGCTTCTAATTTAGGAAAACACTAACCAGTAAAGCATATTTCTTTTATAAAATGACTCATCTTAATTGTTATCAACAAGCTTCCATATATGAGCAGAGATACAGCATGGAAATGATAGTAAATAGTCATAATGATTGACATACATACTGTCAACAGAAAAGCATCATCAATTTCAAACAATTTATCTTTCAAATAAGGAAATTACATCTGTTGGCATTTAACTGGCTACCCCATGGTCCTGCCTTGGAGATCAATGCTAAATAACCTTTCTCTCAAAAGATTTCCATGAAAGTTTATAACCTTTTGCCAGAAACACAGTTTTATTTATTTATTTTTTTTGGTATCAATAGTGAAATGTGAAGTTAAGGAGGTAATTTGGATGGGAAATGTTAAGTAGGGGTGAGGAGTGATCATATTTAGAAATCCGATCAAGTTTCACTGACAGATCTATTTTAGAATTCATATGCTATTAAGAAATACAACAAGCATAAAAGTATTTTGAAAGGGGATATATGATCAATGGTTCATGCAAAGGGCTTTCTTAAGGAAAGAATTATATTTTTCACAATTTTAGTTATTTATTCGGACTCATTATTAGGTTTCACTCTTGAGAATTATCATAGAATACAGATAAAATAACATGGTCTCTGGAGCCAGACAGTGTGGGTTTAAATTTCAGATGTACTCTGCCAAGTTGGTCACTTAACGTCTTTAAATTTTGATTTACTTCTCCATGAAATGGGTATGTATAAAGCCGGTACCTAAGTATAACATGTTCAGGGGAGTTTCTGGCAAGAAATGAACATTATATTAGTGCTCTTTGTTTATTATTATCAATAGCGGTAGTAGTGTTTATGGTGGTGGTAGCAATAAGATTCCATGTACTAGTGAACATATCTGTTAAGCACTGAGGAAGCCGAGGGCTAGGAGAAGATGCTGTCGTCCCCAAAGCATCAAGCATAAACTTAGGTAGCTGAGAAACACTGGCTTACCCTGGAAACACTTGAACCAGGACTGAAGGAATCTACTGGTGAAGGAGATCAGACCCTCACTGCCGGGGTCCAACCCCGGTGGATCCAGGGTAATTCGAAAGGGAGATGGAATCGGCGTCCTAGGAAAAAGCTATTTAATTAGAAATATAAAGAGAGACTAGAAAAGAATAGTGTAGTAGGAAAATTAATGGAGAAAAAGAGGCTGAATAACTTGGTTTACGTGGAATACCAATAAAACTCCAAGACAAGGAGTTTGCACCACCTATGTAGGCCACCGGCGCCCACTTGAATAGCGGAGGGTGCCCTGCCTTGGGCTCCCTCTCGCATGGGTCTTAGAAGCCAGGGCAAAATTAGCAGGCTTGGCGAGTATCCACGCTCCAGATGGGAATTCAGCCAGAAGGGGAAAGAAAGAACAACACAGGGGAATCAGTCTTTCCCGAAACTGATCTGTTTTCTTCATTTTCAGGTTTGCTTATATACTTTTTGTTATACATAGGGATGAATACAGAGTCACGCGGGGTCAGCAGACCTGACCCTTGTCACAATCAGGTGCTTCATATAAATGTATTCAAAGGTCTTAGGGGTTTTACATCATCTTATGGCCTTGAGGCCTGCTGACATTTTATGGCCCTTTCTGATAATGGTCAGTCAACCAGAAAACTTATTTTTTCCAGGGGTGAATTTTCTTAAACCAGGTGCCACCCTCCGAAGGGACCAGATAAAGTTGCATTCCTATAGGGTGAGGGTGCAGGGGGTTATAATCAAGAAAGGAATTTACTTAGCCTAAGGTTTAACATGACTAATATCAAAGGTTAATACTTATTTCTCCCATATGCTAGTTATATTCATTATAAGGGCAGGGAATATGGAGATTTAGCAGCAAATATTGGCTCAACAAATGAAAAACCCTTCACCAATATAATTTCTAATCAACCCACTATACTATACTAATAATTTTCTAACTTCTCAAAAGAATCTGTATTTAGAAAGTTTAAGGCATCTCATGCCTCTCATGGTTGGGAGGCTGTTAACAATCACATGTGGTCAGACGAACCTGCTCAGGCAGGCTAGAGAACCTTCAGAGGAGTTTGTAAGTTGAAACCCTCTTGTCACGCCCAGGAATTTTTATTGACTGGAGCTGCAAGTTAACTCCTTCTCTGAGAGAGGTGGTGGGGGACAGCCCCCCATAAAGTCAGAGGTCTAGGTGAGCGCATAAAACAGTAAAGTAGGCAGACTCTGGTTTTGGGGGTAGATGCTCAGGAACAGGGCGTCTCCTGAGGCTCGATCCCACCTTTGCATAATGCCGAGCCTCCTTCCTTGGGACCTTTGCCATGGGCGGAGTTCCTCACACTGGCTCCCGGCACCTCACTGCGGGGATCAACCCAGGGACCAGGAGCACACGGGTAATAGAGACAGAGACGGGCCATTCTTTGCTACTGGGATGGCACTGATTCTTGGGGCAAACTGGGTATTTCTCAACGCAGTGAGTGCTTGAGTTGCTTCACAACTGAGTTGCTTCAGTTGTGTCCAGCTCTTTGCGACCCCATGGATTGTAGCCCCCCAGGCTCTTCTGTCCATGGGGATTCTCTAGGCAAGAATACTGGAGTGGGTTACCATGCCCTCCTCCAGGGAATCTTCCTGACCCAGGAATTGAACCTGAGTCTCTTATGTCTCCTGCACTGGTAGGTGGGTTCTTACTGCTAGGGCCAGCTCTGATCTCCTTGCCCAGTCGACTTCCTTCAGTTCTGGTTCAAGTGTTTTGAGGATAAGCCAGGGTTTCTCAGCTACTTAATTTTACGCTTAATGGTATTTCTCAATAGTATTCCTATTTCTTTATCATTTGCCTCAGGAAGTCCAAGAGAGAGTGGGGACTTTAGGTCACAAACCCACTTCTGTGCTGTTTGATCTGTGGTTACACTATTGCTGAAGGTTATATTACCAACTCCCATTCTGCAGGCTATGTTTGCGATTTCTTTTAACCTTCATTCCTTCTTTTTTTTAATGTCCTTTCCTAACATGGTTCCCTCAGTATCTCTTCCCCATGACTGCTTATTGTCTCCACAATATCAAATCCCCAAGGGTACAAAAGGTGAGACAGATAAAGTCTTTGCATTTGGGTTTAAATTATAATGGTAGATACAACCTTAAAATTCATTAAAATTAAAGTTAAAATAGCTCATGGGTAAGTATGAAGTAGTTGTATTGGAAAGCTGAGGGAGCTGGAGTGAAATTGGTGGATTACATCCCCAAAGTTGGTTTTCAGTGGCCTTGGGAGCAATGGTTTACACAATGGGAGGATTATGACTCTGTTTTCAGAGTTTTCATTTTCCAAGCTTCTGCAATACGCATTGGCAGGAGTTTTCCTTTCCTCAGGCCTCACTTTACTCCTGTCAAGCTACTGAAGGGCACTCACTGGGCTTTGGGCATTCTCAAAGTCAACACTCTGGACTTACCAAGCAGATGGATCAGTCAAGATACCAGTGAAGCCAAGGAAGCTGATCATGGCGGCTTTGGCCCTGTACTTATGTGATGCAGGGGACTTGCTCATTTAGGCCATCCATGTGAGTTGTGATGTGTGCTGTGATCAGGGGAGCTAGGTGCCCTAGTACCTAGGGCATGAGCTGGGTATTGAAAGTGATGGATCAGTATCATGGATGGTGATACTTTCATATATGCTTGTTGGGATGTGATTAAAAGTTGTCTATTTTCTTTAATAACAGATGTAAAGGAGTACAGTGATATCAACTTTTATGTAAAAATTATGAAATGAAGGGGCTTTTTTTTTTTTTTTTTTTGACATGGGATCTTTTTTCTTTATCATTTCCTCTGTGCTTGAATAGCTCTTGGAAATAGACTCCTCTTTGAGTGAAGGCAGGGTTTCAATGAGCCATCAGGTCCCCGAGAAAACACCCAAGCTTTTTACTCTGTGAAGAACTTGCTGATGAATCAGTTTAGGATATATTTGGCGCACAGACATTGGAAGATGCTGGATCAGAGAGGCCACACAGAAAAGAAGTGGCATCTCTGAAAAGCAGTAGTCACCTGGCACACATTAATTGAAAAAGTTAGTGATTTTCCTTAAGAAAAGGAAAAGATCACTACATTTTCCTTCCCCTAAAATGAGGAGCCTGCAATTTAGGGAATGACCCACACACCAAGAACCAAGCAGAACGGACACTAAGACCGAAAACATTGACATTATTTGAGTTTAGCTTGGTTCCTGTAAGACATGACATGACTTCCTGAGGGATCTATAATTTAGGCTCAAGGTTTTCTCTACCTTATGAATTAATGGGAAAAACATATACTTTCTAGAAAATTTGAATCTTTCAAAGTAGTTTAATATTGAAATCGAAGCTCTGTAAAGACATATTTCCCACTGGACCAATCTTTGGAAAGAATCACTGGGTATGCTTTGGATCTGAGCTAAATAGATCCCATGCACACTTCACCATGTGGGCATTAATTCATCAAGTCATCATCCATTGCTGTTGTTATGAAGCAGTAAGTGCTTTGCTCACAGGTCGCTTTTCTTGTCATAAGACTGGCAAAGAAACAGAACATGGAAAACACTAAAAATGAGGGGATAATTAATATATTATAAACATGTGCAAATATTTTAAAATAGTCACATAACAACTCCTTCAAATAACATATGTTTTTATTCCCAGTTTTTGCTTATGTTTGAGCTCCCAAATGCTTTGGATTAGGTAGATCCAAGTACATAAATCATTGTCTAATGCTGGGATATGGCTGACATGCCCCGCTTTGACCGTCCTGGTATTTCACAGCCAGCAGAAGATCTGGCGGGTTTCCATGTCTCCTTGTTATTAAACATCATCTCCCATGCTTGGTTAACTAACTGACAAAAAGCTAAGAAATTACCTAATGATACTTCCAGATTACGTGCTAGGTTACCCAAGTATTCCCTTGGGTTTCAGAGCCTCACTAATTTTGCCCCATATCAACAAGATGACCTCTAGTTCTCGAGTGTATTGAAGGAGGAAGTGTCTATCCTGTGTTAACTGATGCACTTCATTTGTGGCTTAAACACATGGGAGAGAGGTATGCAGAGAAGCTGAGCTGAGGGTGTTCTTAAGACAGGAGATAATTCAAGGGGAGAGTGTGTTCCAGGGACTAAGCAAAGAAATACTAGGAGGCTTCGGAACATATTTCCAGAAAGGCTGACCAGAGTTCTCTAGCTGATTCATGTTCAGGAGCCAGGGATTGTATGTGTACGTCACCATATTATTGAACTGGATTCTAGGCCTCAAGCCTCCTGCATTTCTCCATCAAAACACCCCAATTTTCTCTCTTAAATCCTGTCTTTTTGTTCTTGTGCCTGCCCCCTTCGCCTCCAACAACCATCTGAGACTTTGTAATCCTGGAAACTCTGAAAAAACAGTTTTGAGGGAAGACCACTCCAAGCTACACTGAGGAGAGGCTGGGCTATCTGAGTAGAGTAGATTTGTTTTAAACCATTGGTAAGAATTGATTTCATATTTACATTCTTTTCTTCCTGAAATTTGATGCAAGTATTTTATGGTAATGTCTTAGAAACACAAATGTTTTCAGTTTAGAAAGTAAATAGTTCATGCTTTTTTGCAAAATTTATTTCTAAATCTCTTTTAAAAATATATCGTGCAGGGAAAAGACAGAAAACTGCAAGATTTTGTGTTTTCATTTACTGAAGAATTGTTGGAAGTGGGCAGTGTCCAGTCATCAAAATGTGGCAGTATCTTGTGGTGCTTCTTAAGGAAATAGCCACTTTTATAAAAACTGGCATTAAACATGTTTTACTGACTGGCAACAAAAATCTTTTCCAGTCTGGATATATTAAATTCAACAACACATATAATTATTTTTAGTAGACATGAAAGAACTTTCATTTGAAAAACTGCTTGTTGCTTGCAATAATTTTATTCATTTTTTGCATAAATAATGATTTTCCAGCAAAATTAAGATGAGGAATAAAAGGCATGAAGGTTTTTTGTTTTTATTTTCTTATGTTTATTCATATGCTAAAAATTAAGGTTAGGCTTTTAGCCTCTGGAAAGATTTTCTAAAGTAAAAACTTAATTTGAAAGAAGAGACTTTCTTCCTGGCTATAGACCCAGGTGAAGAGTCTGTTGTTAGAAGCTCCCTTATCATTTGTCAAGGACTTCTGATGAATTTAAGTGCTTCATTGTCTGAATTTCTTGAAGAGACTGTTAGCAAAGCTCTTTCTTGAATGCTTCATTGTACAATCATTCATCCATCAGTTCGGTCACTGTTCCATCAGTGTTCTGGAGACTAGTGAGTGTCTTGCTCACACCTGATTCTTTCTTTGTAAAAACTGACACAGGAGCAGCACAGGTAGACACTCATCTGAAAACGAGGAGTAATTAACACATAACAACTTTGTGCACGTTTATTTAAAGTGTCCCTGTCCACATTGTCTCAGATATTTTATATTTATATCCTGATGTGCTCAACTGCTTAGTCGTGGCCGACTCTTTGCAACCCCATGGACTGTAGCCCACCAGGCTCGTCTGTTGATCGAATTTTTCAGACACAAACACTGGAGTGGATTGCCATTTCCTACTCCAATTTATATCTTCAGTTTATGCTTGTTTTCAAGCTATAGCATGCTTTCAATTGCTATCATCCTGTGGTTTCATTTTGATTAAAATAACTTTAACAAAACTGATCACATTTAAAATTCTTGTTTGCATTAAAAAAAACCTGCCATTGTTAATGATTTTAAAACAATGTGGTTTCTTTCTTTCTTTTTTTAATTCACAATGCTTTGTGAGTTATTCACATAGAGACTTTTGCAAGAAAAGTGGTTAAAATGGAGATGAAAGGTTCTAGAAGTTATAGCAAACAACATATTAGAAGATGCAGGTATGGGCTAGCTCTGAAGAGCATAGTAGGAAAACAGTCCTCACTTCCTGATGTTACAAAGGCTTACCTTGGGTTTGCAAGGTCTGGAAGAATATAATCCCAGGTAGCTAAATTTCACAGAAGGGTTTTTGTTTTGTTTTTTAAAATGATTGCTGAAGAACGTCTTGGCCCACCTGTCATTTTAGGATAACAAAGGATGCCCTATGTTCTTGGTTGCTGTAAATCTTTCCCTGAGCTGCAGTGCTGAACTGATGATAAGATAAATGCTTTTATGATGGGAGATGTGTTTAGAAATATCACCCTGGCTCCTGCATAAATGGCTTTCTCTGTCTGGTAGGCCAGGACAGCCATCTGCTTGGGTGCAAGACAGAATGGTAACCTTGCTGAAAAAGGAGGAGGAGCAGGGAGAGGGTTGGGAGGAGGAGAAAGAAGAGAAGGAAGGGGAGAAAGACAACAGCAGAGAGAAGAAGAGGAAGAGAAAGAGAGCTGAGATTTTCTACATAGGATTTCTGTGTCTTCATCGACATCATAGACATGAAAACTGTAATTTATCAAAAGAGAAAATTACTATCTTAACACCTTTCCCTTCTCCTTTAACTGGGAGCTGACAGTCGATGGAGGAGGAGAAGCCCGAGAAGGAATGGGGAGCCCTCACCACCTACTTGTGGCCCAACCTCTATTCTAAGATGAATGTGGACAAGGACCCGCTACCCTCCCATGACATGATGTCAGTCACATGCTCAAAGGGACAGCTGTGTTCTGTAGTTGAGGACTAGTGAGCTCTGAGTTAGCCAGTGGTCCTTCAGTTTGGCAGCCACTCACCATATGTGGCTATACGCATTTACACTTTAATTTTAAACATTCAGCTCTTCAGTCTCACTGGCCACCCTTCAAGTGCTCCATGGCCATGTGTGGCCAGTGGTCACCCTGTTGGACTGCGTGGCTCTGGAACATTCCCACCATCACAGAAGATTCTACTGGATGGTACTGCTCCTCCCACGGGGAAGCTGGTTTCCTGAAAGAACTTACTGCCATGGGCTGACCTCCCATGACATGATGTCAGTCACATGCTCAAAGGGGCAGCTGTGTTCTATAGTTGAGGACTAGTGAGTTCTGAGTTAGCCAGTGGTGCTTCAGTTTGGCAGCCACTCACCATATGTGGCTATACGCATTTACACTTTAAACTAATTTTAAACATTCAGCTCTTCAGTCTCACTGGCCACCCTTCAAGTGCTCCATGGCCATGTGTGGCCGGTGGTCACCCTGTTGGACTGTGTGGCTCTGGAACATTCCCACTATCACAGAAGATTCTACTGGATGGTACTGCTCCTCCCACGGGGAAGCTGGTTTCCTGAAAGAACTTACTGCCATGGGCTGGGATAAAGTTTACCCAGTTAGATGACTTTTGATTGGGTCTTTTAAGCAGAATTCGATCACCATAAAGAAAGCTGAGCACCGAAGAATCAATGCTTTCCAATTGCAGTGCTGGAGAAAACTCTCAAGAGCCCCTTGGACTACAAGGAGATCAAACCAGTCAATCTTAAAGGAAATCAACACTGAATATTCATTGGAAGGACTGATACTGAAACTGAAGCTCCAATACTTTGACCACCTGATACAAAGAGTTGACTCATTAAGAGACTCTGATGCTAGGAAAGATTGAGGGCAGGAAGAGAAGGCGATGACAGAGGATGAGATGGTTGGATGGCATCACTGACTCAATGGATGTGAGTCTGAGCAAACTCTGGGAGATAGAGAAGGACAGGAAAGTCTGGAGTGCTGCAGTCCATGGGGTCTCAAAGAGCTGGACACGGTTTAGTGACTGAACAATGAACAATAATAAATCAGTTATTTAAAGGAAACAATATTATTTTTTTATTTGAGCCTCTTGAGCAGCAGTGTGAATTTGCAGATTTGATCATATGACTCTGAAGAGTTGAACTATTTCTTTTCTCAGCAGTGGGCCTCTGTTGTCCTTTCTGCTTTCTGGAATGTCTTATGGGCTGTTCTTAGTGAGGGCTGATTGCTCTCCTTTTGTAACTTTTAATTTGGGGTTTATGATTTCTGTTGCACTTGGTACAGTTAAGTGTTAGTCTCTCAGTCGTGTCTGACCTTTGCAATCCCATGGTCTGTAACCTACCAGGTTCCCCTGTCTGTGGGATTCTCCAGGGAAGAACACTGGAGTGGGTTGCCACTCCCTTCTCCAGGGGATCTTTCTGACTCAGGGATCAAACCTGGTTCTCCTACATTGCAGGTGGATCGTTTATGATCTGAGCAAAGAAACATGAAAAATTTGATCTCATGGTCTGGTCTCAGTCCTGTCCTCAGGGGCTTGCAAAAAGCTGGCTGCCAAACCAAGGACAGGTGTCTCAGGGAGGCTTGGAGGGGTGACCAGGTGTTGGGTGGGAGGGGTGAGTGGGAGGCTGGAAACAGAGTAGGAAGTGAGAGCTCTTAGACTGAGGATGTCAGGGAAACGTGGGAAGCAAAACTGAGGGCAAAACAGTTCCACAGGAGAGGGTGTGAAAGAGCCCAGCCTATGAATGGGAGCAGGCTCCCTGGCTTAAAGGCATAGACCCTTCAGCGTCGTCAGGTTGTCTAAAGATGATGGATGATGCATGTGGAGTCACTTTAATCATGTCCGATCTGTGGGATCCTATGGACTGTAGCTCCCCAGGCTCCTCTGGCCTGGAATTCTCCAGGCAAGAATGCTGGAGTGGGTCGCCGTTTCCTCCTCCAGCACACCTTCCCAACCCAGGGGTCGAGCCCTGCCTCTTGCATCTCCTGCGCTGGCAGGCGGGCTCTTAACCACCAGCACCACCTATACCTTTCTTGCATCCAAAGATTGGATCTGGGATGAATGACAGGCTGGACGCTGTGACTGTGGAGTTTTTCTTCCCTCTCTCTGTGTTGTTGCAGATACAGTGTCACATCTAACTGTTTTTAATGCTCCGTTTGACTCTCACAACTATATAGTATCTTCAACTCCAGAATCAGCAGCAGCTCACACTGGCATGGATCTTCCTTGGCACAGGGTCAATCTTCAGTGTGTTTGTCGACAAACAGTTCAGGAAGGGAGCAGACCTTTGTCTGGGGGCTATTCTGTCCCAGGAATCGCCTCTGTGTCTTTCCCAAGGCTCTCGGCAGCCTATTCAGGGGGCTTCACTGGTCTCTTTGTTCACGTAGACGCCTGCTCTGCTGGCCCAGCTGTGAGGAGCAACTGCCTTCCTCATGTTATGTGATCTTGTTGATGCCCTCGGCCTTCGTCAGAAGTCAAGAGAGGGTAAACAGAATCACAGGCTCAAGAGAAAAGGAGCTTACAATTTCCATCCTCTTCTCTGGGTTCTTTCATTTTAAAAATTGCTAGACTGACTCTCCCTCTGAGGAACATTGTTGTAGTCTGGGAAAAATAGAGGATGATAAGATCCTGCCTCTATGAATTTTAAGGCAGATTTTCCCAGCCATAAAATGCTAATTTGTTTTTAAAGAAATGGTGTTTGTGCACCATTTATAAGGTGTATAAGGGGGTCACAGTAAAAAGTCCAGTTCTTATCATGCTATGTGCATCACATTTAAATAAGGCTTTCTCAAGGGCTTCCCAGGTGGCTCAGTGGTAAAGAATCTGCCTGCTAATGCAGGAGATGCAGCTTCGATCCCTGGGTTGGAAAGATCCCCTGGAGAAGGAAATGGCAACCCACTCCTCCAGTATTCCTGCCTAGGAAATCCCACGGACAGAGGAGCCTGGTGGGCTACAGTCCATGGGGTCATTAAAGGGTTGACATGACTTGGCAACTAAACAAGGCTTTCTCAAAGTAGATTTCAGTTCCTACAGGCTGTTTCACCACAGTGAGCAAGGGCAGCTCTGTTTAACCTCTATCCCTGTCCTGATGTGGCCCCCAGAGAAGGATTCATTGCACTCATGCCATGCTTCCCCCCACACTTTGGAGGGCTTATCAAACATGTGCTCATTGCTTCTAAAAATAATAAAATGAAAGCAGTTTCTGGCTCCCTTTTACACAGTTTTCCTTCCCCCGACCCCTTTTTGCTTTCGTTCTGTCTTTTATTTTAGCATGATAAAGAAGGCAGCTGCTTTTTTTTTTTTTTTCCATGAAAGCAAATATATCTCGTGTTCCTTTCCCTCTGTCACTCATCCGGCCTGTCTTAGTTCAGCAGTAGGATGACAGCCGTTTATTATTCAGGCTGATTTTCAGTTACGAGTGTTTCTGCAGCCAGAGGAAACAGTCCGATTCTCAGGATTTATTTTGTACAAGTTCCCCTGGGTGCAGAGTCCTTCTTTGGCAGCTGTATTCCCCTGGGAGAAAACAATATTGACCTTGAGGGTTGAAGCCTCTAATTCAACATTTAAAGGCATGGTTTCCACAAAAGGAGAAATCGTGTGCGGTAGCAAATTGGGTCACATTAAAAAAAAGGAAAGAAACCGTATCTGCTCACAGCACATCCAAATTGTGTTCGAATTAGCAGTAATGTCAAAGGTAAGGACACTTGAATGACAGTTTCTGAGAACCACGAATGAGGGAAAAGACAAGCCCATAACCGTCACCGTCAATGTGAGTGGCTGAGTTAGAGGTCAGTATTATTTTTATCGTAAATTACCAGATCCTATGCACTGGAAATGTGGCTTACATCATGAACATCAGACCCCTCATAGAACAAGGGATGGATAATTTTTCTTTTAAGTGTGGTATAGAGAAGGCCCTTGGCATCTGAGGAATTGAATTTGTGACTACCATGCATTTTGATTGTGACCTCCAAATTCCAGGGCTTCCTTGGCGGTTAGATGGTAAAGAATCTGCCTGCAAAGCAGGAGACCCAGGTTCAATCCCTGGGTCAGGAAAATCTGGAGAAGGGAATGGCTACCCACTCCAGTATTCCTGCCTGGAGAATCCCATGGACAGAGGAGCTTGGCAAGCTACAGTCCACGGGGTCACAAAGAGTCAGACGTGACTGAGCGACTAACATGTCCAACACTTCTCTAAGTTCCAGGAGATATGGTGATCTGGGTCCTTGTTGAGACCTAAATTTGAATCTTGAGTCCTCCCAGCTTGGCACAGAGGAACAAGCCTCTTAGCTCTAAGTGATTGCCATGTATCATCCTTTCAATTGTGCTTTACCGGTTCACTACACCAGTTTGCTCAAGCCTCCTCAGAAATTAAAGATCATATTTTCTTTTCAGGGGAAAAATGGCAAGCTTTAGCTGCTGCTACTGCTGCTAAGTCACTTCAGTCGTATCCGACTCTATGCGGCCCCATAGACAGCAGCCCACCAGGCTCCCCCATCCCTGGGATTCTCCAGGCAAGAGCACTGGAGTGGGTTGCCATTTCCTTCTCCAATGCATGAAAGTGAAAAGTGAAAGTGAAGTCGCTCAGTCGTGACTGACTCTTCGCGACCCCATGGACTGCAGCCCACCAGGCTCCTTGGTCCATGGGATTTTTCAGGCAAGAGTACTGGAGTAGGGTGCCACTAAGAAACCTATTATTGGATTCCAGAGATGGAAGCTACATTCAGAAAGTCAGGGCATTTTTGATAGTGGAGGTTCTANTCCTTGGTCCATGGGATTTTCCAGGCAAGAGTACTGGAGTAGGGTGCCACTAAGAAACCTATTATTGGATTCCAGAGATGGAAGCTACATTCAGAAAGTCAGGGCATTTTTGATAGTGGAGGTTCTACAAAATTCCCAGGAAACAGCTATTATAAATATGAATGTCCTCACACCTTCTTAAAAACCTGTACCCATGCAAGCCCTGCTTTTAGAACTTTAAGTCTGATCATAAGAGGCGTGCGCTGTCTTTGTGTGCCATTCTCTTTCTGCCCAGAGCTTAGGTGAGAGTGGCGGACCTTCAGCTTTAGAAAAGGCCAGATTCCTTGGTTCACTGACCTGTTCACTCATCCAACAACTGTTTCCCTGAATGAGCACTTGCTGTGTGCAGACCCTGTGCTAGGTACCCAGAAGGCAGTGGTGGGCAAATAGCTTCCCAGACAGTCCACTAGGGAGAGAGTTGATAATTTAAAAGGTGCATGACTATAGAATTGCACAGGGATCCCTTGATCCCAGGAAGGTGATCCCAGGGAGTTATGGGTGATCCCAGGGAGCTACGGATGACATGGTAATAGACCAGTCAACATGGTGCTGGGTTTGGACACTGATATTGAAGAATGAGTACAACTTGATGAGATACTGGAGGTTTGAAATCTTCATCCCGTGTCCCCCAATGTACATGTTTTTCTTCATTCTCCGAAAATTGTTTACATTGTTGTTGCTAAGTCTGGTCACTAAGTCCGGTCTGACTCTTTGCCAGGCTTCCCTGTCCTTCACCATCTCCCAGAGTTTGCTCAAATTCATGTCCATTGAGTTGATGATGCCGTCCAACCATCTCATCCTCTGTTGCCTCCTTCTCTTCCTGCCGCAATCTTTCCCAGCATCAGAGTCTTGTTTACACTGTGAGAGTGAATATTTTCTATCGATACTAGGATCAGCAACACTGCACAAACATAATCTGTAATGTTTAATAACAAACAGTGGGTTTTAAGGATAGACTCTTGGTGATTTGCTTCATATTTTAACTTGTGGTCTTCTTGAAACAATTAAAAATTTTGGTTCAGGGTTTTTGAAGCTGCAACTTTATTGGAAGGAATTCAGTGGATACCTGCGGAAAATGTGCTCAGTTGCTAAGTCCTGTCTGACTCTCTGCAACCCCAGGGACCCCAGGCTCCTCTGTCCATGGGATTTCCCAGGCAAGAGTACTGGAGTGCGTTGCCATTTCCTCCTCCAGGGGATCTTCCCCACCCAAAGATAGAACTCATGTCTTCTGTGTCTCCTGCATTGTCAGGCAGATTCTTTATCATTGAGCCACCAAGGAAGCTCACATATACTAAAAAACCACAGCAAAAAGGCAAGATGGTTAAATAACAGATTTTGGAGGGGTACATAATAACCTGGCCCTTTTATTTTTTAAATTTTATTGATCTTTCATCTGAAGGATTACAATTCTTGACCTTTTATTCTCCTGCAAATTGATTCCTCCCTGAAATATGTTCAGCATCCTCCAAACCGTATTTTGAAAAAACAAAAACAAAAAAGATCTGGCATTTCAGTTTCTAACATTTTCATGAGGAACTCTAACAGATTTTTCAAAGTTCATGGCTTTTTCAACTCAAGTCTCACATGCGCTTAGTTGTTAAATCAGTGGGCTCAATGTATCACTTATTTTTCAGACTTCCTATTTACTTATTATTCAGATGGAGAAATCGGATAGAAACTAATCCAGGCTGACTGATTCACATAGAGACATAGAAATTAAAACTCCCAGATCCAGTGTTGTTGTTTTTTTTCTTCTTCTTCAGTTAAAAGGTAAATTATGAAAGGTATTGCATATATTTTCAATAATAGTAGATAAAAAAAAAAATCTGAGTATGCATGCTAAAAAATCCTTCCATTATGGATGGCTTCTTTCCAGTGATCGTGGTGGCGGTGCTTTAGTAGCTAAGTCATGTTTGACCCTTGCGACCCCATGGACTGGAGCCCTCCAGGCTCCTCTGTGCACAGGAGTGTCCAGGCAAGAATACTGGAGTGGGTTGCCATTTCCTTCTCCAGGGGATCTTCCCAACCCAGGGATCAAATCCGGGCCTCCTGTATTGCAGGCAGATTCTTTACTGACTGAGTATGAGGGAAGCCCAAGCAAACCCTATACTTTAATTAAAGGAAACTTCTGGATTGGGGTGTGGTGCCGTACTCTTGCCTGGAAAATCCCATGGATGGAGGAGCCTGGAAGGCTGCAGTCCATGGGGTCGCTCAGGGTCGGACACGACTGAGCGACTTCCCTTTCACTTTTCACTTTCCTGCATTGAAGAAGGAAATGGCAACCCACTCCAGTGTTCTTGCCTGGAGAATCCCAGGGACGGCGGAGCCTCATGGGCTGCCTGCCGTCTAGGGGGTCGCACAGAGTCGGACACGACTGAAGTGACTTAGCAGCAGCAGCAGCAGCACATTGTTTCAGTAGGTACAGCCTGAAGCAGCATTAATGGGGTCTCCTGCCTCTGTCATGTCTCCTTCGCAAGGCCTCCTCCCCACAGTTGCCTCTGCACAGACGCCGCAGCGATGCCCTGTCTCGTTGCTTCCAGCACTGCATCAGGGAATCCTGTGCCGTTGTGCCTAGGATGCAGGGCTAGGTTCCTGTGAGCCTCTGCTCACACCATTTGGACCAATGGATCAATTCAGAGCTTTGTTTTCTGTGCATTTCTGATTAGAGACGCTATTTAATATGTACTCCTTAAAATTGGACCCCCAGGTGGCTCAGTGCTAAAGAATAAGCCTGCTAATCCAGGAGACACAGGTTCGATCCCTGGGCATGGCCACCCACTCCAGTGGTCTTGCCTGGAAAAGTCCACGGGCGGCGGAGACTGGTGGGCTACAGTCCATAGGGTCACAAAGAGTCAGACACAACTGAGCGCGCACGATACTGCAACTCCCAGCTACCAGCACTCAACTCATGCCTGAGCAGGGCTTATCTCTGGGGCACATCGCAGCCCTCTTGCGCTTCGAGAAACCAGACAGCACTTCAACTGTACATCAGGAGGCCACTTAAAATCACCAACAAAAAGCACAAGCACGTGGAAGACGTGGCACTCAGCAGACTGCCAAAAGGACCCTTACAGCTTCGGCTGGAACCTCAGATGAGAGCCGCCGGCACAGCCGTCGGTGACTTGAATTTTTCTCCACTCGGCACAGCACAAGTCTGTGAATGACTGTGAAGGCACAGACAATATTCATTTGAGGGGCTATGGATATATTTCAGTGAGTGGATGAACTTGCAAACACAGACTCTGCAAATGCTGAGAGTCCACCGTATTCCTATTTTTCCATTTCTACCGTCAGCACTCTGATCTAGGTCAGTGAATTCTGGGTTGCTGCAAAACCCCTCAATCTTATTTTTCTCCAAGCCTTGTCTTTTATTTTTTCTTCTTTCTTGATTGATCTTTTCAATTTCTTTGTTATTGTTAACACCTTTCTCAAATTTTAAACTTTTCGAATGAAATAAAATATTGTCCAGGCATTCAAGGACTTTCTCATTATATATATATATTTTCATTTTCTATCTCACTTCTCCTAGACCAGTATTGTCCAATACGATGTTATTCAGTGGTGAAAATGTTCTATCAGGTCAGTTCAGTTCAGATCAGTCGCTCAGTCATGTCTGATTCTTTGCGACCCTATATCTGCACCAAATTTGCACCTGAGACCGCTGAGTGCTCAAAACGTGGCTAACATGACTGAGGAACTGCTGAAGTGTTATTGCTAGTCAGACTCAGGCTCCACCCAATATACTGGACGGCACAGACAGCAGCTGCTTATCGAGAGTGGTCAGCTCGCTAGGTCCCAAAGGGGATTTAGATTTCCTCTTTCTTGCTTTTGCCTGTATAACTTTTCCCTTTTCTTGTTTCCCAACCTGGTCTTTATTTCCTACCCTCTTCAGCTTTCCCTTTTCACCTTCTACTGCTGCTAAGTTGCTTCAGTCGTGTCTGACTCTGTGCAACCCCATAGACGGCAGCCAACCAGGCTCCCCCGTCCCTGGGATTCTCCAGGCAAGAACACTGGAGTGGGCTGCCATTTCCTTCTCCAATGCGTAAAAGTGAAAAGTGAAAGTGAAGTCGCTCAGTCGTGTCTGACTCTTCATGACCCCATGGACTGCAGCCTTTCCAGGCAAGAGTACTGGAGTAGGGTGCCATTGCCGTCTCCTACCCTGCGGGAAACCTTCCATGGCCCAGCCCAGCCAGAGGGAAGAAGGGATTTCTGTGCTGTTTGACTTGCTAAAGATACTGTTTCATTTAATGTCATCTCTTCTGAGAACGTTAACTACAAAGTCTCTGGGGGTGAAAGCTCAGTTCAGTTCATTCGCTCAGTTGTGTACGACTCTTTGCGACCCCATGGACTGCAGCACACCAGGCTTCCCTGTTCATCACCAACTCTTGGACGGGTGGGTGAAAACTGGTTCATGAAAATAGTGTCTGTCATTCAAGCAGATGTCCTATATGGATCAATGGATCCATCTTCAGCAGGGTTTGCAGCACAAGACAGTAGAGACATAAAATGTATACTATTAGGGGATTGTAGAAGTTAGGCTTCTACAAGGTTAGGCTTGAAACAAAAGGATGCCCAGATCTCTTTAGCCTATACAGACAGAGATGTGTTTCTCGCTTACATCCCATGTCCCTTGTAACATGACTGTGGCTCTATCCAGGGTCTCTGCTAACTGATCAGAATCTTAAAACTTCTGCTAGTTAGTAACCTGTGACATTCTATTGGCCAAAGCAAATCGCCTGGCTGCTGCTGGGGTCAATGGGAGGGCATGCATGACCCTGTAGCATGGAGGACATCAAGACAGTTGGTGAAAAGTCATGTCATCTACAGCAGGATCACATGTCTCAGTTAGGTTTCCACCACTTGCTCTCTGTACTTCGCTCCATCTCTCCCTGCTGCAGACGCTCCTTTAAGGAGCATACAGAATGTTTTCTGGGGTTGCAGATGTCATTTCATCACCCTGCACAACAGCCTTCAAAGGCTCCTCATTTTGTTTATGAAAGTTCCCAATTCCTACGCATGGTATTGGTGAATCTTCACAGTCTGGCTTCCTCTTGCTCACATTCTCATTATCTGCCCTATGCTGTCGTGCCCCTGAATTGCTGTTCTTTGTAAGCAGCCAGATCACCTACTAGAAGATGTATCCCTGATGACCATCCTGTGGAGACCCAGCCCAAAACAACTTCTGAGAATCGTCACCAGGAACCCTGCTGAGAGAGTCACACCCTCATTGGTGTTTCTGTGAGACGCAGGACACACTTCTGGTTAGACAGCATTTCCTAAACTGAAACATCATGGTTTACCAGTTGACCTCCCACTTGCACCAAAAGTCCCTTAATCATAGAGTCCTGATACTGCTTTACTCATATGTATAAACTTGATGCCTAGTATAGTGTCTGTCTGTCACATTTATACAAGCAGGTGCTTAGTATAAATATCCTTCCTGTATGAGAAAAAAAGTGAAAGTGTTAGTTTCTCAATTGTGTCCGACTCTTTTCAACCCCATGGACTGTAGCCCGCCAGGCTCCTCTGTCCATGGGATTCTCCAGACCAAAATACTGGAGTGGGTTGCCATGCCCTCCTCCAGCAGATCTTCCCAACCCAGGGATCGAACCCAGGTCTTCTGCATTACAAGTGGATTCTTTATCATCTAAGCCAAAGACAGAGAACAAAATTCCTTATCTGGTTAAACATGGCATATTACACAAGGTTCTGTACTTGGTGTGTATATCTCCTTGCTAGATGGTAATTTACGCAATTAAAGTAGAATGAGTTTAATACCCATAAACTACCCAGATGCTCTGATTTATCATCAAAGATAGAATTTATCTATGAGAAGTCATTTTGTGGAATTGGGCAGAGACCATTTCAAAAGATTTACATTTACTGTGAGTTGTGACTGTGTGTTTGGCACTTGATGAACTTTTTATAAAAAGAAAAATGTTTCATATATGGGAGGAAATTTTATTAATCCATCCATATGAAATAGGTGAATGTATGTTGACAGCACAGATATTTATTTAGAAGCATTTTCAAAGTAGATATGTTCCTCTGAGAATAAGAAATATCCTTTATTTTATCCCTGTTGCCTTTACCACTAGCTTACATCTAAATGAGAGACACTGCCAATCATTGCTACTGACCGGAGGACATATTTACCCAAGCTTATACCATCCTCCCAAAAAAGTACCGACTGAACATACAATAGCGAGAAGCTGGGGCAGCTTCTTACACACAAGGCTGGAGCACAAACAGAGGTCATGCAAGGGCACGCTGTTAACGTGTTTTCCACCTACAAGAGAAACCTAGGAATCATAGCTATGGCTCCCCAGGTAATTTAATGTCTCTATTAGCTCCATTTTTCAATCCAAGTTCACTCTCAGTTAACAGAGTTCCATGTTACATTGGGAGATGCTAGAAACTTTATGGATTGTGTTCAAAGATCAAATCTTCTGTCTGGGAAGGTATGCAGTATTACTAATACCACAAACTTGATCAGCTCTTCTGGATTAAGCCTTTAGCTGTTTTCAGTGATGCAAAGTGCTCGTTTGTAATACAAGATGTTAATCTCCATCTCCTGGCATTTGATGTAAAGAGTTGATTTTAATGTGATGCTGGTATAATGATTGCTTTGGAAATTTGCTCTCTGGTTTCATGATGCCAAAGACCAGAATAGCTCAATGGCTGCTTTCGCCAAAAATCTGTTTTTCTAAAAGCTTTCTCTTCAATTGCTTTCCAGTAAATGTATTCCTGTGATCCATTCTTATAATTTATCACAATATGCCTAGAATAGCAAGCTTTGTTCAACCCCTGACCAAGAGATTCTGCGTTTGCTGAAACTTCAGTTGCCATTTAAAACAGCACTTGTTGAAAAAGCTGAAATGTGCCAGCAACTAGCTTTCACATAGCTCCAGTCCAGGACACCTGCAATGGACTCTAGTTCCTTTTCTTAGTATTTCTTAAACACCAAGAGATAGGGACTTTCCTGGTGGTCTAGTGGTTAAGACTTTGCCTTCCAGTGCAGGGGATGCAGGTTCGATCCTTGGTCAGAGAGCTAAGATCCCACCTGTCTCATGGATAAAAAGCCAAAACGTACAACAGAAGAAATATTGTAACAGATTTAATAAAGACTTTAGAAATGGTCCATATAAAAAAAAAATCTTAAAAACCCAAACCAAGAGATAATATATCTAAAAATACTTGAAATTAAGATGTCTTACATGGTTCAGATTTTCATTGTTCTATTAGCTTTTACATTTATATCTGATTTTCCAGGCAAGAGTACTGGAGTGGGGTGCCATTGCCTTCTCCATAGCATCATATTAATAGATCAGAAATTTTTCATAGATTTTCTTAAATGACCATCCACCATATGTTACCTTTAAGATAAAGGACAAAGGCAATATTATTATTTTTCTTGATAAGGAGATGAAAATCAGTGTCCAGAATGAGCAATAACATTCATTCAATTCATTCATTCTCAAAACATTTTAAAATCATCTTCTAAGAACACTATGCTGGGAATATAGAGACTAATTAAAGGCCTCATGGAGCTTAGAGTCTGACTGAGGAATTCTTTCTTTTCATGTTGATTGATTTCTACAGATGACTTTTTAACAGCCTCAATGAGATATAATTCACGTATGATATAGTTCACTCACTTATAGTATACAATTCAAAGAATTTTAGCATATTCATGCAGTTGTACAAATCATTTTACTATAATCAATTTTTAGGGCATTTTCGTCACCCTCAAAAGAAACTGTATCCATCAGTTCAGTTCAGTTCAGTCACTCAGTCGTGTCCGACTCTTTGCAACCCCCTGAATCGCAGCACACCAGGCCTCCCTGTCTATCACCAACTCCTGGAGCTCATTCAGACTCACATCCATCGAGTCAGTGATGCCATCCAGCCATCTCATCCTCTGTCGTCCCCTTCTCCTCCTGCCTCCAATCCCTCCCAGCATCAAAGTCTTTTCCAATGAGTCAACTCTTCGCATGAGGTGGCCAAAGTACTGGAGTTTCAGCTTTAGCATCATTTCTTCCAAAGAAATCCCAGGGTTGATCTCCTTCAGAATGGACTGGTTGGATCTTGTAGTCCAAGGGACTCTCAAGAGTCTTCTCCAACACCACAGTTCAAAAGCATCAATTCTTCGGTACTCAGCTTTCTTCACCATCCAACTCTCACATCCATACATGACCACAGGAAAAACCATAGCCTTGGCTAGACAGACCTTTGTTGACAAAGTAATGTCTCTGCTTTTGAATATGCTATCTAGGTTGGTCATAACTTTTCTTCCAAGGAGTAAGCATCTTTTAATTTCATGGCTGCAGTATCCATTAGTAGTCATTCCCAATTTCCCTTCAGCCTTGATTGAGGAATTCTTAAGTTTCCATTATCTGTATTCTTTTTCTTGGCATAATACAATTAGTGGAAAGTTGGTGATATTGAATATTGATATTTACAATAAAAATATTATGAAATAAAAAGAGTTCCTCAGAAGCTTCCCTCAACTATTTCCTTCCATTTGCAAAGACAAGATTATATCAACTGTTTAACTGTTGTCTGTTTTGAGTAAGATTTGCTCCCTGGAAGGGCATATCTGCTGCTTTCCTGTCCCTTAGCCAAATGGACACCAAAACACAGTGGTGATGAGAAAAGCAGCATTACGTGAGCAGCGATGGTGCAGCAGGCTTGATTTCCCATCAAGAATGGCAGGACTCCCTTGTTCAGAACAGGGAAACCACTGCAAAACATAAAAGTGGAGTTCTGGTTGCTGCCCTTCCTTTTCTCCTTTCTTCCCTCTTCGTTTAGTTTCCTTTTACTCATTCATTCATTCCTTCAAAACATTTATGGAATGCCTAATAAGCTGTAGAAGACACTTGGACCTAGTTCTCCATTTGGATTTCTGAGGAAGAGTTTTTCTTCTCCCTTCCTTCATCCTCTTCTTTCTCTTAAGAGCTACCCTCTGATGATTTCCCTCTCTTATTTTTCTCTATGTTGATCTTAACTATAGTATCTCTTTTCATATCTTCCAAGTAGAAACACATACATGATTTGATGTGGTTTTGCAGACTGTCCACCTGAAGCACTGATGTTTAGTTTTAAGTGTCTCTGCTGAGCCGTGACTCAGTGCCCTTTGGTTGGAAGAGGATCTCCAACTTACGGCCACTTTTCCCACTCAGTGTAGATTGCAATGCAGTGTTCATGCACCCCAAATCACATCATTGCCTACCCAATGGTGAACATTCCAGGAATATACCCTGCCTTTCAACATCTAGGCTTCTTTTCCAAGCTGTGTGTGTGTGCATGTGTGCACATGCTCAGTAGCTCTGTCGAATCCAACTCTTTGTGACCCCATAGACTGTAGCCTGCCAGGCTCCTCTGTCCATGGGATTTCCTATGCTAGAATACTGGAGTGCATTGCCTTTTCCTACTCCAAGGGATCTTCCTGACCCAGGTATTGAACCCATGTCTCCTGCATTGGCAGGAGAATTCTTTACCACTGAGCCACTAGGGAAGCTCTGGACTAAGTTTTAGTGACCAGATATTCCACCTAGCAGGAAAAGAGGATTTGAGGTAGCATATTAGTCATATTGATTAGGAAAATATAAAACTGTTTTAAGGGTTTATCTCACTGAGATGAGACACTTCAATAAGCTGGTTTTAAGTAAATAGGTTCTAATTTTCTTAGTACCTGACAGAGAAAACTTTTAGTTGTAAAATCTGAAAGGAGAAATAAAGCCTTAATGGAAATTCAGTCAATATTGACTGGATGTTGCAACTGGTACTTAATCAAATGTGTGTTAAGCTATACTGTGGTTCAGGCACCAGGCAGAGTGTTTGATGTACAGAGATAAAAAGGGGAGGATTTCACAGAGCAATAGCACATAATTCTGCTACAATTTGACGAGTTCTGTAACAGAGAAGTGAACAGTTAGCCACATCTCTGATTTCATTATTGATATGGCTTCTGAAGCTCTAAGATGTCATTGTAGGCATGTTTTTCTGAAAATCCATTTGGGTTTAATGGACACTGAGGGAGAAGAGTTATAATTTTCCTCTAGGAACTATTTAAGCTACAATTAGTGAAGAATTATACCATCCATCCCTCAATTCTTTATGGTCTACTGATGTCATATTATTTCTGCTACCCCATTCTCCTCATTTGAAGAAACCCTACTTCTCTGAGCCCCAGCTAAAATGCCAAAATCATGAAGCCTGCCTTGATGGTGTCAGGTTCAATTCATCATGTGTTTTTCCTTTGCAGTATTTGTTTGTATCACTTGTTACTCCATTTCCCATAATCTATTATGGCTACTCGTGCCTATGTGCGTAAGAAACCATATTTGCAACTCTTTATATTTTGCTAATGGGAAACACTACCATTTTGATTGATATTCAATGGCTTTCAGTGGTTTCCCCAGGCTAATGACTCTGACTCAAGGTGTACGAGTTCTGAATCAATTTGGAAATCCCCAAATTCAACTGGGAATCCTTAAAGCAGAGTCAGTGTTTAATCTGAAAGGCTTAGCTATGCTTACATTCTTGTTGTTTCATGGACACCATGTATCACAGGACCCAAAGCAGAGATGTTGAGGTTGTATGGATTCTGCCCTGCCTGTTACCTCTTTAAATATTGGTCTCATTTCCTCAGAACTAGAATCAGTTCAGTTCAGTCGCTCAGTCGTGTCCGACTCTTTGCGACCCCATGAATCGCAGCACACCAGGCCTCCCTGTCCATCACCATCTCCCGGAGTTCACTCAGACTCACATCCATCGAGTCAGTGATGCCATCCAGCCATCTCATCCTCGGTCGTCCCCTTCTCCTCCTGCCAATTTCCCATGAAGTGATGGGACCAGATGCCATGATCTTCGTTTTCTGAATGTTGAGCTTTAAGCCAACTTTTTCGCTCTCCTCTTTCACTTTCATCAAGAGGCTTTTTAGCTCCTCTTCACTTTCTGCCATAAGGGTGGTGTCATCTGTATATCTGAGGTGATTGCTATTTCTCCCGGCAATCTTGATTCCAGCTTGTGTTTCTTCCAGTCCAGCGTTTCTCATGATGTACTCTGCATATAACTAGAATAGCGAGAAGAAAATGCCTACCTCAAAGGACTGTTGGGAGGACTGGGCAAGGCAGAGCTTATACCTTCTTAAAACAGTGCTGGGACATTGTAAGAGGTTATTAAGGAGTTGGTGGTGTTTGGTTGCTAAGTCATGTCTGACTCCTTTGCAACCCCATGGACTGCGGCACACCAGGCTCCTCTGTCCTCCACTGTCTTCCAGAGTTTGCTCAAACTCATGTTCATTGAGTTGGTGATGCTATCTAACCATCTCCTCCTCTGTCATCCCCTTTGCCTTTGGCCTTCCATCTTCCCCAGCATCAGGATAGGAGTTTTTATAACTCCTTTTAATACTATGTATGCTTCCCGAAGAATTGATGCTTTTGAAGTGTGGTGTTGGAGAAGACTCTTGAGAGTCCCTTGGACTGCAAGGAGATCCAACCAGTCCATTTTGAAGGAGATCAACCCTGGCATTTCTTTGGAAGGAATGATGCTAAAGCTGAAACTCCAGTACTTTGGCCACCTCATGTGAAGAGTTGACTCATTGGAAAAGACTCTGATGCTGGGAGGGATTGGGAGCAGGAGAAGAAGGGGACGACCGAGGATGAGATGGCTGGATGGCATCACGGACTCGATGGATGTGAGTCTGAGTGAACTCCGGGAGTTGGTGATGAACAGGGAGGCCTGGCATGCTGCGATTCATGGGGTCGCAAAGAGTCGGACACGACTGAGCGACTGAACTGAACTGATGCTTCCCCCTGCCTCTCTCATCCTCTGAGATTAGAAGGATTTCCAACTAAAGAAAGAAGAACTAGATTCACCGGTGTGGAAACTTGTGTTCCTGCCCTTCCCCCCACATCCCCAGTGCCCTTGATGGAGAAGGAAAATGGAAGCTGCTAGGAGATTGCAAACCCTAGCCTACAGAGAGGTAACTGTGCTCCTTAAAGAACACTGATCACTCCTGGCATTCGATTCTGAAAATACGAGCTTCATTCAAATTTTAGCCTACACTGGCAGTTGGGCTAATACTTGAAATCTACCTGTATATGTTTAACACCTTAAGACCATTTATCTTCAAGAAAATGAGTAGAAAGCTGTAGAATATGAATTTGCCTTTTCCAGAAATACATAACCAACCAAAATTCTTCTCAAAAGGGTGACAGTTTATATTACCATGTCTCATGCTGTGCTTCATTTGACCCATAGGAAACCTGTAAAACAGGCAGGGTTGAGATTGTTAACCACTGGTTGTAAGGGAAAGGTCTACCTCCAAAAGATGGCAATTTGCCCAAAGGCATGGAAGAAACAAATGAAAGATTGGGGAATATAATTCAGACTTTATAACCCAAGGATATACCTATGAAATTCTAGTTCTTTTTCATTCTCCACCAACAGAACAGACCTGCCCTGGGCAGTTCCTTTCTCTCTGAGGTTCTTTTCCCCATTTCCAGCCTCTCTCAAAGTTTGAGAAAATGTCAGGTATGTTTGAAAAGGCTTTGTCTTATTTGAGATGATTCTAAATTCAGTTAATCACTTATTGTTTAGGAGAACCTCAGATTAATGGACCTGGAGACAAGGCCAGTAGGGACCTCTCTGCTCAGAGCAGCTCCCGCTGAAGCTGTGGACCACCTGATGTTAGCAGGGACCTGGGGCCACCGCGGTGGAAGAAGGTGAATCATTTGGAAAATCAAAAAGCGGTTTCCCCAGCAGCCCTAAACAGACCTCTTGAACAACCCCCTCACATCTTTTAAAATTAAATGTTCAGCAGAACTTGAAACATTAGTAGATTAACATGTCAATACATTTTCCACATCACTGCACAAAGCTAAGCTCTAAGAATAAAATGCACTCTTTAGGTATATTTTAACAGATGAAAAAAATTATAGGTGAAAGCAGAACCTCATAACTCTAAAAAGATCTATTTTGGAATTGAGGTTTAACTTTTCGTGGGACTCAGATCTGCGTTCTACAAAACTTCCTGACATCAGTGTTTTGGGCTGAGTTGTGTTGGCCCCAGTTCATTTGGTGAGTTCCTAAATTCCAGTGCCTTAAAATACAATTGTATTTGGAGGAAATTTCCTTAGAAAGGAAATGAAGCTAAAATGAGGTCCTTAGGGTGGGCCCGAATTCAGTGTAAGTGTTGTCATTATTGGGCTCTCCAGGTTGCGTAGATGGTAAAGATCCCACCTGCCAGTGCAGGAGACATAAGAGACCTGGGTTCGATCCCTGGATCAGGAATATTCCCTGGAGGAGGGCATGGCAACCCACTCCGGTATTCTTGCCTGGAGAATCTCAAGGACAGAGGAGCTGGTGGGCTACAGTCCATAGAGTCGCCAAGAGTTGGACACAACTGAAGTGACTTAGTACATGCATGCATGTTGTCATTATTAAGAGGAGGAGATGAAACTAACACACAGAGGGGAGAGAGTGTGAAAACAGAGGGAGAAGGTGGCCACCTACAAGCCAGGAGAGAGGCTCAGAGGAAACCATCCCTGCTGAAACCTTGATCTTGGCTTCCAGCCTCTGATTGGAAGAAAATAAACTTCTGTCTTTTAAGCCCATGGTGCTTCATATGGCAATCCTAGCAAACTAAGATAACTACTGAGCAGGGCTTAGGAGTTTGGCCACATCTTAAATGTTCAATGAAGCGAAATGCCATCAGCAGTAGCGCTGACCTCGCTTGGGTGAAGAAAACCACCATTTTTATTTTTACGGGTAGAAACCCAGCATTTGTGTCCTGAAATGTGGAGTATCAGAGTGTATTGCAATGTCTGCTCTTTCATGCTTTGTGTTGGGCGGTGTGAAAAAGAAGCCGCTGGGGCATCTGAATTTGCTTCAAGACCCCGTGAGCTGTGTGGACTTCCTGGATGTTTTCTCATTAGTAAAATGGGCTGATTAATGTGTTGTAAGATTGTTGTGAGAAATAAGTTAGCTAATGGCTGTGAAATTCTGCACCATGTAAAGGATAAGAGTTATATAAATGAAACTGTTACATAATAACGTGTCATTATTTCACATGGACCCTTGAGTTGAATGAAGAAGCTCGGTTCCTCTTCAGCATGTGATTAAACATTAGTATGGCTACTAAATTCCCTCATCTTTTCTTTGACTTTTTTTAAAAAATGAGGTTTAAGAAGATGATGGAGGGAATTCCCATGTGGGCCAGTGGTTAAGAATCTGCCTTCCAATGCAGAGGACCCAGGTTTGATCCCTTGTCGGGGAATAAGATCCTACATGCTGCGGGGCAATGAAGCCCACGCTCCACACTTACTGAGCCTATATGCTGCAACTAAGACATGATGCAGCCAAATAAAAATAAATAGATAAATATGAAAATAAGATGATGAAGGGGTCCCCGGAAAGGGGAGATAAAATGGGCTTTACAGCCTCACTTTGGATGAGCTGGGATCCCAGCATCAGCTTGGCCCACAGCAGTCACTTCTACTTGCGTTCAGAGATTGATATATGAGTTTATAGCTCATTCCAGTGGCAAAGAGTCAAAGAGCCTGGCACCTGGCCTCATAGTGACCTGTCTGTCTGTGTTCTAGCATAATGAAGCCTCAAAAGTCATGGAGTTCTTCAATAGCGCTCCCTTCTCTTCCTCACAACATGGTAGGGAAACATTTTGAAATAAGTTTATCAAAAGATATTTTAAAATGCAAAAGGACCCCACTTATACAAAAGTATGATCCCTACAATTCTGTTACCTACCCTTTTAAGGTACCCTTTCCCCTTAAATTCTCAAGAAAGAGTCTTTCTTGGGCTAAACTGAAAACTTGAGCTGGGCAGTTTCCCGCTCTCCACTCTCCTGATGTTTGGGGCGATACACTTGATTTGTTGGGGTGGGGGGCGGAGTTCAGCAGTGTCCCTGGCCTCTACCTACCAGGTGCCAACTATGGCAAGTCCCCGCCCCAACGTGTGATAGCCAAAAATGTCTTCAGACATCACCGAATGTTCAAGGGAAAACAGTGCCTGTACCTGAGGACCGTTGGTCTAGATCAGAGGAGTGATGCTGGTGGGGTCTCAGAGAAGAACGTGAGAAGGAGATGCGCAGGCTGGGGCCAAGATGAGAACCAAGTCCATCTGCCCTTCAGTCCCCCACCCTCAGTCACTGCGGTCAGGGTTCTTTATTGCCTTACTCCTGGACTCGTCACATTAAGGAGGCAAGAAACATGGGGAGCAAGGATGACTACAGCATGGGGGGAGAGTGCCGACTTGGAAGAACTCTGTGAGAATGGGGGCCCCCGTGGGGAAGCCCAGTGTCTTAGAGAAGTAAGGGAATGATTTCCACCATGTCATTAGTCTTTACATGAAATCCTTGGAGCACTTCTTCCAGGTGGGTATTAACCTTCCCCACTTCATAGCACAATATTTACTGCTGCTCTTTGAAAGGCAATCAAACCAAACATGCTCTGGAGAGCATAGACTATTGCTGTTGTTCAGTTGCTCAGTCATGTCTGACTCTTTGTGACCCAATAGACTACAGCACACCAGGCTTCCCTGTCCTTGACCATCTCCCAGAGCTTGCTCAGACTCATGTCCATTGAGTCGATGATGCAAGCCAAGCATCTCATCCTCTGTTGTCCCCTTCTCCTGCCTTCAATCTTTCCCAGCATCAGGTTCTTTTTCTAATGAGCTAGCTCTTTGCATCAGGTGGCCAAAGTGTCAGAGCTTTAGCTTCAGCATCAGTGCTTCCAGTAAATATTCAGGGGTGATTTCCTTTAGGATCCACCGGTTTGATCTTCTTGCTGTCCAAGGGATTCTCAAGAGTCTTCTCCAACACCACAGTTTGAAAGCATAGACTATTAGGACATCCTAAGACTATGGACCATCCAGCCACTTGCCTGCATTCACCACTGAGCCCTAGGAGGGTCTATGGGACTTGTTTCCAGGCACCCAGATGGTTGAACCAGGACCAGAGCAAATCTCTCCCTTCCCTGGTCAGTGCTCTTTCCAACATCTGCTGCTGCTTAAACCAGAGCCACATTTTCCCTCCAATTCCGAACACTGGGAGATACTCCAGTGCATACATCGTAATGAGGCTGCTTCTCTGTCATGTCTACATATGATGATTTTTGTATCTGATTTGGTTTTAAACTTCTCAGTGAAAAGTCCTACACTTTTATCAGGACTAGGTCGAGGCTGTAGGACAGGGGCGTGTGATTTTCTGTGATGCTCAGTGAAGGAAAGAAGACCAGGCTTATCAGACTGGGGCTCCCTTTGTTGCCCCATTGCTTGATGTGGTTGACAAGGTCTTCCCAGGTCTGACCGGGTCTGTTTTGCCATCTTGTCTCCATCTATCTTGTGCCTTTGTCCTTTTCATCCCCTCCAACTCCTTACCCCCTTCCCTCCATCAATCAAAGGAAAGTCTCCTTTCAAACACATTTCACATCGAATCTGCCCCTGGAGTATGTCCTTCCCACCTGATACCGACATATTGTTGTAGTTTGAGTTTCTGTATTAGCGTTTCCCAAAGTGTGCTCTGTGGAACACCAGGTCGGAGAGACACTTTCTGATGTGGTGCATGCCTTGACGTGAGTGTGCATGTCTGTCTGCAATCTCACTCTCTCGCAGAGTTCTATACGTGGTTGTGTAATAAAGGCTTTAAGCAGAGTTATGGCACAGAGATGTCTTTGACTGCTTTAGCTTACCCTCTCTTAAACTTATCTGCCATCCCTACTAGTCAGCATTCTCCAGAGGAACAGAATCATTAGGGCATGTATAGATGTACAAGAGGAGACATTATGGCAGTTGATTTAGGTGGATATGGAGGCTGAGAAATCCCACCATGTGTCGTCTGCAAGTCAGAGAACCAGGAAGGCTGGTGGTATCACTCAACCTGAGTCTAAAGATCTAAGAACTAGGGGAGCCAATGGTGTGGACCAGGGAGGGTAGGTGGGGTGGCTCCAGATCTAAATCCTGGAGTCTGAAGGTCTGAGAACCAGGAACTCGTGTCTAGGAGAAGAAGGATGTCCCAACTCAATAAGAGAGAGAGAACTTTCCCTTGCTCTACCCTTTAGTTCTCTTCAAGGCCTCCAGTGTATTGGACGATGCCCACATTGTTCAGGAGGAAAGCAATGCTTAGTCTATTGACTCAAATGTTAATCTTCCAAAAACATCCTGGCACACCCACCCAGCAATAAAGGTCTACTTGGTATCTGGGCATCTCTTAACCTAGTCCAGTTGACACATAATACTAACCAGCACAAGATTTTTTTTTAAATATAATACCTATTAGTATTGAAAAAAAACTAGTGTTTCTTAAAATCTCCATGGGAAACATCATTTTATATCAATCAGTTCAGTCGCTCAGGCGTGTCTGACTCTTTGCGACCCCATGGACTGCAGCATACCAGGCCTCCCTGTCCATCACCAACTCCTGGAGTTTACTCAAACTGACTGAGTGGGTGATGCCATCCAACCATCTCATCCTCTGTCATCCCCTTCCCCTCCCACCTTCAATCTTTCCCAGGATCAGGATCTTTTCTAATGAGTCAGTTCTTCCCACCAGGTGGCCAAAGTATTGGAGTTTCAGCTTCAGCATCAGTCCTTCCAATGAATATTCAGGACCGATTGCCTTTAGGACGAACTGGTTGGATCTCTTGGCAGTCCAAGGGACTCTCAAGAGTCTTCTCCAACACCACAGTTCAAAAGCACGAAGAATTGATTTTATATCAATACATGTTGTAAATACTTATTTGGGAATCACTTATTTTAATTAATGACATACTGCTGTAGACATTTCTATTTTGACTAAATTCTATTCTTTTAAGTGGTAAGATAGTCCAAGTAAAGCCCTGAGCACATAGCCTGGCACATAATAGGTTCTCAATAAATGGGAGCTATTATTAGTTTAAAAAAAACAAAACCAGTTTTCTGTATCTCTATAATCCATTTTCCGCATCCTAAAATACATAAAACAGCATGGAGGGGGGCCTACCCTGCAGGACACCTGAGTATGGGACTTTAGAAAGCACCTGGACAGAACAAAAATGAATATTTTCCAGACAGTAAAACTTTCATTTTCCAGACAGTAAAACTTTCATTTTCCATGCAAGGACTGTTGACACATTATGTATTAGAGCCTTGGAGGCATTATGCTTGGAAAATATTTTAATTCAAATTTATTTAATAAAAGCTTTGCTAAAAATTACATACCTCCTAGGTATGGGAGAATTGCTGCATTTTGGGCATTTGCCAAATTTTGAAGAGCACTTATTATTTACACTGCGTGTGTGCAGCAGTTCCATGCCTTGACGTGAGTGTGCATGTCTGTCTGCAATCTCACTCTCTCGCAGAGTTCTATACGTGGTTGTGTAATAAAGGCTTTAAGCAGAGTTATGGCACAGAGATGTCTTTGACTGCTTTAGCTTACCCTCTCTTAAACTTATCTGCCATCCCTACTAGTCAGCATTCTCCAGAGGAACAGAATCATTAGGGCATGTATAGATGTACAAGAGGAGACATTATGGCAGTTGATTTAGGTGGATATGGAGGCTGAGAAATCCCACCATGTGTCGTCTGCAAGTCAGAGAACCAGGAAGGCTGGTGGTATCACTCAACCTGAGTCTAAAGATCTAAGAACTAGGGGAGCCAATGGTGTGGACCAGGGAGGGTAGGTGGGGTGGCTCCAGATCTAAATCCTGGAGTCTGAAGGTCTGAGAACCAGGAACTCGTGTCTAGGAGAAGAAGGATGTCCCAACTCAATAAGAGAGAGAGAACTTTCCCTTGCTCTACCCTTTAGTTCTCTTCAAGGCCTCCAGTGTATTGGACGATGCCCACATTGTTCAGGAGGAAAGCAATGCTTAGTCTATTGACTCAAATGTTAATCTTCCAAAAACATCCTGGCACACCCACCCAGCAATAAAGGTCTACTTGGTATCTGGGCATCTCTTAACCTAGTCCAGTTGACACATAATACTAACCAGCACAAGATTTTTTTTAAATATAATACCTATTAGTATTGAAAAAAAACTAGTGTTTCTTAAAATCTCCATGGGAAACATCATTTTATATCAATCAGTTCAGTCGCTCAGGCGTGTCTGACTCTTTGCGACCCCATGGACTGCAGCATACCAGGCCTCCCTGTCCATCACCAACTCCTGGAGTTTACTCAAACTGACTGAGTGGGTGATGCCATCCAACCATCTCATCCTCTGTCATCCCCTTCCCCTCCCACCTTCAATCTTTCCCAGGATCAGGATCTTTTCTAATGAGTCAGTTCTTCCCACCAGGTGGCCAAAGTATTGGAGTTTCAGCTTCAGCATCAGTCCTTCCAATGAATATTCAGGACCGATTGCCTTTAGGACGAACTGGTTGGATCTCTTGGCAGTCCAAGGGACTCTCAAGAGTCTTCTCCAACACCACAGTTCAAAAGCACGAAGAATTGATTTTATATCAATACATGTTGTAAATACTTATTTGGGAATCACTTATTTTAATTAATGACATACTGCTGTAGACATTTCTATTTTGACTAAATTCTATTCTTTTAAGTGGTAAGATAGTCCAAGTAAAGCCCTGAGCACATAGCCTGGCACATAATAGGTTCTCAATAAATGGGAGCTATTATTAGTTTAAAAAAAACAAAACCAGTTTTCTGTATCTCTATAATCCATTTTCCGCATCCTAAAATACATAAAACAGCATGGAGGGGGGCCTACCCTGCAGGACACCTGAGTATGGGACTTTAGAAAGCACCTGGACAGAACAAAAATGAATATTTTCCAGACAGTAAAACTTTCATTTTCCAGACAGTAAAACTTTCATTTTCCATGCAAGGACTGTTGACACATTATGTATTAGAGCCTTGGAGGCACTATGCTTGGAAAATATTTTAATTCAAATTTATTTAATAAAAGCTTTGCTAAAAATTACATACCTCCTAGGTATGGGAGAATTGCTGCATTTTGGGCATTTGCCAAATTTTGAAGAGCACTTATTATTTACACTGCGTGTGTGCAGCAGTTCCAGAAAAACATGGCCTAGCGTACAAGATGGACTAAAATGGCACACGTTTGTTTCTGAAAATTAACAAGAAAATCATTTTTGGCTGGTGAAAGCTTCTCAGTAGAGCAAACACCAGATTGGTAACAGAAATGAAAATTAAGGGACGTTTGACTTGACTCCTTTCAGCCTCTTTCTAACCCCTCCCCTTTCAGAGAACCAGGCGGACCAGCCACCCTGGGCCCTAAGGACACTGGGTTTCTGTGCTGAAATATTTGCATTTTCAAAAGCTTAGATGGACAGACCAATGATTAGTATGAAAGAATGACATTTTTGATGGTGATATTTTTGACGTGTACAGGAGTGTGTGTGTTAGTCTCTCACTCATGTCTGACTCTTTGCAACCCCATGGATTATAGCCCTCCAGGTTCCTCTGTCCCTGGAATTCTCCAGACAAAAATACTAGACTGGGTAGCCATTCCCTTCTCTAGGGGATCTTCCTGACCCAGGGATCGAACCCAGGTTTCCTGCATTCTCGGCAGATTCTTTACCATCTGAGCCGCCAGGAGAGGCGGTATTTAAAAGATGCCCTTTGGGTAAACTTGGAAAGCACTCCACTGCAGTGGTATTTGGAGAAGGAAATGGCAACCCACTCCAGTGTTCTTGCCTGGAGAATCCCAGGGATGGCGGAGCCCGGTGGGCTGCCGTCTATGGGGTCGCACAGAGTCGGACACAATTGAAGCGACTTAGCAGCAGTGGTATTGACCACATATTGATGACTTGTCTGTGTATGGATGTGTCTCCCTTTGGGTCACATAAGCTCCTTGAAAGTAGGCCCTGCCTATTCATCTTGATGTCATACCCCCTAACCAGTGTCTGGCACACAGAGATGCTGAATACCTGACTTGCAGTATAAACATATACACTGTGTATTCATAAGGCCTGACCCACCATCCCAACAAAGCCGTGAATCTTAGCTAGTCAAACACAGGGCAGAAGAAAATGTGACCTAAAGTTCAGAAGACCCAGATTTGAATCCTGTCAGTTATTTCCTGGCTCATTTTGGGTCAGTTGCTTCACTTTGAATCTCACTTTTCTCACCTGGCTAATACAGTGTCTTGCCTAGATATGAACAAGGTACTTTTCAATATGTATGTATCTAAGTATTTTCAATAAATATTTGTCTGAGTGTGATCTAAAATAATTCAGCAACATACTTTATAGCCACTAAATCATACCATCATTCATTCATTTTAGGGGTTTGCTGGTGGGTACTATTTATTTATCAACTCAGATTTGGTCAGTGCTCATCACTGGTTAACTCTTTGTGCTGGAGTATATTTACTTAAACTTTTTATTGAAATATAGTTGATTTACAATATGTTAGCTTCTGTTGTACAGAAAAGTGATTCAGTTATACATACATATATATATTCCTTTAAAAAATTCTTTTATTGAAGTATAGTTGATTTATAATGTGCTAATTTCTGCTGTATAGCAAAGTGATTTGGTTATATATATATATATGTATATAGTTGTCTGTCTATTTTATTCGTATCTGCCAGTCTCAAGCTCCTAACTTATCCCTGCCCCATGGTGTCAGAGTTTAAACCACAGCCCGCTGGCAGAAGCTGAAATGGAACCAAGGATTGGTCATTAAGTTCCCATCAGTTCTTTGAATTTTGTTCTTTTCACCCTGGCTACTGTTACTTGATGTGATAGTCTCCCTTGCCTTTTAGACAATTCATTTTCATTATATTGAATGAAGAATATTTCATATTCTTCATAAGTGAGTCAGAAAATTAAGACTGGTTTGAAAGAATGTTTTATTCTCTGTATCTGAAGCTCGTGCTTTTGCTTGGTGACGTTGAACATAGGCAGTCATTTGGACGATTATTATTGTTGTCTAGACAGCATGCCATGGCTGACAGAGCAGTGGCCTGGGAGGTAAGGCATTTGGAATTAAGTTACAATGCTGTCACTAAATAGATACACTGATGTAAATTGCATCACCTTATTAGGCCTCCATCTTTTCACTTATAAAGATCTTGGAAAAGAGTGTTTTCTAGTGACAACACTTATTCCTCAATAATTGTGTCACAGAGGCAGTGTCTGGAGTAGCTGATGAATGAATTAGGGAATTAATGAAATATTGCTGAATCTGGGTTCTCTAGCAGACCTCAAACATAGAAAAAGGGCCATCTTTCTTAATGTGCTAATGTGAAAATACTGTTATACCATGCTTATGATTATGTTAGAGATCATATGACTTTGGTGTTCATCTCCTAAAATGCCTTAGGAACCACAAAAATCAACACTCACTTTCATTAGTCAGTTAATTCTTTAAGGCCCTACCCACAGCTACTAGAATCAATCTAAACCACCATGCTTTTCATGCATATATATTGTGCATTACACTGTAAACGGTGAAAACACGAACAGGACAACACACTTTTCCCCATTGGCGTTGATAGTCAATATGAAGTGACTTTGGACAAGCAACCAGGAAGAGTTTTATGACTCACAGGAACAAGACTTGCAGGATAAAAAAAATTTTCTTGAGTCATTGAATTCAATAATGTGCTTTGCTCATCAGAGTGCTGGATTAGACTTGCTGTTTTATGCCATACTCACCATTTTTTCCTTTGGCGTCTAAGTAGAACATTATTGAAAAATAAATAGGAGTTATTTTCTGTGGGTGTTTTCTGGTTTGTTTCTTTCACTATAAATGGATTTCATTTCTCTTGTACTCAAATAAAATAATGTTAATATACTTCTCTAAGCACTCTCCATTTTGGCAGGATTTCCTGTTCCAAAAATGCATTAGGGCAACCAAGAATTTTATTAATGCACCAATAATTCCTGGGGTGGTTTGGGGGCTCTATGTAGCTTTATGGAGAAGGGCTGTTACTTCACCTGTTCAAGAGTATCAAGAACACTCAGAGATTTTGGAGCATAAAGACATTCACAGCTATAACTGATCCACTGAAGGAAATTTCATATGTAGAAATTTGGGTCATAGGATTTAACATACTTTCAGAAGGAAACGTTAGAATACCCAACTAAAATTGGCTTAAATGCAATTAAGAAGGCTGAAGGCAGGGAAGTTCTAGAGCTGGTTAATCCAGAAGTTTAATGACATTCATTTGGGATCCAGATTTTCACACCCTGCCACCATGGGTGGATTGACGTCTACCCCCGTGACTGCAAGATGGGGGCAGAGATTCAGAAGGCGCCTGACAATGTCCGAGGCACGCCCATCCCCAGCAGAACTTTGCACAGAGCTCCCCGGCCAGCACTGGGTCTCATGTTCATTCATAGATGAGTCACTGACAAGTAATGATCCTGATTGCCTTCACTTAATCGGGATTCACATAGTAGCACTTGCGAGGCCTTCATCTCCTTCAGCAGCACGATGCATACTCCTACTCACAATACCTTGAACAAAATTGAGGCTCTTTTAGAACTGAAAAAAAAGGAGATAATGGCTGTTGACAGCAAGATCATCTGTCATGCTTGTCAAATAGCCGAATGAAATCCAGGAATGTTTATTTTTTGGAATTTTTGTGTCATATATTACTGGGAAATTGCTTGGTTGTCATATGTTTTCTTGACTTAGATAGAGAGGCTCATTGTTAAAATGATTTAACTTTTCTGATTTAGATCATATTTTTAGAATTCTTTTTCCTTTGTGTGATGTTTATTCAGATGAAAACTGTTTGAAGCACATGTACTTTGATGTTTGTTACTTGAGCGTTGAGCTGTGTAATATCAAGAATAGAGAACAAAATGTGCTGGGTTGAGAATCTCACTGACTTACTGATGAATGCTGAACTCAGAAATACACATGCCTTAGTTAGGGTGCTTTGGCGGACAGAGAATAGTGGAAATGGAAATTGGTATCATTCAATGTTGACTGTCCAGTGACAGTAAAAGGCAGTATTTATAATCTCACCTAGGTGTTTTCCATGTGTGCTTCAAGAAATAATACAATTCTGAGGAGAGGCTTCTGAAATTCCGCTAACACTGTTTTTGAACTTAATTTCAAAGCGTATCTTTAAAATTCATTGAAAACTATGGTAATTATCACACAAATGTGTCATATGTACAGTTTTAATATGTTGAAGACCATCAACTTCTGCTGTCAGTTAAATTATTTCAGGGGAAAAATCTTTTGGTAAAAGACTTCAAGCATAACAACACATAATTGACTTTATTATAAGCTGTTATTAATGACAAAAGTTGTAACTCTACACTAGCTCATTCTTTTTAATTTAGGCCTGCACATGTGCATCAGTTCAGTTCAGTTGCTCAGTCGTGTCCGACTCTTTGCGACCCCATGAATCACAGCACGCCAGGCCTCCCTGTTCATCACCATCTCTCGGAGTTCACTCAGACTCACGTCCATCGAGTCCGTGATGCCATCCAGCCATCTCATCCTCGGTCGTCCCCTTCTCCTCCTGCCCCCAATCCCTCCCAGCATCAGAGTCTTTTCCAATGAGTCAACTCTTCACATGAGGTGGCCAAAGTACTGGAGTTTCAGCTTTAGCATCATTCCTTCCAAAGAAATCCCAGGGTTGATCTCCTTGAGAATGGACTGGTTGGATCTCCTTGCAGTCCAAGGGACTCTCAAGAGTCTTCTCCAACACCACAGTTCAAAAGCATCAATTCTTCAGCACTCAGCCTTCTTCACAGTCCAACTCTCACATCCATACATGACTACAGGAAAAACCATAGCCTTGACTAGATGGACCTTAGTCGGCAAAGTAATGTCTCTGCTTTTGAAAATGCTATCTAGGTTGGACATAACTTTTCTTCCAAGGAGTAAGCGTAAGGGATTGAACTTGCGTCTCCTGCATTGGCAGGGGAGTTCTTGACCACTGAGCCACCAGAGAAGCCCACAGTACATGGAAGTCTGGCTTAACTGAATACCAGCAAAGGCCTAGGCCATGCGTGGCATAGCCTGTGCATGTACCATTAAATTATTATGATGTAGGATTGGGGGCAGGAGGAGAAGGGGACAACAGAGGATGAGATGGCCGGATGGCATCACTGACTCCATGGATGTGAGTCTGAGTGAACTCCGGGAGTTGGTGATGGACAGGGTGGCCTGGCATGCTGCGATTCATGGGGTCGCAGAGAGTCGGACACGACTGAGCGACTGAACTGAACTGAACTGAGAGGGCTATGAGCATATTAAAGGTTTTGGGTATTTATCTTCTGGGTTTATGATGATGCATTTGCTTGCTAGGGCTTCTGTAAGAAAATAACATAGACATAATCGTGGCATAAACAGGCTTCCCTGGTGGCTCTGTGGTAAAAAATACCTGCCTGTGTTGGAAGGAAGACCCAAGTTTGATTCCTGGGTGGGGAAGATCCCCTGGAGAAGGGAATGGCAGCCCACTCCAGTATTCTTGCTGGAGAATCCCATGGACAGAGGAGCCTGGCGGGCTACAGTGGCTGGGATTGCAGAGAGTCGGACATGCTGCTGCTGCTGCTGCTGCTAAGTCGCTTCAGTCGTGTCTGACTCTGTGCAACCCCATAGACGGCAGCCCACCAGGCTCCCCCGTCCCTGGGATTCTCCAGGCAAGAACACTGGAGTGGGTTACCATTTCCTTCTCCAATGCGTGAAAAGTGAAAGTGAAGTCGCTCAGTTGTGTCTGACTCAGCGACCCCATGGACTGCAGCCCATCAGGCTCCTCCATCCATGGGAGTTTCCAGGCAAGAGTACTGGAGTGGGCTGCCATTGCCTTCTCCGGAGTCGGACATGACTGACCGACTAACACACACATATGACGCAAGGGAAAAAGGCTGTGTAGGGGGGCAGCAGTCCTTCTGTGGGAGCAGCCGTGCCCCCCGCCCCATACCTCCAAAAACCATGGTACGAAATCCCACAGGACAAAGCATCCGAAAGCATTTGGTGGAGGAAACCATCTTGGGGCTCAGATCTGGAGACAAGCTGCTTAAAAAAAAAAAAAAAGGATACTTACTCAGTGCTCCACGGACGCCCATCAACGGGAGGATAAATGCGGGTCGTGTTGTAATTTCTATTTCCTGTGGACCCGTCCAGGTTATGGGGATGAACCATAGCGGAACCAGGAAGAAAGGAACAAAATCTGAAGCAAGACAGGAAACAGAAATTGAATACAAAAAAACATTTTTGAAAGGTATCAGATTTGTAAAAATAGGCTTTTTCAAAGAGCAGCACTAGAAAGGGCTAAGCTGAGCGATTCTATGAAACTCTAGAACTGCTTGTTTATAACTTTTAAAATTTGTGTTGCAAGGAAATTTCAACAAAATGAAAGCAACCTGTATTTTAGTACATTCTTGATGCTACCTGCAAAGTAGTGACTTGAAACATATGGGAGGAAGGATTAAGATGTAAACGGCATATCCAATTCACGGTGGTGCTTTCACTCATCACAAAATCAAATCAGTATGCCATCACCACCTGACTACTTTTCTTTACCTTCAAAGCATAGCAGCAAACTTTGTTCTTGTTTTTATTTCCAGTAGAAGCACTGATTCTAGAAAAGCCCTCTCCCTTATTAAAAAACAAACAAACACGAAAACAAATCAAGGGAGACATCACACCTTGCCATAGTTATCGGTACTTGTCAAACATCCAGAGTGACAAGATTAAGGAGTGTTTGCATTTTCGGGAGAAGTTGGGTTATTTTTTTTTCTCTCTTTTTTCTTTAAGAGTAAAACAGCTGTTGAAGATGGAGAGATTCTGCAGGCATGACTCAAGCACATTCTTGTGTGAAGATAGCAACCAAATCATATCCTATTTTTACCCCAGTGCCTCATTAGCTAAGAAGAGATGCAATGTGTATCTGATAGTTACAAGATTTAGAATCAGTTTCATGAACTGTATTGTGCTTGGTAATTTCAGGAGAGACTTACTTCAAACATCCTAAATGTGGCTTGAAAGTGAAAGTCGCTCAGTCATGTCCGACTTTTTGTGACCCCATGGACTATACAATCCATGGAATTCTCCAGGCCAGAATACTGGAGTGGGTAGCCTTTCCCTTCTCCAGGGGATCTTGCCAACCAGGGATCAAACCCAGGTTTCCCACATTGCAGGCAGATTCTTTACTGTCTGAGCCACTAGGGAAACTCAAGCAACTACGAATAATAGTTTTGCCAACTTCTGACATTTTTACCGTGTTGCTGTAGCCGTGTTTTTATGTTACCCTATTCTTTGATAGTCATTTAACTTCAATAGTTTTGCATATGTCTAAATTTTTATGAATCATTGATAGTTTGTATACTCCTCATATATAAATTTTTTTTTTTTTTTTGAGAAAAAAAAGATAGGGAGAAAACATAACAAAATGGTTCATGACAAAATGTGAGTATGTTTTGATTTTTCTTCCTAGATTTAAGGAAAACATGCAGTATCTACATATCTTAATTCAGTCTGATTCCAAATGTGCTATTTTGTCATTTTCAAGACCTTTTTTTTCCCCTCAGAAAGTCTTATTTGTGCCCTCTAGTGGTAGATGCACACAGCTTTTTTGCAGTAAGTCAGGGAAAACTGACTTATTTTTCTTTCAGTGTATAATGATTCAGCATCTGCCTAACTAAGTAATAGCGATGATCCACACACAGAGAAAAATCTCATGTGACTGAGTTTGATGTATTTTCAAAATGCATCAAAGTTATATATGGGAAAAATAAATCCACCGTTTATCTAGCTAGAGAAAGTTCTTAGATCACAAAAGTCTATTTCCTCATGATTTTTATGGTCCATTTGTTCAGCAAATGCCGCGATTCTTTGAGAAGCAAGCACATTTTCCACAAATGCATTTTCTCTTTTTAGAATCCACTTTACGAAAACTCTTCTAAAATGATGCATTAATCCATAACCTGTTTCTTCTTCTTCTTCTTTTATTTTATTGATGAGTATCCTTGAAGAGCTGCACAAAAAAGAAAACTGTCTTGTTTAATGTGGCAAGAATTGACCCTATTAGAAAATACCCACCAAGACCTAGATCCTGGCCTGATAGCTCCACTGGACTTCTACTGGATGGATGCCTAGTTCTTCTTCTTCCTGAAACTCCAATGCCTCCATTTGAAACAGCCATTTTCTTATATGACCAAAGTCGATTGGTCCAGGAATGGACTCTCTTTATGCAAACCTAGCTGACTAGAATCCTTTCCTGGGTTTTTTGGCACCAGAACTTGAGAAAGAGGCTAAGTCTGTTTCTAGTATAGAAGAGACTACCACGTAGGGAAAATGTTGGTGACTGTGTTTATTGCTAGATTTCAGTACAGAAGATGAGTCAAAGACAGAAAAACAAACAAAAAAAAGTCTTGCTGACATTTCTGCTCCTAGGTTCTACTTGTACTGAGATCCAGCCATCTGCCTTCCCCATAACTCTGCATGTTGTTGTATTGTCCTGGGTTTTTGTTTTTTTTTTTAAATGTTGTTTAATCCATCCTTGGATTTTTGTAATACAATCAACTCTTATTTCACTTAGGTAAATCTGATTTTATTTAGTTTATATCACTTTTCACCAGAGTAATACGATAATGTAATAGGGTATACTGTCAATTTTTGTGTTCAAATTTTCTTATAACCTAATTTATACAGGGGGCATTGAGAAGGAAATTGAGTTTCTGTGAAAGTGGCAGAAAATTGTGACCTCTTGCTTATTCACTATGGGGGTTTATCAAGTCTAGTTTCTACTCCATACCCTTAATTAGAGGCAGTCTATCTCTTTTTAAAATACATACTGTATTCCTACTTTTTCACTCTCCCTTACTAAGACTACATAATACTAAATTACAGGCAGACTAGAATCCATTCATAGCAAAGTGTTATCTCTTCCAGGTAATTCTTTAGCCTTTATTTCTTAGATAAAAGGAAAGATAAAGTTTGAAGTAATTTTTGAAAACACATTATGTAAAGTATGGAAACTTATTGGTAAGCTGAGGCCATACTACTTGATTTTGAAATGACCCAACACCCAACTTTGTGTCTAGTACAGAGAAGAGCATTGATAAATGTTGGTGAACTATAGAGCAGTATTTGAGTATTACTTGCCAGATGCCGGGCAGTCATTTTATTTGTATTAAGCTTTAATTTTTATAGTAACATTTCCAGGTCTCCATTAATACCTCCACTATAAATGAGCAATGTTGGAGAGTTTTCCCAGCTCTGGTTCCAGATATTTCTACCCTGTTTTCCTCCAAAGCACCAAGTGTGGCTGAGTGATCAGTTTAGACAGGTCTTGGGGAGTTTGACCTAAAGCTGTCACAATAAAGTTGATGTTGCTTTAAGACATGTATATAATCAGATTTCTGTGAACATTTCACTCCACTAAGTTAAAATGAGACAGTTACAGTAGAGTGAAACCATTCTGTGAATTAGATACTCTTGAAAGATAAGCCGTGCTTACCAGATTTGAAGGATACTGATATGTGATGACTGTACTATTCATTCCCCCAAATCAAGACATTTTCAGAGTGAAATGAGGCTATTATTAACTATTCCAGGACAGTAAACAAAAAATGGGATGTATACAGAAGTGAAGTGAAAGTCACTCCGTCGTGTCCAACTCTTTGCGACCCCATGGACTATAGAATCCATGGAATTCTCCAGGCCAGAATACTGAAGAGGGTAGCCTTTCTCTTCTCCAGGGGATCTTCCCAACCCAGGGATAGAACCCAGGTCTCCTGCATTGCAGGTGGATTCTTTACCAGTTGAGCCACACGTCACCGTACAAATTTGGGATGTTGACAGTCCATTACAAGTGGCGTTCACCAAACTTAAGTCCATTCATTCCCCCAAACTCATTTGCTATTTAAAAATACTGGAGTCCAGTCTTATCCAGATACATCAAGCATCTGTACATCAACTTTGGTTGCATATTATTTTTTATGATGAAGCAATCCACGATCTAGACAACTATATGGTGTCTCCAGATTTTCTTGCTCAAATAATTTTTTTGTTTATACAGAATATGTCTCTAGAGGATAAGATTGCAGATAATTCACAAAAGCAGAAAGCACTGTTTGGTCATTACTTTTGGAATTGGGCTTTCACTGGTGGCTCAGACAGTAAAGAATCTGCCTGCAATGCAGAAGACCCAAGTTTGATCCCTCAGTCTGGAAGATCCCCTGGAGAAGGAAATGGCAACCCACTCCAATATTCTTGTCTGGAGAATCCCATGGACGGAGGAGCCTGGCAGGCCACAGTCCATGGGGTTGCAAAGAGTTGGACATGATTGAGTGACTAATACTTTCACTTTTGGATTTTAGCCTTTGTCAATTGTCTTGATTTAATTGACAAGAGAGATAGATGCCTGAGAAGAAGCTGCTTCAACATAAATGCATTGTGTACGCTGGAAAAATCAAGTTTATTGAAGAGCCCCAGACAGAGAGCAGGTGTCCGAGGAATGATTGTGTAGCTGGGTAAGTGCACAGTGAACCAGGGACACCACAAGACCACCCCAAACTTTGCAAGGTTTGGAACTGACCTCATTGCCATTTCTAAAATATAATGGGCAGAGTAGCCATTTATAACAGGCAGCGTGGCCTAGTTTCAGACTCTTATCCTTGTGGCAAATTTCCTGGCTGTTTGCCTGAGAAATCTAACATCTCAGCTTTTATCCTCACCTCGATCAAGTGTCTAGGGCTGGTCCCTTAGCCAAGCATTGGAGGCAGGAAGGGAGTGGTTTGGAAGCATTAATTTACTTTTATATGGAATAAGCCAAATGCAAATGAGTTAATTAAAATAACAACCATGGAGAAGGACATGTTACTCTTTTTTTTTAACCCAGATTTTTCTATTTTGGCTAATGGGACAGAGTAAGTTTTCTTGTTAGTATCGGTCATTGTTACTTTGGATTGTGTTCAAGCCTGTGGATTCACTTTGTCAATCTGAGCTCTTTTTTTCTCAAAATTTATTTATTTCATCTGTGGGCTGCTTTATAGCTAGGCTTGCTGCCTATGTTGATCCTAGGAAAACTAATTCTTCCAGCAGGACCATTCTGGTTGCTATAGTGCTTTTTGCAATTAAAGCCTTTTGAATAAGACGACCCATTTTCAAAGCAAGGCTGTGGGTGTATTGGAGCTGATTATTTTCTACAGATTTTGTTGTTGTTAATATGGGAGACAGATTAGTACAACAGCCACGAGCTCAAACTTGTAATGAAACTACCTGAGTTCAGCCTTCAGCTCTCAGTGTGACCTTGGACCTGTTATTTGAACTTTCTGTGCCTCAATTTTCTCATCTGTAAAACAGGGATAATAATGATAATAACTGGAGTAGGAAATGGCAACCCACTCCACTATTCTTGCATGGAAAATTCCATGGACAGAGGAACCTGGTGGGCTACAGTTCATGGAGTTGTAAAGAGCTGGACATGACTGAGCGACTAAGCACAATAATGATAATAATAGTATCTACTTCCTAGGGTTGCTGGGAGCATTGCATAACCTAAAGCACATATAGTGATTAATATAGTATTTGAAGTCTGAGAAATACCAGTTACTCGCATTTGCATTCCAGATATGAAGAATATTTTTATTAGGATGCAAAATACTATAAAGTGTTTAAGTTTAAAAACTATCATTGGATAAAAAGTTCTGGGTCATATTATGATATATTTCACTTTTGAGATCTTGGTTCTTTTGGAGAACACAATTCTCCAAAGCAAATGCATTAACACATGTAAAATAAGAGAAAAGAGTTATAGCCAAAGTCTTATTTAAAGATCCCCTGGAATTGAGGTTTGAAACCCACATGTAGGAAAGTACTATTTACAGGCAGTTTTCCAAATATCATAGACTCTGTTGTAGAGCTACCCTCCAGAGTCCTAGTATTTTATTCATTTTTAACTCTTTCATGGTACTTGTAATAACAACAGCCAGTTAAAGGAATTCTAAAGAAAATTCAGAATATAGCTCAGAAAACAGAGAAGGCAATGGCATCCCACTCCAGCACTCTTGCCTGGAAACTCCCATGGACAGAGGAGCCTGGTAGGCTGCAGTCCATGGGGTCGCAAAGAGTCAGACACGACTGAGCAACCTCACTTTCACTTTTCACTTTCATGCATTGGAGAAGGAAATGGCAACCCACTCCAGTGTTCTTGCCTGGAGAATCCCAGGGATGGCGGAGCCCAATGGGCTGCCGTCCATGGGGTCGCACAGAGTCGGACACGACTGAAGCGACTTAGCAGCAGCAGCAGCAGCTCAGAAAAAAGTTGCCATGTCATTGCTTTCTTGCAATGCAGTATTTGTCCATATAGCATGTAGAACAAAATGTTCCTGAGCTTTTTCACTGTGCAAGTGGACTTCATTTTATTTTCATTTTACTTTTAAAGCTTTTGCTTATTTTTTGGCCGCATCTTGAAGCGTGCGGGATCTTAGTTCCCCGGCCAGGGATTGAACACAGGCCCCACGGAGCCCAATGGGCTGCCGTCCATGGGGTCGCACAGAGTCGGACACGACTGAAGCGACTTAGCAGCAGCAGCAGCAGCTCAGAAAAAAGTTGCCATGTCATTGCTTTCTTGCAATGCAGTATTTGTCCATATAGCATGTAGAACAAAATGTTCCTGAGCTTTTTCACTGTGCAAGTGGACTTCATTTTATTTTCATTTTACTTTTAAAGCTTTTGCTTATTTTTTGGCCGCATCTTGAAGCGTGCGGGATCTTAGTTCCCCGGCCAGGGATTGAACACAGGCCCCTTGCAGTGGAAGCGCACTCTTAACCCCTGGGCTGCCAGGGGAGCCCCTGGCCTTCCTGTTAGATGCGACTTGACCACAGACCTCAGCTGGGTCAGATGAGAGCAAAGATTCTAAGAAGAGACAATTGTCACATTTTTCTAGTGTGCTTGGAAACAGCTTCTAGGAATTTTGTTCCGTGATTTTCTCACTCAGAGACTCTTGACCTGAGGGTACACTGAAGAGGTTTGAGTTGAATTTAATATGTCCAGGAGACATTCGTGCCAACAGAGATTTTTTTTTCTTTCATTTAACGTTAAAATTCTTAAGCAACTTTGGAAAAAGATAATACAAAGCATTAATTTTGAGTCCCTCCATCTCAGATGCTGTTTCCATCGTTAGGAAGGAGCATTCATGACTTCATGCTGCTGTTTCAGCACGTCGCCTCCAACAGCCACTATCGTTTAGCCCAGCTTGTCGTTGGAGAGGAAACTTCTTTGCCAGGTTGTGCTGTGACTGGGCTTCCACAACTGCTACGCAAGTGATGAAGACTATTAACTCTGACATGTGCAAAGGCATAAGTCCTGAGACAGGTTAGATAATACTTGAGGCCCATAATTACTTTAATTATGGAGTTCCATGGCAGTATATTGGAGAAGGAAATGGCAACCCACTCTAGTACTCTTGCCTGAAGAATCCCATGGACAGAGGAGCCTGGCGGGCTACAATCTATGGGGTCGCAAAGAGTCGGACACGACTGAGCCATACGCCTGTGCCAATGCATGTGCGCTTAATCCGTGGGATTTTCCTAGCAAGAATATGGGAGTGGGTTGCCATTTCCTCCTCCAGAGCCTGTGCCTGTGAGATTTCCATCCACTGGACCTGATGACCGGAGGTGGCAGATACATGCGCTGTCACGCTCTGCGCATGCTCAGGAAAAGCTCACAGCAGGACTTCTTGATAATGCAGAGCCCCTGCATGTTTTGGATGAGATGTTTGTCCTCCTGCAGGCACTGCTGTGTCTTACTTGTCTGTGTTTCTTGCTCAAGGTCTAGCCCGGGGCCTGTTCAGGACCTACAGACAGTACATGTGCTTAAATGTAATAAACACCGCATCAGGAGAGGAAAGAGGACAACATAAACGGAATTTTTGTTCAAACCAAAATTTTGGGGGTTTTGTTTTTTGATGCTTCAGACATTTGCTTATTACGTGTGTGTTTCAGAAAGAGATCAAGGAAAGCAGAGTGTATGTTTTCCCATAGTAGATAGTAAGGAAACATGTAAACAGTCCATTCCCCTGTATGTGGACAAGGCTGGCCTATGCTTGTGATGTGGGAATGAACCTCCTCCTGCTGAAACCAGAGGCTGATGCTGCTGTATGACAGAAGTTAAAAACATGCTTCTAATGAGTCCAGATGAGACTGTTAACTAATTAATCCTGCTGCGTTTATGTCAATTGTCAGCTAATAATTAGTAGATTAAAGATGGTGGGACTGTTTTAACTAGATTCTCAATCTAGAGAATCATGATATATAGATTAGCATGAATGTTCTTCTCTTTCTTTGCGAAATTCTATCTTCTCAATTCCTGTTTATATATAACTTTCTTAGTTTATATATTATTCTCTACACTAGTCTTTTATTATATATTTAATCTTCTAGAGTATATGTGAGTATATATATATATTCCCATTATACATATATTTCTATGAAACATGCATACCAGGATACATATATAC
>SJYT01023040.1:295842-306677 GCA_006410635.1 Cephalophus harveyi
GAAAGTTGATTAGCATGATCTAAATTATAGTCCATTTAATAAGACTTTCATAAAAGTGATTATTATTCCTTAAAGTATAACAACAATATATATGTACATATGCTGCCGTCTATGGGGTCACACAGAGTCGAACGTAAGTGACTTAGCTAGCTAGCTATGCACACACATACATGTATATATTTCTATACAAATTTGTTTCATTAGGAGACGCAATCCCAAACTAGTCATATTATTCTAAATCTTATATAGTAACTATGAATAAAGAACTATTTGGAATGGTTTGTCAGATTAAAAGCACTACAGACATAGAAGCACAAATAAAACTAATTATTCTAAAATCACACTTGCATTAAAATATTATAGTGCTGCACTAGTCGGAAATTGTTGGTGAAAAATAACTGTGTCAAGGGTATAAAATAATGGTCAGTGATTCATTTCAATGTAATTGTAGGAGAGGGGATAGAAAGGCCTTCTGTTTTGATGGTTTTGATAGCAGATGTTTCAGAGCTCCCTGCTGGCTGTGTTTTCAGGGATAAATGCAACTGCTCAAATGGAAATGTATTTAGGTCAACAAAACACCTGAAAGTCTTTTTAACAGTTCTCCCAAATGCTTCATTGGTCACTTATAGATTTAAATAAAGGGTAAGTAATGTGATCTGTAGCCCAAAATAAACCCTCTTAGACAGGAAACTACTTATGACTTTTAAATAATGAATTCCTAGAATCTGTGCATTGACATCTGTCTGTCATCTGCTTCTTTAATTGGGACCTCAGATTGAAGTAATCATGCCTTGACTTTTACATCTGTTTGTGAAAAAACTGTCTTAGCAAGTCCTTCCTCTGTCCATTTCTCTCTCTATCTAATGTATCATCATCTATCACATGCATCTATGTATCATCTGCCCAATTTATCTAATCTACTTACTGTTATTTTTCTCCTGGTATATACACTGCTAAGTCACTTCAGTCCTGTACGACTCTGTGCGACCCCATAAAATGTCCTTAAGTACACCGGCATGTAGTGTTTTGTGTGTTTATGTTTTAAATTTACAAGACTAGTTATTGTCCGATAGATTTTTGCTTTTCGCTTGTTATGTGTTTCATGTCTTGCCATGTTGTGTCTCTCTTCTGAGTACTTTTTCTAAAATGGGCTTCCGGTATATTCTACTATTCAGCCCCTACTATTGTAATGATTTTGAGAATCGGACCCTGGGGGCGAATTCCAACTCCCCATTGTCACATAAAAAGTCAGGGAAAGTGTTTTCATCTGTGTCCCTGGTGAGATTTTTGAGAATATCTCTGGGATATATATTTAGGAGGGAACTTGCTGTGTCTTAAGACGAACAAATTCTTAATTTCACAAATCCTGCCAGTCTGAATCCTGAGTGGCTACACCATGTTATGTGCACACATACATACGAGTTCTTGACTTCTGATAGCTTTACTAACAGTTGATAATATCGGCGTTTCCAAATTCTATCATTTTGATGGATCTCATGTGTTGTTTCATCACTTTCCATTGCTGTAAATCGTGTTTCTGTGATTACTAGTGAGCTTGAGCATTTAGCTCTATCCTCAGTACTGGGAGAAATACAAGATGTGGGATGTAATTTAACTGAGCTTACAACATGTTTGAAGATTATAAACATAATGTAATAACAAAGTAGTGATCTATGGCCTTAAATACTATAGGACTTTGGAGAATGAGATTAAGCTGTGTTGTAATGTTTGAGGCTTCCTGTAGAAACTGGGATCTAGATATTATAGTGGTTTTGAGATTATAGGCCAGGTGAGTGAGATTGAGAGGGTGAGAGTGAGTTGAGCATATGTCTGGGAAGGTGAGGGGACCAGACTGGAACAGTGAAAATGACACATCTCTTGCGTTCCACTGAAATGCCTTCTTCTGATTAATCAGGGGATTGCGATCCTGGCTAATAATGAAAGTTGGATAGAAATGTCCTAATTTTACTTATTAAACACTTTGAGGGTGAAAAGACTCAGAGGAACAAAATGTCAGTCCGTTCTCAAGGAGCTTAGGTCTTGGGAGGAGATGGTCTGGCAGACAGTAGCGGAGACAAGGCGGGCAGGAGGGGTCCGAGCAGCCTTCCCAGAGGAAGAGATGCCTAAATGCTTCGAGGAGGACAGAGAATTAGCAAAGCAAAGAGGACAGGGGGAGAGAGGGTGTGAGGAAAGAAAATGCTGGAGGCAGAAGTAACAGCAGGAACAAGAGCCTGCGCTTCAGGGACTGACACTCCTGATGTAGCCAGAGCAGAAAGTTCAGGTTTGTTCATTTAGCTTAGTTGCACCGTTGTGTTCGACTCTTTTGCAACCCCATGGACTATAGCCTTCCAGGCTCCTCTGTCCATGGGATTTCCAAAGCAAGAATACTGCAGTGAGTTGCCATTTCCTTCTCCAGCGGATCTTCCCGAAGCAGGGATGGAACCTGCGTCTCCTGCACTGCAGGCGCATTCTTTACCATCTGACCCACCTGGGAAGCCCGAAGTACAAGGTTAGGGGGTGGAAAAAGGAAAGGGGTGGAAATGCCTGGAGATCAGGCAGTGAAAGGAATGCAATAGCTCAGTAAGGCGTTTGGAATTGATCTTCAACAGAGCAGTGAATGAAGAGGGAATGTCTAGCGGTAAGCCACGGGCACGTGACAAGAGTGGGGACAGGTTGTAAAATCAGGTTCTGGAGACTTTACTGTAAAACATGTACAAGGCAGTCCATCAGCAGTGAGGAATCTTGCATGAGAGACAGTCGGGGCTCCAGCACAGAGCCCAAATATTCCCAGAGAGAAGAGTGGGTGTGATATAAAGACACGAAGTGGACACTTGAGACAGATGTGTCGGGATAAAAAAAAAGGAAAGTGAGATCTATCCGTTTCCCTAGTTCAGTTAACACTCTTACGACTAATGCTTTGGATTCCTTGCTTCATTATTTATTGGTTTAGGGGTTTTTCTCTTGCTCTTCAACTGAGAGCAGTTCCTCTGAAGTGAAGCAAGGGGGGCCTTTGCTCGTGTCAGCTGCAGACAGAGGTTTGAGCTGTCTCCTCCGCACTGCCTGTCAGGTGCCAGCTATCGTGACCCTCTCTCATGGGACACAGTCTCAGGTCCAAGTCTCCCTTGTCCCTCAGAGCTGGTCACTGCCCCCTCCCCGCAAGCCTTTGCGTCCTCTGCCCTGCTGTGGAGCAGCTGGGGCCACATGGACTCTTGGCTCGGTGGATGGTGTGGGCTGACTGCCGTCAGGGTTCTGGACTTCCCTGATGTGCTCCTTGCCTAAGTGTCAGTGGTGGCCGCTTCTCCCCCACCCAGATGCCACTCCAGCTTTCCCCAGACCCCCTCGTAGTCCCAGCCACCCCCCAGCCAGCCCGGGGACTCGTCTTCTCTGTAGGATCCCAGGACTGGGATACCCCAGCTGCGGCTGGAACTGCTTGCTCCCCAGGGCGGGTCTCTGCCCAGGTAAACTTCCTTTCCCTCTGATTCCTCTCCCAGGACCATACATCTTGACCTGATGGATTTTCCTCCCCTCCTCCCTGACTACTTGTGGATCTTGTTTAAAGCCTCGGGTGTTCAGGAGTCTTTCTGCCAGTCTCCAGGTCCTTTTCAGTGAGAACGGCCCCACATGCAGATATATTTTTGATGTGCTCACAGAGGGGAGTGAATTCTGAGTTCTCCTACCATGCCATCTTGATCAGTTTCCTAGAGGTTTTATATTAACCTGTTTCACCTTCATGCTACAACATCAGGTTGTTGAAAAGGAAAATTAGACTATAAATATTTATTGAAATACTGTTACACGTATTAAACTATACTATGCAAAATCTGTTTTACAAAGAAGCAGTTCAGATCCATTTTATAATTTTCTGTCCTAGAAAGTAAGACTAAACAAGAAAATAGTCTTTCAAATGTTTATTGCCTGCACTGGGGCTTCCCAGACGGCATGAGTGGTAAAGAATCTGCCTGCCAATCCAGGAGACTCAAGAGATGTGGGTTTGATCCCTGTGTTGGGACGAACTCCTAGAGGAAGACATGGCATCCCACTCTAGCATTCTGGCCTGCAAAATCCCATGGATAGAAGAGCCTGGGAAGCTACATCCATGGGGTCTCAAAGAGTTGGACACACCTGAGCCGCCCACGTGCGCGTGTGCACACACACACACACACACACACACACACTGCCTTTATTGGGTAAAAGGGCCATCTTTTTTGTCCTTACATCCTTCAGTCTTCTGGAGAGAAGATTCACAAAGCCAGAATGGCTAGTGTCCATTGGCTGATGGATACACACAAATATCAACAGTTATCATGCCTCAGCATTTTCTTTCTAACTCTGCTAATTAGAGGACTAGTTTTCACACATCTGTAAATAAAGTGCTTTATTACTCTTTGGGATGTACTGCTATGATTATAAATATTAATGCATAGCAGAATGTTGACAATGACTATCTGTAGGCTGAGGAATTATGAATGATTTTCTTATAGTTTTCCAAGTTTTTAAATATTTTTTACTAGGAGTATAAATTATTTTTTTAATTTAAATACACATATAATAAGAAAAGTCAATAAAGCTTTCCAATTAGGCAAAAAAAAAAAAAGCCTAATTGGCTAATGAATTGGAGAACTAATTTGACACCTTAGCAAAATAAGTTATTATTAAGAATAAAATTTCTAGGTTTCTGTTAGTAACAAAGTGGGGATAGTTTGATCAAGTTTACACATGAAATGATAATATCTGAGGACTTAGTTTACTGAAAGAAGGAGTCAATAGTTTAATATTTTTTAAGTGATAAAACAGTAGTAATATCTTGTGGAAATACATGATTATTATATTCTATTTTGTAATATGGGAATTTCATGTAGTTTGCTGAATTTTATAAACTTAACCTGGAGAAACTGAAGCATGTTCTAAATACTGAAGTAATAAAATAGTATTTCTAAGAGCAAAGGGTAAAAGAATGATTATTTTTGAGTATGAAGGAAAAAGAGGCTAAAAATAACATTGTTATTTACCACCATAAGCTTTTAATACACTTTTAACTGGAGGATAACTGCTTTACAATACTGTGCCAGTTTCTGCCATTCATCAACATCACCACAGCTACACATATGTCCCCTTCCTCTTGAACTTCCCTTGGTTGCTGAAGAATTTATGTTTTCTCTTAAAAACACAGAAAATGGAGCAAAAACAAATGGGCTCAAGAGAAAGCTAGCGATGGTAGAAAACGATAAAAAGAAAAATACTGGAAATCTCAAATTGGTAAAAGCAAGATAGGAGCTAGCTCTCCAGCTCATGTAAGAGAAGAGAAAAAAAAAAAAATTTGTCCAGAGAATTGAACAGATGAGTGCTACAAAATGTTTCTAGATCTGATTCCCTGCTGGTGTATTCTAAGCATAAGAGAAATTCTGCTTTCCCTTTTGTTTTAAATCTAAGTTGGCCTTTTCTTCTCTAATTTAATAGCTAGATGCTCCATAATCTTACTTTTTCTGTAACACAACCACAATATGGCAACACTCAACATTCCTCCTTTCTTGAGAGTATAATTATCTCCATTTTGGTGGTCAAAATTAATGTCCTTAAAAAAAAAAAATTTTCCCTTCTATAAATTACATTCTCCTACACTATCTTTCGGAGAAGGCAATGGCATCCCACTCCAGTACTCTTGCCTGGAAAATCCCATGGACAGAGGAGCCTGGTGGGCTGCAGTCCATGGGGTTGCTGAAGGTCGGACACGACTGAGCGACTTCACTTTCACTTTCATGCATTGGAGAAGGAAATTGCAACCCACTCCATTGTTCTTGCCTAGAGAATCGCAGGGACGGGGGAGCATAGTGGGCTGCCGTCTCTGGGGTCACACAGAGTTGGACATGACTGAAGCGACTTAGCAGCAGCATACTATCTTTTGTCCCAGATCCACACTTCATGGTCCACAGTCATTTTTCCAGGTTTCTGCTAACAACCTAGTTAATACTTTCAAATGGGACAGCTTTTTAATTTTTAGTGATTTTTAATTAATATTACTGTCTATTCTTCTGTCCCTTTGTAACGCATGCCTTGTTCCCTAGAACTTATCTGAGGCCAAATAGTTCTATTTCTTGCCATTTTCATGTCGCCGTTCTTTCTTATTCCTACCCCAGTGCTCATCCTGGATTGTGCAGAATATGGCTTGAGGGTGTCTTTTGTGTTAATCACTCAATTGTGTCTGACTCTCTGGGAATCCAGGCAGGCTCCTTGGTCCATGGAATCCTCCAGGCACGAATATACTGAAGTAGTTAGCCATTTTCTTCTCCAGGGGATCTTTTCCCACCCAGGGATCGAGCCCAGGTCTCCTGCATTGCAGGCAGATTCTTTACCATCTGAGCCACAAGGGAAGCCTAGAGTGCCTTTTATCTTGCATTCTGGAGAAGGCTTGAATTTTCTTCTGTGGCAGTATTTTCATTAACTAAGTTCACTTGTTGTGTATTTCTAGGTCCAAAGCACTTCCACTTTAAAATATTTAATCCACACAAATTATTTTTATTTTTGTTTCATGCTTATTACATGTATAAGTTTGTAGGAATTTTAAAAAAATAAACACTGTAAACCTCACCATATGAAGAACTTAAAATATGGGCTGGTAGACTAAGACTTGGCCAAAATCCCTTAAAAACAGATGACATAAGCTACATATAATGCAAAAAAAACTCTTTTAAAGATGTAGAGCAATATGAAAATAGAAAAGTAATGGGAATCATGGGCCCTATCTAGGGACTTTGGAAGCTTCATATTATTTTAATTTGGAAAATCAAGCAAAGCTTTGATCATCTGAGTATTAAAAATTTAGTTTATTACCATATCTATTGTGTCCACCACTTGATGTTCTGAATGATAGCGTCTCTTGAGAAAAATCAATTTTTATTTAATCTTTTCCCCTGGGCTAAGTTCCTATATAAGCAACATTATATGCATTTAAATTCATTGTGCTAATGCTTTTCCCTAATGTCTTATTCTTAGGCACAAGCTCGTTTTGTAGCTTCATTGAATTATTGATTAGCTTTGCATTTTTCCTCCCACCACCTTTGTCATTTTACTCAGCAAAGTGCTTAAGAAAAAAGGTAGCTTCTTCTTAATCTAGTTGCAGACACGGTCGGCTGCATATGACCTAGAAAATTCTGTTGCAGAACCTGATTTTATGACCTTCAACAAGTTCTTTAATCTTTTTCTGCATTGGTTTCAGCATTGCTACTGATAAGCTACTTGAAACAGAGGTGTCATCTTAATGAGTTCGTTCTCAGCAGGCTGTCTATCTACAGCTATCCAGCTATCTATCATCTATCTATGTAGCTGTCAATCATCTTTTCCTCCTCCTCCTCATTCTCCTCTTCCTTCTTCTTCATCATCATCTCTCTATATAATTTTCTGTAAGTGCTATATTCCTTAGACCCAAATCACAATTAATTTGATTACTTGGGGCATGAGGCATTCTGGGTAAGTAATTTACTGGGTGATTCAGCATCATTTGATGAACGGGAGGATGAGCTTCACAGTCAGGCAGCCTAAGTTCAAACACACGCCACCTCTATGAACCTGAGCAATTTAAACTTTCTTCTTAGCTCCTGTGACATTGCAGTGACTCTCAGAGTTATTTGAGGGGTCAAACGCATTAATAAATATGAAACATTTAAAAGAGAACTTGGAACGTTTCAGTCTTTAACCAATATTTGCCATTGTTATTGAAAATATTTATTTCAAAAGTAATTTTAATAATCTTTCCAAAAAAAACCAAAGAAGTTCACTTCCCTGCCAGAGTATTTGCAATCTAGGGGCTCTAACTAGATCTTTCTAGTTCATCAAAATGCTTATAAAAAGTTGTGTTTTGATTTTCAGCAATGTAAGGCAGTATGCAGTGTGAGCTTTGTCGCTCAATCGTGTCTACCTCTTTGTGACCCTTTCTTTGGACCGTTGCCCACCAGGCTCCTCTGTTCATGGGACTCTCCAGGCAAGAATACTGGAGCAGGTTGCCATTTCCTACTCCTGGGAATCTTCCTGACCCAGTGATTGAACCCAGGTCTCCTGCGTCTCCTGCATTGCAGGCGGATTGTTTACCCGCTGAGCCATCAGGGAAGCCCAGCAGTGTAAAATGCAACCAAATAATCAAGACTCATAAGGACTCATGGAGAAGGCAATGGCACCCCACTCCAGTTCTCTTGCCTGGAAAATCCCAAGGACAGAGAATCCTGGTAGGCTGCAGCCCATGGGGTCGCTAGGAGTCGGACACGACTAAGCGACTTGACTTTCACTTTTCACTTTCATGCATTGGAGAAGGAAATGGGCAACCCACTCAGTGTTCTTGCCTGGAGAATCCCAGGGACGGGGGAGCCTGATGTGCTGCCATCTATGGGGTCGCACAGAGTCGGACACAACTGAAGCGACTTAGCAGCAGCAGCAGCATAAGGACTGAAAAATATCCAAGAGTTTAGCGGTAAGGTGGAAACTAGAAATCTTATAGGGAAGTCTCTTAAGAGGTAAAGAGGCCTATTTCCAGTGGACATGTGAAAGACATATATATGTCTCTCTCACATGCATATACAGTGAGATACTCCTGTTACCATCGTTATCTGTAACAGAGGAAAAAGTGCATGAAGGCAAATGAGATTTAGGGGGTTGTTGTCAGGAAAGTGTGGGATGAAGGGTTAAGGTACAAGCTGAAAGTCGAGGGTTGGGGCAGGGTTGGGATGTGATGAGTTTCAAGAAAATGAAGCTGGAAGAGCTATAATGGGGAGGAGGAGAGAATGGCAACTAAGACCAAAGTCCTGCTGCCAATATGTGGATTGGATCTAAAAATAACGGCCTGACACACAACTGGGAAACTAGAAAATTCTGAAATATGTAGAAGTCATCAGTGTGTTAGATGACATTTTGCTTGGGTGAGCTGGTGAATAAATTAAGTTGCTTTTTAATCAGTTGCTTTTAAAAGCAAAAACAGCCCCAGAGAACAGAATTCATGACTGTAATACAGCCTGAGGATTGGTAGCAATTACAAACAATATTTCAGTCATTAATGACTTCTCATTTTGTTTTGGTCAATTTACATTTGATTGTATTTGATTGAAACATGACTTTTAAATGCCAAAAAAAGATTCCCTTGGCGAAATATGGTATCTGGGAGTTGGTGATGGACAGGGAGGCCTGGCGTGCTGCAATTCATGAGGTCACAAAGAGTCAGACACGACTGAGCGACTGAACTGAACTGAACTGAAGACAAGCTAGGATAATTCTGTTTGTATTAGACATCAAGAATTTGATGTTTCAGTGCCTTTAAACTCAAAAAGACTAGGAGTTTGATGATATTCACACTCTATTAGCTGTGTTCTGAACCCACCAGATGAAGCAAAAGTGTTCCATTACATTCTCAGTCTGAATTCAAAGACATCCTCTCCAAACTTATGGAAGTATTTAAGTATGTATAATTTATACACTTAAGAATATGTACAGGGTAAAATACAAGGATGTATTAATTAAGATAAGTTTCTACCTGAATATTCAGCACTCTATAGTTGCAGCAACAAAATATGATTACAAATGAAAACTGAATTTTAAAAACATTCCTGGCAAAACCAATACAGTATTGTAAAGAAAAATAAAGTAAAAGTAAAAATTTTTTAAATAAAAAAATTAAAAAAATAAAAATAAAAACGTTCTTGGGAAATAAGGTTCTGAGGATTAACATTTTTCCTGTACTTATTTATCATTATTAGTAGCAAACAATGAATCAAAATAGGGCCTTTTTTTTAAAAAAAAAAAAAAAGGGTGATTACTGGCAGAGAGAATTTTCTGGTAAATAGAAAAAAAATTTGTTAGGTATTCATATCTTCCTGAGGAGGATTGTGGGGGGAGACTGGTGAAGGGATCGTGGAGCAAAAGGAGACTTCGCCAGCACCAGTATTTTGGATTGTCCCATGACCAGATTTTCCATCACTGGGCAACGCATCACAGTAATGTTCCAGGTCTGTGAAAGGTATGTTTTCTCTTCAGGAAGTGGGTGAAGCCCATCTGTGGGAGGGGGTGGCGGACAGGCACATTAGCGTGGGCGTGAGACCTCCCAGACAGGTGTCTGAGGCAGAAGAATTTTAGAAAAGAGTTCCCATGGAGGCTGAGGATTTGGAATCTGATTCCTTTAAACCATCAATGCCTGAATACCTTGGAAAGTGCTGACATTATGCTCTGGGAACACATTCCCTAATTTATTTTTATTTTATTAAAAAAAGTTATTGGTGTATAGTTGATTGACCCACATACCGATTCAGCAGACACAAGAGACTAGAGTTCAGTTCCTGGGTCGGAAAGATCCCCTGGAGACGGAAATGGCTCCCCCGCCAGTGTTCTTGCCTGGGGAATCCCCGTGGACAGAGGAGCCTGGCGGGCTACAGTCCACAGGGCCACAGAGAGTCTGACATGACTCAGCGACTGAACACACACACACATACATGGGTGACTGACAATGTTGTGTTACTTTCAGGTGTACAACAAAGTGATTCATTCATACGTATACATGTGTCTCTTTGTTTCCCCCAAATTCCCTTCCTGATTAGACTGTAACATAATCTTGAGCAGAGTTCCATGTGCTGTACAGTAGGTCCTTGTGGGTTATCCATTTTAAATATAGCAGTGTGTACATGTCCATCCCAAACTCCCTAACATCCCTCCCTTCACCTTTCTTCACTGGTAGCCAGCAATTTGTTCTCTGAATCTGTGAATCTGTTTCTGTCTTATAAATTAAAAATGATGCAAATGTACCATTTTTATTCCCTTCAAGATCAATCTAATTTTCAATCCCAAATTGTGATTTTTTTTTTTTT
>SJYT01023040.1:310837-334705 GCA_006410635.1 Cephalophus harveyi
AGTGATCTAGTTTCATTCTTCTACAAGTGGTTGACCAGTTTTCCCAGCACCACTTGTTAAAGAGATTGTCTTTACTCCATTGTATATTTTTGCCTCCTTTGTCGAAGATAAGGTGTCCATATGTGTGTGGATTTATCTCTGGGCTTTCTATTTTGTTCCATTGATCTATAATTCTGTCTTTGTGCCAGTACCATACTGTCTTGATGACTGTGGCTTTGTAGTAGAGCCTGAAGTCCGGCAAGTTGATTCCTCCAGTTCCATTCTTCTTTCTCAAGATTGCTTTGGCTATTCGAGGTTTTTTGTATTTCCATACAAATCTTGAAATTATTTGTTCTAGTTCTGTGAAAAATACCGCTGGTAGCTTGATAGGGATTGCATTGAATCTGTAGATTGCTTTGGGTAGTATACTCATTTTCACTATATTATCAAGCTTGTTTTTAAAATCACCCAGAACCATGCCTATTTAATCATATCATTCCCAAAGATGATTTGAGCAGCTTCTTTCTTTATTCCACATGCCTAGAGCAGAATGGACCACATGTTGATTGAATGAATAAATGAATGAGTGTTTATTTCAAGACCTAGACTTTGAAATAGAGTAAATATACTTTTCAAATGACCTGATAATCTTTTGAAAAAGGGGTCAGTAGAAAGCTTGCAGGTGATGTGTAGGAATTCCACTTGTGAGATATGACTCCAAGTGGGCTTCCAGGTTTTTCACACTGAGCTGGTGGGACTAGCGGGTGGTAGGAGTGAGAAGGGAGACCCGCAGTTCCTCGCCACTGCCCCCACCACTTGGATTCACATCTACTAGTCTGGGCTCAGGAGCCTGACCGCTTGGCTTGAAACCTGGCCTCTTTACCAACTGTCTGGGTCAGTCCCTGTGAGTCACCTTCTGTGTCTCAGTTTCCTCATCTCTAAAAAGGGAATAATAATAGTAACACCTTCTCCATGGCTGTGGAGGATTAAATTAGACATTAAGGGCTCCTCTGTCGAAGGAATTCTCTAAGCAAGAATACTGGAGTGGGTTTCCACTTCCATCTCCAGGGGATCTTCCCGACCTACAGGTTAAACCCAGGTCTCCTGCATTGCAGCCAGATTCTTTAAAATCTAAGCCACCAGGGAAGCCTATAAAGTACTAGAACAATATTAATTCACAATAAGTGCTCAGTAAAGGGCAGCAATTCTTTCCACAAATTGGGTTTGCCTCATATTAGATTTTGTTTGTGCAATGGACTAAATGTATTGCCTAAACTACAGAACTGAGGATAACATTAGAATTAGAGAACACACAAACTTAATCTTTTAAAGTGTAGGGAATATTTCTAAAGAAATTTTTAGTTTTTCCTTGACACATGAGATAATAAGATGCAAAATTATTAAGAGTCAAGTCAGGCTGTGATTATCTGTCTAATGATAGGGAGGGGGACTCACCTTTATCCTGTGCCAGGTATATTACATATGTGTGTCATTTCATGCCCAGGGTGACCTATAAAATAGGAAATGGTCACCCTCAAATTAGGCAGGTACTTGACAGAGAGCTTTGGAGAGGGTGGCTATCTTTTGCGTAAATAAAGAACAAATTTGAAACTTGGAAGCCTGTACTGCTTTTGCTACACCAAGTTCATTCTAGTTAAAAAACGCAGAATCTAAAGTTATTTGGATTTGCTTTGAAAACTTTTTTCATGAATATGAACATAAATTCCTAAAATGCACTATCATCTTTCTGAAATCCAAATATTTGGAGAAAATGTCCAGTCATTGGTGGAAAGCAGAGAGAAAATTTACTATCAGTATCTTTAAAAGGGCTTCCCAGGTGGTGTTAGTAGTAAAGAATCTGCCTGCCAATACAGGAGATGGAAGATACACGGGTTCAATCCCTGGGTAGGAAAGATCTCCTGGAGGAGGGCATGGCAACCCATTCCAATATTCTTGCCTGGAGAATCCCCATGGACAGAGGAGCCTGGAGGGCTACAGTCCATAGGGTTGCAAAGAGTCAGACTCAACTGAAGCAGCTTAGCACATCTTGAAAAAGTATTAACACACTGAAAAAATCTAAGATCTTTACAATTGAACAAAACACAATTCCTTTCAAAATGCTTCCATATTCTATTTAAGTATGGGGTTTTATATATACTGTATTTAATAGCAATCATTATATGGATCAACTACACCTAGAATTCTTTATGCTTCTCAGGCGTAAATTGTGGGAACAACCATACCTCTGCTTTGGTTCAGTTTATAACACAATCTGGAAGAAAGATGTTACTCATTTGTTTGATACGAAACAGGATGGAAGAGGGGTAGGAATTGATTACCCAGATAAACAATAAAAGCAGAAACTGAAATGCTATTAGTAGAACAAGGCAGAAAAGCACTTACTGCTGTACAAAGAAGAATTTCTGCTAGAAAATTTGGAGTTATTCGGTGGTAAAGAACCCGCCTGCCGATGCAGGAGGAGAAGATTCAGTCTCTGGGTTGGAAGGATCCTCTGGAGAAGGAAATAGCAACCCACTCCAGTATTCTTGCCTGGGAAATCCCAAGGACAGAGGAGCCTGGTGGGCAGGCTACAGTCCATGGGATCCCAAAAGGGTCAGACAAGACTTAGCGACTAAAGGACAAGAAAGTGACTCCACAACAGCAGCAGAGATATTCAGTGGTTAAGAGCCAGAAAGGCGTAAGAGAGCAGAAGTAGGCGGAGGAAGGAGTTTTGTTAGAAAGCAATCAAATATGCAATAAATATTTTCAAAGATAACTGCCGTCATACTTTAAAAGTCTGCCATAAGACGGTGCTTCTAAAACGAGGTTATTGGAGTCTCTGCCTTGGTTGTGTAGCTTGAAATAAAGCAGGAGTTGCAGTCTGGAGGATATGCCTCCAACCCGCTCCTGTGACATTTGTTTAAGTGTGACACACCAAGTGAAGATTCTCTATTTGCATAAAGATTATGTGGGGCTTTTTCACAATTTCAGCCTTACTCAATCCAAGCAATTTTAGACAACATCGAAGTATAACTGATTTGTGTTTTAATGTGTTCAGTGCAGACATGCTTAGAATTAGTTTTGAATTGTATTTAAAAGATCCTCAGTTCAGTTCAGTTCAGTCACTTAGTTGTGTCTGACTCTTTTCGACCCCATGGACTGCAGCATGCCATGCCTCCCTGTCCATCAGCAACTCCCAGAATTTACTCAAACTTGTGTCCATTGAGTTGGTGATGCCATCCAACCATCTCATCCTCTGTTGTCCCCTTCTCTTCCTGCCTTCAATCTTTCCCAGCCTCAGGGTCTTTTCCAATGAGTCAGTTCTTCATATCAACTAGCCAAAGTATTGAAGTTTCAGCTTCAGCACCAGTCCTTTCAATGAATATTCAGGACTGATTTCCTTTAGGATGGACTGGTTGGATCTCCTTGCTGTCCAAGGGACTCTCAAGAGTCCTCAGTATATCTAAAAGATCCTCAGTATATCTAAAAGAAAGTATCTAAAAAATGACCAAGAATGAAGAACCCATATATATATATATATCATATATATATAATATTCTAATATGTTATATTCCCACTAGAGAGTTTGTAAATATTCTGAAAATAAGATCTATAGAAGTGTTCCTAAGATTGGATCCAAGTTTAGAGCATGGTTAAGTACTTTATCTGTTTAATGCATTGTCATTTCAAGAGTTTTGGTGTATGTAGAGGTTACTGGGGAAGGGTGTCCTGACTAATTAGCAATTGAACAATCCCTCTGGTTTTAGGAGTTATTAGAATCCTCACTCCCCTCCGTTTCCACTAAGAATACTTTCTTCCACTTCATTTCTCCCAAATCCATGATCATCCCCCATTTCACTTCCTCCACCAAAATCTTTGCTAACTAAATGTATCTCACCCTGGTAACTCATTCTTTTTACTCAACACACAAAGCCCTAAGCATTCTGTGATTGGTGATATATCTCTTCAATTGGTTTCATTTTAACTTGTGGTTATTTTTATGTTCTAAAAGGTTTCCCTGATAGCTCAGTTGGTAAAGAATCCACCTATAATGCAGGAGACCCCAGTTTGATTCCTAGGTCGGGAAGATCCTCTAGAGAAGGGATACATACCCACTCCAGTATTCTTGGGCTTCCCTTGTGGCTCAGCTGCAATGCAGGAGACCTGGGTTCAATCCCTGGGTTGGGAGAAAGTAAAGGCAATCCCTGGAAAAAAGAAAGGCTACCCACTGGAGAATTCCATGGACTATACAGTCCATGGAGTTGCAAAGAGTCGGACGTGACTGAGCGACTTTCACACTCACTTTCTTATGTTCTAAATAAACTGACGGTAAGCTTCTGGAGGGTTTTTGTTTGTTTCTCTTTTAATTATTTTCTGTTAGATTAACGAACCCCTTTAAGAGAAGGAAATGGCAACCCACTCCAGTGTTCTTGCCTGGAGAATCCCAGGGACGGGGGAGCCTGGTGGGCTACCGTCTATGGGGTCACACAGAGTCGGACACGACTGAAGTGACTTAGCAGCAGTAGCAGCAGCAACGAACCCCTTTAAACATGACACAGTCTTGGTATATAATAAACATTCAGTAATTGCTACTATTGTTGTTATTATTCAGCACAAGTAAGAGTACATTTTACATCTGTGTATGTGCTAAGTTGCTTCAGTTGTATCAGACTCTTTGCAACCCCATGGACTGTAGCCCACCAGGCTCCTGTCTATGGGATTCTCCAGGCAAGAATACTGGAGTGGGTTGCCATGCCCTCCTCCAGGAGATCTTCCCAACCCAGGGATTGAACCCACGTCTCCTGTGTCTCCTGTGTTGACAGGGTGGTTCTTTGCCACCAGGGCCACCTGGGAAGCCCACATTTTATGGGGGTACCTCTGCCCAAAGCACTGTGCTAAGTTTTGAGGTGTCAAAGGACTTCAGGCATGGTTCCTGCTGTGATGGATTTAAATCCAGAGAAGATAGAGAATCGGAACCCCAAACCCAGCTCCAGAAATGGATGTGTGTGTCCAGTTCTAATATGTCAAGACCTGGTCGTAGCTGAAGGACATGGAGAAAACAGAGATTGCTGGAGAGTCAGAAGCTCATGAAAGGCCTTCTTAAATGTGGGAACTCACTGAGGAATGGACAGCAAGGGTAGGTAGGGCTTGGAAGACAAGAGAAATAAATGGGTGGAAAGTCAGAGGGCTGCCTGTAAGAGGAGTTTATGAACCAAGATCTGATTCACTCATTTGTCCAGGCTTCTATGTTGGGATAAAGATTCTAAAAAATTTTTTGAGGCTAAAGGAAACTTCATCAGTTTATAAGGGGAGTATCAGATAATGGTGCACTTCCCTGGTTGCTCAATGGTGCAAGAGTCTCCTGCAGTGATGTGGGTTCAATCCCTGGGTCAGAAAGATCCCCTGGAGAATGAAATGGCAACCCACTTCAGTATTCTTGCCTGGGAAATCCCAAATGGACAGAGGAGACTGGCGGGTTACAGTCTGTGGGGTAGCAAAAGAGTCAGACATGATTTAGCAATGAAACAACAATATCAGGTAATGGTATTTCAGGAAAGGTAAATTATTATTTTAATGAGGGAAGAAGTAGGATGGGCGTAGCAAAAACACAGAAGCTGTTGCAACAAATCCAAACCCTGGTGAAGGGGAACTGAGCTGGCGGTGAAGGGAGGAAGGCAGAGACCAGCACGGTTTCCTCACCAGGACACCGTGGCCACAGTGGAGACAAGCTGAGGCTCAGAGCGACAAGGCTCAATGGTGGACATTGAGGGGTCCGTGGATGCCTAGGTCAGGGACCGGTAAATTCAGCTGGAGGCCATATGGTCGCAACGCAACTACTCTCCTCTGCCGTTGATCCAGGAAAGCAGTCCTGGATAGTACTTGAAAACTGGGCCCGTTTGTTTCTTGTCAAATCAGGCAGATTATAGGAAAAATGAGATTGTCCCTCTAAGAATGGAAGACCCCACATCTGTGAACAAGAGCTATACAAGTAAATGTGCAAATCTCCTTGTATACATGTAAACTTCACACACACACACACACACACACACACACCCTATTCACCTATATATACATACTGGTTTAAATATATACCTAACAATGGGGGAAATGAAAACATAGAACCTGTCTTTACAAATAGCTGATAAGATTTCTTAGCATTGTTAAGAGATATCCAATTTGAGACCAGGTTTCACTTTTTGAACATTAATCTCTTCTTAGCAAATATTTCCAATCCAGCAAATATTTCTAATTCTCTGCCACTGTCTACTACTACATGGCTATATATCTTCCAGATACAGTGCCATATCGCCTGTTGTAATAAGTAGAAAAATTGGGATGGTTTACAGATAAAAATAGTTACATATGTAACACAAATTTATGATATGGAAAGAAAATAAAGAAAACTACTGCACTGATTTACCCCAAATTGATGCAATAGATGAAATTTAAAAATCAATCTAGAGCACAAAAATTTGATCATTTTCAGAGATGAAAAACATCACATATGCTATGTAATTCATCTTTAATGAATTCATATTTAATGAATATTTAATGATTACTATTTAATGTAATTCAGTTTAATGCCATTATTTAGTCTAAATAATTTATAAATGTCCTGAATAAATGCTTTAAAAATATATTTATATACTCCATTAAAGTCATTAAGGATACTTTATATGTACTGAATTCCCAGATGAGATTAGATGTCTTTCTGATAAACTGCACAAGGGAACGCTGTCTTTAGTTTTAAGAAAGCAAACATTTCCCCCTTGCCCCACAGGCCTGTGATGCAAACTGTAAGACTGTTTTCTGATCATGTCTTATAATCGCTGCTGCATGTGGGCCTTGCCTTAGGAAGCTCCATCTTCCTGAAATGCCATCATTTTCTTCTTCTACTTCTGAAATTAAGCTCCATCTTTAAAGTCTAAATGTCAGCTACTGTATTCAGCTCTACATTAAGATATAACTACTCTTTCTTGCATCAACTATTCACAAATGCACATTAACAGTTATATCTCCCTTTATGCATTAAATCATAACAAGTGCTTGGAGGTGTCTAGGGCATAGTAAATGCTCAAATGTAGCTCCCTATTTTTATTCTCTTCCTCTGTGGCTAGCTGCTTTATTTTTCTCATCTTTGAACACCTTGAAGTGCTGAAAATATGTATTGAGTTGAATTTTACTCACTATAAAGTGTCAAAAGTGGGCAAATCAAAACAAAATAAACTTTACAGATGTCTTTCCAGGCCTGCCACTTTAATACATTTTTATCAGTTCTGACTTGAGCTTTAAATAGTCTACCACTCACATTCCGTGCCAATTTGCAACAGTGTCATGGAACCCAGATCTCAAAGCAGTCAGCATATAGGGCAGTTTGCTAAATTTCTGTACCCACCTCTGTTTCATTATGAAAGTTGTTTCTAAACTGTGTCTCTTACATAAAATACGAGTACTCATCAAATTGAAGTTCACAAGTGGAGAAAACCTGGTAAAGTTTCCAAATGATGTGTTACAAGGTGTGCTAGAGCCTAATTAAGAGAGAAAATCATCAGGACATAAATGTGTGTTGCTTAAATTCTGCAACAGTCCACACTATAGATGAATTTCTTAAAATGTTTCTATGAACTTTTCAGATTATCCTCAGTACAGGTGGAGGCCACCTGTTTCATTTTCCTTACTCACTAGTCTTGACTTTAATGAACATGATCTTCTAGCATTAATGAAGATGAATATACAGATAACTATTTATTAACTCAATGTCATAAATATTGTCCCTGAAAGTGAAAGTCGCTCAGTCGTGTTCGACTGTTTGTGACCCCATGGACTATACAGTCCATGGAACTTTCCAGGCCAGAATGCTGGAGTGGGTAGCCCTTCCCTTCTACAGGGGCTCTTCCCAACCCAGGGATTGAGCCCAGGTCTCCCGCATTGCAGGCGGATTCTTCACCAGCTGAGCCACAAGGGAAGCCCAAGAATGCTGGAGTGGGTAGCCAACCCCTTCTCCAGCAGATCTTCCTGACCCAGGAATTGAACCGGGGTCCCCTGGATTGCAGGTGGATTCTTTACCAACTGAGCTCTCAGGAAAGCCCAATAAATATTGTCCCTATGATTTTAAAAAAGCGTGTAAACATATTTTCTCTTACATCAGCCCCGTGGGAAATATTGGAAGCTACTATAAACACAAATGGATATGTTTGCATACAACTGTTTACCTTGCATCATGTTCTTTGGTCTAAAGCTTTTTCAGTTATTAAGACTGATTTAACTTTGGATCCTTTAAGCAAATGGGTTTGTGTATCTTGGCATGAATCACTCAGTATTAAGTTGGCTTACTGAATATAGACGTATTCAAGTTAAGTATTTTTTAGTAAAATAAATCCTCTTTCTCTGGAAAAAAAATTTGAACCTCAACCATTTTGGAGCTGCTTCTCTGTAGTAATCCTGTGATCCAGTGTCAAATCTACTGGTCTGTTTGAATATAAAATGCTATACATGGAGACCCTGTAATCAATATGTTTACTACTGTCTGAAATCTATCATCATCTTCAATAACTGTTTACTGAAGGTGCAGACAATTGATTGCAGTATGTGTCGGGATATACAGACACTTAAAATGATTAATAGACGATGACATTGCCATTTAAAATTAAATACCTTCTGTATTGAATCCAGTATCTGTGATATTCTGACTACCTAAGTCATTTGGCTGAGTGCACTGAAATGCTATGAAAATTGCATTTACATAATGACAGGCAGGGTTTACAAAATGACAGGCAGTTCTCGTTTAATTTCTTCCACTTAAAAGACTACTGGTTCTGGATGACTGAATGTATTGCAAGAACCAGTATGTCAGTCAAGCCCTGTTGGAAAAACAAAATAAATGGAATAGGCTTCATGTCCCAGTTAGCTATATTTAACATTGTAGTATTTCACACTTTTAGAAATCTACTCTCCAATCATACATAAAAGCTCTGCATCAAAGCTACTGATTATCAGTGATAAAAATACCTGGGCATTTTTTAGAATTTCTAGCAATTAGGGATTCAAAAACAGTTACAATCAAACTAGATTTTTTTTTCACCATCTTCTCAAATATTGAGAGACATGAAAATGGAATAAAATAGGTCAGTGGTTCCTTATGAAAAAAAATTAATTGGCTCCAATAGAGGTCAACCATGGTCAATTAAATGATCAGGGGAAAATATCTAATTATTCCTCTAGACCTACTTAATACTGGCAGCAATTTTCTCTTTTTCTTTTGAAAAAACAAAAAACCACACAAAGACTTTGCCTGAAACAGTGGCAAAATACTTCTTTTTCAGTTAAAATGTGGAATTCTAACCTCCAGCAGCGGATCTTAATACACTGCCTTCAGGACACAATCATTAGTTCACTGACATTTTGAAATGAGCCAACCAGCCTCATTTTTCTAAGTTCTTCAGCAAATGTCCTTTTAATCAAAATAAGCACAGCAACAGTTTGGTGAAACAGAATCTCCTTACATTAAAAAAAAATCGATACTTTTGTTTGCATGAGATGCATCTCGCCACACACTCTTCACTTAGGTTTTGGATCTGATCCTCGCTGTAACCTAATTTGAATTCTGGAAATGTGTTTTACTCTTGATTTAATCACTAAAGATCCCTTCGCATTTGTAAATAGGACACTGATGCCGGGTTTGTGACTTCAGGGACAAAAGAAGGCTCTCCGCCTATGGCTGTTGACAGCTTACCCTTTCTCTCTCTTGTTTGTTTTTTTTTTTTTATTGGAGTGTAATTGCCTTACAATGGTGTGCATGTTTCTGCTGTACAGCAAAGTGAATCAGCTATATGTTTACACCTATCTCCCCCTTTTTGGATTTCCTTCCCATTCAGATCATCACAGAGCATTGAGTAAAGCTCCCTGTGCTATAAAGTAGATTCCTATTAGTCTTGTATTTTACACATAGTATCAGTAGTATATAGAGGTCCATCCCAATCTCCCCACTCATCCTCATCTCCCTTTCCCACTCGCTATTTTTACCTTTACAGAGTCCAAGCTTGCTCTGCTCCTGGCACAATAAGTCAATGAATCTAAGATGAAGTGTTGGAAGGGACTTTTATTTGGGAGTCTGCTCATCAAGAATATGGCAGGCTAGCGCCTCAAAACAACCTTCTTGGTGCGACCTGGTTGCCAGGTTCTTTGCTGGATCAGAGCAGAGATGGGGGGAGGTGAGGAAACATAGTAAAAAGACTATTCAGTCCTTGCAAATGTCGCCTAGAATGGCAAGCCGTAGGCAGGACTTCCTCACACTCCCTCCCAGGTGGGCAGCTCAGGTTATCTCCCCGAGGCAGGCCATTGTGGGTGCCTACAGTAACAGAACAAGTGGTGGGAAGAGGGTTAAACTCACAGAAGCAGATCCAGCATAAATTCAAAATTAACCCTCCCCGATTACGGGAGCCATACCTGTGTCTCTACATCAGTGTTCCTACTTCTGCTTTGCACATAAGATCATCTGTACCATTTTTCTGGGCTTCTCCTGTGGCTCAGCTGGTAAAGAATCCGCCTGCAGTGTGGGAGAGCTGGGTTGGGAAGATCCCCTGGAGAGGGGAAAGGCTGCCCACTCCAGGATTCTGGCCTGGAGAATTCCACAGACTGTACAGCCCACATGTGCTCAGCTGCTTCAGTCATGCCTGACTCTTTGCAATCCCATGGACTGTATGCTAAGTCACTCCAGTCGTGTCCGACTCTGTGTGACCCCATAGATGGCAACCCACCTGACCTCCCTGTCCCTGGGATTCTCCAGGTAAGAATACTGGAGTGGGTATATGGGGTCACAAAAAGTCAGACACGACTGAGTGACTTTCACTCACTCATACCATTTTTCTAGATTCCAAATATATGCGTTAATATACAGGTGTACACGTGTTCCCCATCCTGAACCCCTTCCCACCTCCCTCCCCATCCCAGCCCTCTGGGTCATCCCAGTGCACCAGCCCCAAGCATCCTGTATCCTGCATCGAATCTGGACTGGCGATTCGTTTCACATATGATGATATACATGTTTCGATGCCATTCTCCCAAATTATCCCACCCTCTCCCTCTCCCACAGAGTCCAAAAGACTATTCTGTACATCTGTGTCTCTTTTGCTGTCTCACATACAGGGTTATTGTTACCATCTTTCTAAATTCCATATATATGCATTAGTATACTGTATTGGTGTTTTCCTTTCTGGCTTACTTCACTCTGTATGATAGGCTCCAGTTTCATCCACCTCATTAGATCTGATTCAAATGCATTCTTTTTAATGGCTGAGTAATACTCCATTGTGTATATGTACCACAGCTTTCTTATCCATTCGTCTGCTGATGGACATCTAGGTTGTTTCCATGTCCTGGCTATTATAAACAGTGCTGCAATGAACATTGGGGTACATGTGTCTTTTTCGATTCTGGTTTCCTCGGTGTGTATGCCCAGCAGTGGGATTGTTGGGTCATAAGGCAGTTCTATTTCCAGTTTTTTAAGCCCTTTTGAAGGCTGTTCGTACTTCTTATGTTTGACAACTAAAAAATGACTTAAATTGTGAATTTAGGTCACTTTCCATTTTGTCAGGTGTGTCTAGGAGGTGTCTGCTTATTTTACCTTCGGATTTCTCAGCATTCAGAGGAAATAGTTTACCCTATCATATTATATAAGTATAGGGAAAGGACCAAATATAGTCCCAACAGCCGCTCAGTCATGTTCAACTCTTTGTGACCCCACAGACTGCAGCACGCCAGGCCTCCCTGTCCATCACCAACTCCCTGAGTTTACTCAAACTCATGTCCATTGAGTCGTGATGCCATCCAACCATCTCATCCTCTATTGTCCCCTTCTCCTTCTGCCCTCAATCTTTCCCAGCATCAGGGTCTTTTCCAATGAGTCAGTTCTTCGCATCAGTTGGCCAAAATATTGGAGTTTCAGCTTCAGCGTCAGCCCTTCCAATGAATATTCAGGACTGATTTCCTGGTTTATTTAGCTTATCATGTTCACAAATAACCCCTCTCTGGATAAAAGGTCATTGTTAGAAGGCCAGAGGCTAAGCAGAAGTGACATGAGAGATCATCTGTTACCAAAGTAGATGGGTGAGCTCTGTGCCTTTGGGCCCTTACCTTTCTCAGCTGAGGGTTGTTAATCTTTAAGAAACAGACTGCATATCTTAAAGGGGTGAGGGGCACGCCCAGAGCCCACAGATCTCGGGGTTCAGCTCATATCCTGTGTCTGTCTGAGTCATTTTTAATAGCAGCAACATTTTTAACATCTCTTGCTTTCTGAGCATATTCTTGCTTGTTTCATGGTTCAGTGTCTAAATCTCATCAAGCTAATTATCATTCACAGTGTATTTGTAGAAATATTTCAATAGAATGTAGCAGTAGTACATCATGACTTGCTATAAATGCCAAGTATCTCTGAGATCACCTAGTGCCTGGGCATCAAAACATGAACCTTATCTGTAAATTGCTGAAAACCACCCCGCCCCCCCCCACACACACAGAATTCTGCAGCATTTGCTCAGGAAAAGCCCACAGATGCCCTGTTTGTAAGAAACAAATCTTAGAAGACAGTCTCAGTGTTATATCTGGGTATATCAGCCGTATGATCATTGTAAGTGTGAATATCCAGGGACATGCCTTTCTGGAAACAGGTTATTAAACAGAAAAGCACATTGGCGACAGATTGTCTGCTGGTTTTCTACACAGAGACTCAGGGTGCATGGGGTGGAAACAAAACCCTTGTCTGTTACCAGTGAGGATGCACAGAGCTAGGGCTGGGGGCGGGGGGCGGGGGGCGGTTGTTAAGGCAATCGTATCGCATGTGCAGACTTAAGGCAGATTCACTTACAGAAGCTCAGGTGAAGCTGGAGATGGGCCAGCATCATGGGGGAGAGGGCCTCACATTGTAAGAGAAAGTGGGGTCCTGCTGCTCGCTGCTCAAAAGCCAGTCAAGAGGCCAGGTTGGTGGAAAAGCTTGCTTTATTTTGAATGCTGGCAACTGGAGGGGCAGGGAGAGTGAGTGTCTGTCCAGAAGCCAACTCCTCCCCTGCCCCCTCCACTGCACTGGCAATCAGAGGCAAGAGCTTTTACAGACAGAGGGAGGGGGCTATATGCAGAAGCAGCACAGTCAGCTCTGACAGTCAACTTGAAATTGGTCATCAGGGGGCTGACCAGCGTCATCCTTGTTTTTCAGTTAATTTTCAGTTCCAGGGTCGGTTTGTTTTCATTTCTTTGAGGCCAGTTCTTGGAATTGGGGCAGCTGATGTCATGTGGCTACAGTCCGGTCATCATGTAGTTAACTTCTCCACCTGGTAGGGGTTTCAATATCTACAAAACAGCTCACAGGATATGGCTGGGAATATTACCTATAGCCTTGAGAAGGAACTAAAGATCCATGACTATGCTTCATGATTACATTGTTATTATTTGAGTTCCTGCAACTGTTTTTCTTTTTTTCTGCATGTTCTCACTCCTCTGACTGCACTTACTCTTTGGCTAAAGTTCTTCCAGAGACAAAGGCAGGCAGAGGATGTGGGATGAGAGTGGGCAAGGACCACAGGGTTCTGCTCCAATTCAACATGACTCTAAAGATGCGATTTGGGCTGCCCTGGGAGCTCCAGTGCCTTCCAGCAAGTGGCTGCTCCTCCAGACTGGGGCCCCGGGGCTGCAGTTTTCCTTTGGTGGACCGCTTGTCATGAGAAGTGGACGCAGGGCTCTGGGCTCACAGTTTGGACCCAGACCTCAGTCGGCTGTGAACTTTACACACAAGGCAGCTTTATTCTCCTGTTACCTCTGTTCAGTTCATGCTGTGTGGCTTCAAACGCTCCTGGGAGTATTGTTTGGCAGATGTGCTATAGGACAATAACATTCTCCCATGGTGGAGGAAAGGGGGGTAATTTGGGAAGATGGTAGACCCTGTCAATCATTTTCCATCCCACAGAGACTTTCTGATGTCAAGAGTTTGGCCTTCAGCTCCAAAGATGCCTCTGTACCTCTGTGTGCTGTTGAGTTGGTCTAAGACATCAGACTCTTAACAACTTGGGTCACAGAGAATGTGGCAGGGGGTCAGCCCAGTCTCTTTTGCTGCTCCGTGACAAAGGATGTGATAAAGACATTTGAGTTAGCACTGTGCTCAAGTAGACAAAAGAATTTCTTAAGGTCACTATTAATTTGTTGAGAAGCAAGTTGGGAAACTTGGTTGAATGGCATCACTGACTCTATGGACACGAGTTTGAGCAAGCTCCAGGAGTTGGCGATGGACAGGGAAGGCTGGCACGCTGCAGTCCATGGGGTCGCAAAGAGTCAGATGTGACTGAACGACTGAACTGAATTGATGCTCGGAAACTAGTCATCCTAGATGGATTCACAGGTGATAGCAGATTTCTGACACTGGCTCTGACCATCTAGAGAAACAGGAAAATGCTCCGTTCTGAATCTTTCTGTTCTAAAGGCCTTAGCCGTTTTAGAATAAGTAGCACATGGCTATATTTTGAAAGGAACATGCTGACCACCTACAGATTGAACATAGTCCGAATTGCAAAGCAGCAAATGTTTGTCTTAGGCATTTTGGGGGTAATTCTTCAGGATTTTGGAGTTCCACCTGGGAGGCATCTTTGTAAGAACACAGCTTTTTTGGTCTTATGACTGAATCCCACAATCAGTGAAAAGATTATGCCCTCCAATTGTTTGCTGAGGCAGACAGAGCTAGTTTATTATAAGTGTAGGGTTTGTATGAGAACAGATTCTATGCACACATAGGCTGCCACTGCTAAGTCACTTCAGTCATGTCCGACTCTGTGGGACCCCGTAGACGGCAGCCCACCAGGCTCCCCTGTCTCTGGGATTCTCCAGGCAAGAACACTGGAGTGGGTTGCCATTTCCTTCTCCAATGCATGAAAGTGAAAAGTGAAAGTGAAGTTGCTTACTTGTGTCCGACTCTTAGCAACCCCATGGACTGCAGCCTACCAGGCTCCTCCATCCATGGGATTTTCCAGGCAAGAGCGCTGGAGTGGGGTGCCATTGCCTTCTCCCGCACTCATAGGCAACTACCTATAAAAAAGGGCAAGCATAGGTGCTGGCAGTGAATATAAATTAGTTCAGCTTCACAGATATCTTGTGGGTGATTTCTTCATTGGTAAAATTTCTCATTGTTCAAGCAAGGTCCTGGCTTGTGCCTAATCTGGTTTCTTTCCTTCCTGACTGTCCAAGAAGTCTGCATTTCCTAGCTCATTGTCTTCTGTACCTGCCCATCCTCCACTCAGAAAGAAGAGTCCAGGGAGGGGTGGTGAGTGGCATCAGGAATCCAAAGCTGTGGGTTTGAATTTGACCACTGACAGCTGGATGCTGCATGTCCTTGGAGAAGTCGCAAACCTTCTCTGAGATGTATCTCAAAGATGTCAGCAGTAAACCAGGAAATCAGCTCCTTGTGTGGTTGTTCTAATGGGTAAATATACTCACAGATGGGAAAAAGATGCTGATAGACTTGCTCAAGGGGCTTCCCTGGTGGCTCAGATGGTAGAGAATCTGCCTGCAATGCAGGGGACCTGGGGTTTGATCCCTGGGTTGGGAAGATCCCCTGGAGAAGAGAATGGCAACCGACTCTAGTATTCTTGTCTGGAGAATTACATGGACAGAGAAGCTTGGTGGGCTGCAGTGCGTATGGTTGTATAGAGTCAGACATGACTCAGCAACTATCACTTTCACTATCAGACTTGCTCAAGGCAGGGTTGCCACAAACTTTCAAGTTGTTGGGGGGAAGAAAGCAAGCAAAAAAGCGCCACCAAACTCAATAACTGCAAACCCTGATAAAGTGAAGTGCAATAAAATGAAGTATGCCTGTGTTGGTTTTTTTGATTCTCATAGATGTGGCTTTACTCCCAGAGGTATCTGGGAAGGTTCTGGGCAGCGTCTTTAGATGTCCAGCAATGCCTGACTGCCCTGCGCGAGTCTTCTTCCACGTCTTCCATGACTGTATTTTACATAGAAACACAAAGCGTAATTTTTTTTTCACCACTTTAAGACATGTGCTGAATTTTCCAGGGATGAGACTATAAATCAGAGGAGATGGCAGCTGGTTTTGCTCAGCATGTTGTAAAGCGTTGTTCACCATCTCTGAAAGCGGCATCATCAAAGGCACTGCTTCTCTGTGATCACCAGTGTGTCAGCCTCGTGTCAGTCAGTATCCATAGCAATTGCATTTATGATCATTTTATGTGTATATAGAAACATGCCTGTAGTCCTTACTTTAAATGTTCAAATAAAAAAGAAATCACTTTAGCAGTCTTCAGTGGGTGTAGCAGTCAGAGTCTGGTCAGGAGAGAGAAATGTCAAATTAGTTGAACAGATAAATTCAAAGAATTCTTACGAATATGCTGTCAACTGGTAACTTAAAAGGTTAAGGTATCCTGGAAAAAGCAGCTGCAAAAAGCGGCTACCAGCACCAGACTGATGTTGAAGCTGAAGCTCCAGTACTTTGGCCGCCTGATGCTTAAGAGCCAAATCATTGGAAAAGACCTTGATGCTGGGAAAGATTGAAGGCAGGAGGAAAGAGGGCGACAGAGGACGAGATGGTTGGATGGCATCACTGACTCGATGGCCTTGAGTTTGAGCAAGCTCTGGGAGGTAATGAAGGACAGGGAAGCCTGGTGTGCTGCAGTCCACTGGGTGGCAAAGAGTCGGACATGACAGAGCGACTGACCACCACTGCCACCACAGGTAGGGAACAAAGGGAGAAACACAGAGACTTGGAGACTAGACCCCGTGAAGCTCAAACTCAGATCTCTAGGGAGGAGGGCAGCTGGGCTGGAGTATCTGATTCAGAGGAAGGGGCCGTGAAGCTGGGATCCAGACCACTGACGGGGGATTAAGGGCTGGCTGGCATCTGAGGGAAGTTGGGCCGTGAGGCTGTGGACAGAACCACAAGCTGTGTTCAGGTGCCGCCCAGGAAAGGCTCTGCAGCTGATGACAGATGGCAAGGCGAGGCTCCCAGGAGTCCTAGGCTGCCAAGAGGCTCCTCGGCTAGAGATGGAAGGAGCAACTTCCATCTGCGACTTTCCCCTTCCTGCTCCAGCTGTGAAGGCTCCAGGGCCCCCAGAAGCAGAGCCTAATGGGGAGAAATTCAACGAAGCAGAAATGAGATTTGGGGGTGCCATGCCCAGCCCTACAAAGTAGAACTGGGGAGCTGAGAAATGAATTAGTAACTGATAAACTTGGTGATTGTCCTGTATCTGCTGAACCCAAACCTACTCATTATAACCAGGTCATCTAGTATAGCTGGACCTAGGCACTTGAGTATGATACTATATTAAACAAATCTAAGGGCATCCTAGGTGGTGCTAGTGGTAAAGAATCCACCTGCCGATACAGGATATGATCTGGATCGATCCCTAGGTCAGGAAGATTCCTTGGAGGGGGGCATGGCAACCCATTCCAGTATTCTTGCCTGGAGAATCCTGTGGACAGAAGAGCCTGGTGGGCTATAGGGCTTCCAGAGGGTCACAAAGAGTTGGACACCATTGAAGCAACTTAGCATGCACAAACATATTGAAATAGAAATGCAGATATGCGTGTTATAACATGCAGTAATGTAAAATATAAGTACATATAATGTATGTATTTGTTCCCTATTCTTTTCTATTACATAATCATATTACATTGATTTAAATTATGTTTAGAAGGAAATAATTTCATTTTGAACTAGCCAACGAGACATTATATTTGTTATAAAAAGTGGGTATTGAAGCTCCTATTATTAAGCTTCCCTGTCTGGGTTTAGATGGTATAATATCCATCTGGACTTGAGACTCTCAGCTTCTTGCCAGCTCAGAGTGACTGTGCCATCTGCTCTCAGCTACAAGGCTAATACATGGAAAAGGACCTCGTGTACTTTTAGGTTCTGACCACAGTGAAAGCATTCTCTCAGAGTTGGCATCCATGGATGTCTTTTTGGAATGGGCATGCACGGATGGGGATGTGAGTTCCAGCCATCATTCTGGTTGTCCTCAGGTTTTTAGGGCCATTTTTAAAGGTTGGGAAGGACACGTGGGAAGCGGCATTCTCCAGCCCTGCCATCTTGACCAGTGGCAGAATTCTGATTGCCCGTTGCGGTCAAGGCTGGGCTTTATATGGAAGTTGTATTCCAAAACAATGGTTACAGTTGTTGAGCCTCTGGGGCAGTTGAGCACTCGGGTAGAGGTTATAAACACAATCTATTGACCCACAGCAGTTTCTTAGCAGTAAATATTATATCCCTATTTTATGGATGTGGTACCTGAGGCAGAGACCTGAGGCAGGGACTTAACTAAGACAACCCAGCTCCATTCTATATGTTTTCTACAACTTATAACTTCTTTTGACTCTGCTTCCCTGTAGCAACTCATAACACAAACTCCTTTTTTGTGAGGGGTTGTTTTTACAAACAGCACAGTTGGTCAACAGATAATTGACAGTAATTAACTGAAAGAATGAATAAACTCATAATATAAACGCTTGATACAGGTAGAGCCTCATAAGTATCTGTGGGATTTATGGGAGTATATTGATAAAAATGTTTTTTGTAATGATAAAATTCAAGTTGGTCCATTTTGACCTCGGTAAGTACCCCATCTATCCAGTTTTTCTAAAAAGATCAGATGTACATAGTAAAGCTAATTACTAAATACTAGAAAATGACTTTTCTTTTAACAGAATCTCCTGTCATTTGAGCTACAGGCAAATGGAATTTCAAAACACAAGAGAAAGAGATGAAGCCCTAAGAATGGCAGTTATTCTCAAAGAGTTTTCAAGTGTAAAACCATAGACCCCAAATAAAGGGTACTTTCATATCTGTATAGTGCAGAAAAGAATTGCTTAGAAGACAAAGCTAGCAATTAAAATGAGCTGAAGCAGTTATGTGATTCATAAATCACTTGTCTCAGCCACTCAGGAAATCAGACTTATCAAAACTACTGTTGTTTTCTATTTCTTTTAAGTTTTGATGAAGCAGAATCATTTTTGAAGACTTGATATCATGATGAACATTTTGTCCGTAGGCACCTTACATAATAACTGAACATAGTTGTAAACAGAGAGGACTTTTGTACCTGAATGCCAAATGTAAGCTTCCTGGAAACTCAATCTTGGGGAAAATGTGGACCCCTTAGGCAGTAACACTCACCAGAATCACACAGAAGCACATTCTGCTGCTGGCTGGTAAGATGAGCTAACCGCTAGAATACTAGCATCAGTTTTCAAAACATTTTATCCAGATGTGTTAATGCTCCTTCTCGTCGCATTGCAGGCCACGAAAGGAAGTGCAACTTGCTGAAATAGGCATTTATTTTATTTGAGCTTGGCTTTCCTCTGACCAAAATATCAGACATTAGGTTGAATGTCTGCCACTGCCCTCTTCTGGATAAAATATAATATATTTATAGAAGTTGTCTATCTTTTTGACATATGGGCCAATTTCTCTTTCAGTTGAAAAGGGAAACGAATGATAATAGAATATAATTTGGTTTTGTTGTGAGCATGAAGGATATACTATGTGGACTATACTCCAGTGAATATGAACAAATATTTAAAATCTGTTACCTTGGTACTCAATCTGTTTTCCCTACAGCCTTGAAAACATCAGTCTAAAATTAAGATTGTATTCTGAATTCTGTATCTATTTAGGTAGATAAACAGCTTTCACAAATATCTTCATTAGTTAGAGTTGAAAGAAGTGTGACCATTACCCTTTTATGGAGGCAAAATCTTGACATCATTGTGAAAGTAAAAGTCACTCAGTTGTGTCCGTCTCTTTGCAAGCCCATGGACTATACAGTCCATGGAATTCTCCAGGCCAGAATACTGGAGTGGGAAGCCATTCCCTTCTCCAGGGGATCTTCCCAAACCACGGATTGAACCCAGGTCTCCTGCTCTGCCAGAAGATTCTTTACCAGCTGAGCCACCTGGGAAGCCCAAGAATACTGGAGTAGGTGGTCTATGCCTTTTCCAGCAGATCTTCCTGACCCAGGAATCGAACCTGGCCTCCTGCATTGCAGTCAGATTCTTTACCAACCACGGATTGAACCCAGGTCTCCTGCTCTGCCAGAAGATTCTTTACCAGCTGAGCCACCTGGGAAGCCCAAGAATCCTGGAGTAGGTGGTCTATGCCTTTTCCAGCAGATCTTCCTGACCCAGGAATCGAACCTGGCCTCCTGCATTGCAGTCAGATTCTTTACCAACTAAGCAACCAGGGAAGCTCCGACATCATTGTGACTTGGGTCCAAATTCTGGCTAGAGTTTCAATTTCCTAAGCTGGAACTATAAATCAAAATATGTACACATACACACTTCATTTGATAATTGTGGAAATTAAATGAGCTTATGCATAAAACACTTATCTTTGTAAGTTTTCAAGGATAAAACCATGGACCTATGGTATTCTCTACAATATCTGCTATGATAAGAGCTTTATGACAAAACAAGTGTCTTTTAAAATAAGTGTGTGTGTGCTCAGTTGCTCAGTCATGTCCTACTCTTTGCAACCCTATGGACTGTATCCCCCCAGGCTCCTCTGTCCATGGGATGTTTCAGGCAAGAATACTGGGGTGAGTTGCCATTTCCTCTTTTAATATGAAATGTTCAAATTTGGACAATTTTGAAAAATTATTTTAATTAGGATATATTTCTAATTGTTAGATTACAGAATTTCAGATCTATACATTTCCAATGAAATATTTATATTTTCCAATTGTCTATGTCAGATACCTTGTGGACTGACTTTGCTTTCTCAGGAAGAAAACATTAAGGTATGTTTACCAGAGGACTTGGAAATATGCCACATTTTATTTTTTAATTTTATTTTTACTTTATTTTACTTTACAATACCGTATTGGTTTTGCCATACATTGACATGAATCCACCATGGGTGTATACAAGCCCCCAATCCTGAATCCCCCTCCCACCTCACACCCCATATCATCTCTCTGGATCATCCCCGTGTACCAGCCCCAAGCATCCTGTATCCTGTATCGAACATAGGCTGGTGCTTCGTTTTTACATGATAGTATACACATTTCAATGCTATTCTCCCAAATCATCTCACCCTCTCCCTCTCCCACAGAGTCCAAAAGTTCGTTCTATACATCTGTGTCTCTTTTGCTGTCTCGCATACAGGGTCATCATTGCTATCTTTCTAAATTCCATATATATGTGTCAATGTACTGTATTGGTGTTTTTCTTTCTGGCTTACTTCACTCTGTATAATAGGTTCCAGTTTCATCCATCTCATTAGAACTGATTCAAATGAATTCTTATTAATGGCTGAGTAATACTCCATTGTGTATATGTACCACAGCTTTCTTATCCATTCATCTGCTGATGGACATCTAGGTTGTTTCCATGTCCTGGCTATTATAAACAGTGCTGCAATGAACATTGGGGTACATGTGTCTCTTTCAATTCTGGTTTCCTCGGTGTGTATGCCCAGCAGTGGGATTGCTGGGTCATAAGGCAGTTCTATTTGCAGTTTTTTAAGGAATCTCCACACTGTTCTCCATAGTGGCTGTACTAGTTTGCATTCCCACCAGCAGTGTAAGAGGGTTCCCTTTTCTCCACACCCTCTCCAGCATTTATTGCTTGTAGACTTTTGGATCGCAGCCATTCTGACTGGTGTGAAATGGTACCTCATTGTGGTCTTGATTTGCATTTCCCTGATAATGAGTGATGTTGAGCATCTTTTCATGTGTTTGTTAGCCATCCGTATGTCTTCTTTGGAGAAATGTCTGTTTAGTTCTTTGGCCCATTTTTTGATTGGGTCATTTATTTTTCTGGAGTTGAGCTGCATAAGTTGCTTGTATATTTTTGAGATTAGTTGTTTGTCAGTTGCTTCATTTGCTATTGTTTTCTCCCATTCAGAAGGCTGTCTTTTTATCTTGCTTATAGTTTCCTTTGTTGTGCAGAAGATTTTAATTTTAATTAGATCCCATTTGTTTATTTTTGCTTTTATTTCCAGTATTCTGGGAGGTGGATCATAGAGGATCCTGCTGTGATTTATGTCAGAAAGTGTTTTGCCTATGTTCTCCTCTAGGAGTTTTATAGTTTCTGGTCTTACGTTTAGATCTTTAATCCATTTTGGTTTATTTTTGTGTGTGGTGTTAGAAAGTGATCTAGTTTCATTCTTCTACAAGTGGTTGACCAGTTTTCCCAGCACCACTTGTTAAAGAGATTGTCTTTACTTCATTGTATATTCTTGCCTCCTTTGTCGAAGATAAGGTGTCCATATGTGTGTGGATTTATCTCTGGGCTTTCTATTTTGTTCCATTGATCTATATTTCTGTCTTTGTGCCAGTACCATACTGTCTTAATGACTGTTATGCCACATTTTAAATCTAAATATTATTTCAGACTTTGAGGCATAAACAAATATTCCATTTGGTTTATTTAATTTCAGTACATTTCTAAGTTATGCAAATTGTACATTGTAACACCGACTTGATTTTGAATCCATAGTATAGGTATATTTGCCACACTTGGAGGTCCATTTTCATTAATAGGAAATGAATTCTATCTGATTATCAAATTTACCACTTTATTGTTTCTCTTAACTTGGCAATTGTTGGACCCCAAACGACAAAACAGCAGGAGAAAATGTACATTGTAACACCGACTTGATTTTGAATCCATAGTATAGGTATATTTGCCACACTTGGAGGTCCATTTTCATTAATAGGAAATGAATTCTATCTGATTATCAAATTTACCACTTTATTGTTTCTCTTAACTTGGCAATTGTTGGACCCCAAACGACAAAACAGCAGGAGAAACTTTCAGGTTGACAGTTAGGTCAAGCTATTATATATATATATACACACACACACACAATACATATACACACACACACACGTATACATATATAACACACACATATGTGTGTATACATATATGTACACATGTACACATACACATATGTATACATGTACACATACACATATACACATACACATATATGTATACACACATATACACACATATAAAATACATATATATATATATATAATACATATATATATAATTCACTCTCTGTCGGCTACATGTTTTGGAGAAATGAACTCACACAAGAATGGAAAGCTACCCCACTAATTAAAGTATTAGAACTTTGGGCATGTGACCCATTTTCTTTGTGCCTTAGTTCCTTGGTATGTAAAATGGGACAAATAGCTTCAAATTCAAAAAGTACATGCGAATATTGTGAGATCTAATACAAAGTGAGGGCTCAGTGTAAGTTGATTCTCCACAGTGTTTTTAGACACATATGGAGAAGTAGCAAAGTCATGGGCTTTGAAATTAAACACCTATATAAATACTGTCTTCTCTGTTTCTGAAATTGATATTTCAGAAAGATGGTTGGTGTGTTAGCAGAGTTGTGTGCAAAATCCTACATGTGTGTAGTGTCTGACACAGAGAAGGTGCAGGGCAGTGTAGAAAGCAACAACTCCTAATACCATTTTTGTCCCATTACCTGCTTTGTGCCAGATCCTGTGTTCAGAGCTACAATCTCTGCTTCTCACTATCAGGCAAGGTAGTCATGAGAACACTTGGCTAAGTCACACTGATAGCTTAGGTCACACTGTTAGGGGGGGCTTCCCAGATGACTGCGTGGTAAAGAATCCACCTGCCAGCGCAGGGGACGCGGCAGCCACGAGTTCAGTCTCTGGGTTGGGAAGATCCCCTAGAGAAGGGACTGGCTACCTGTTCCAGTCTTCTTGCCTGGGAAATCCCATGGAGAGAGAAGCCTGGCGGGCTATAGTCCATAGGGTTGCAAAGAGTCGGACACGACTGAGCGACTAAGCATACACGCCTGCACTGTTCAGTTCAGTTCAGTCGCTCAGTCGTGTCCGATTCTTTGCA
>SJYT01023040.1:335914-351493 GCA_006410635.1 Cephalophus harveyi
GACATAAATCAAAGCAGGATCCTCTATGATCCACCTCCCAGAATACAGGAAATAAAAGCAAAAATAAACAAATGGGATCTAATTAAAATTAAAAGCTTCTGCACAACAAAGGAAACTATAAGCAAAGTAAAAAGACAGCCTTCTGAATGGGAGAAAACAATAGCAAATGAAGCAACTGACAAACAACTAATCTCAAAAATATACAAGCAACTTATGCAGCTCAACTCCAGAAAAATAAATGACCCAATCAAAAAATGGGCCAAAGAACTAAACAGACATTTTTCCAAAGAAGACATACGGATGGCTAACAAACACATGAAAAGATGCTCAACATCACTCATTATCAGGGAAATGCAAATCAAGACCACAATGAGGTACCATTTCACACCAGTCAGAATGGCTGCGATCCAAAAGTCTACAAGCAATAAATGCTGGAGAGGGTGTGGAGAAAAGGGAACCCTCTTACACTGCTGGTGGGAATGCAAACTAGTACAGCCACTATGGAGAACTGTGTGGAGATTCCTTAAAAAACTGCAAATAGAATTGGCTTTAGTTTTTAATCAAGTCTTGTCATTCATCACAACTTTACATTCAGAGTCCTTCTAACTATTGATTGATCTCTATATTGATCAATGTTTCAAAATGGTAGCCTGCCCTTTTTACTGCTTCAGGGACCTTGGATAGTAAACACATGAGAAGTTAAAAAAAATGTTAGTTGCTCAGCCATGTCTGACTCTTTGGACCCTATGGACTATAGCCTGCCAGGCTCCTCTGTCCATGGGATTTTCCAGGAAAGAATTCTGGTGTGAGTTGCCATTTCCTTCTCCAGCAGATCTTTCTGACCCAGGGATCAAACCCAGGCCTCTGACATTGCAAGCAGATTCTTTACTGTCTGAGCCACCAAGGAAGTAAATACATACAAAACAACAATTTATGTTTAGCTACAGTTTAATAGAGCTGAGAAGTTTGATTGTCAAGGCAACTACTAAAACAAAATTCTAAGAGTTGAAGCTAAAGATGGTTTCTTATCTCTTTTTTAAGCTTGTCTTCATCATTTCCTTTATGCATGAGGTTGAATGATTTTCCTTTTAATATTCTCAACTTGTGTGTGTGTGTTCAATCATTAAGTTGTGTTCTCCTCTGCAACTTGTGAATGAATACCTCAAGGTTCAGTTAAGGAAATTCTGTTTTAGCATGTCTGATCTTCCAATACCAAAGAAAAAGTAGGGTGATGGGTTTTATTGCAGAGGTCTCTGGGTACCCAAGCTTTTCATCCTACCAGAGGACATTCATTCTCACCTGATCAACATAAATTACTAATTCCCCAGGATTATATGTTCTCTGAGAAACCAGGGAACTCAGTTTTGTTGTTCCAGATATCAAATCAGGAACTTGCTTTAGTCTTACGTTCCTAAACTGTATCGTAGTCACTGTTTGTCACATCAGAGTTCTTCTCTTAACAATTAATCAGAAAATGAACTGGCATCTCTCCCATTGTTTCTAACAGGTAGTTTAGAAAAATAACACAAGATTGTTAAGTTGCCAAACTTAGATCAAATAATTTCTCCAGCACTTATCAGCAGAAGGATTATGGGCAAATGAACTTTCATTTAAGGGTTATTTTCAGATTAAATGAATTGGGGTTAAGCGTGGTGCTTGGTACATACAGGGAGGTTAATAAATCATTCTACCTCACTGGAACATACGCCACACACACACTCCATACGCATGCACACAAGAGTGGGGGGAAAGAAAAAGAAAAAGAGAGAAACTTAGCTTTAATTAAAATAGAATTGTCTTGAGTAAAAAGTATGTAAAAAGTACATGGCAGAGTGAGCAGAGAAAAGATGATAAGGGGTAAGGCCTGTTATACTAATTTCTAACTTCCTTTGTTTAACTTTGTTAGTTTGGTCAGTGGTACTTCCTATGAGAATTTCAAGTACAGTGAATGGATAACTCTTGGGGATTTTGTAGGAACTTTCCACTTAAAGAATAAAGACCAGAAATGGTGATAGTAGGAGGCATTGGGAATCAATATTAATGAGTGTTTTGGGAGCCATTTCTGCCTATGTAGCTCTTTGTGGTTCGGACTATCAACATCATTTCACTTAAAAAGCGATCCATCCAACATGTTAATGAGGAAATTCACACCTGGATGAGGAGGCGCCCCTCCTTGAAAATGTGTTTTCTTTTGTGCTGATTTTGATTGTAAGTTGTCTGGGGAATACATCTTCAAAGCCCTTGCTGCTGCCATTTTTCTAATGTGATTGCTCCAAAAACTTCCTGCTTCCTTTGACTATATATAACTCATACCATTATTATAATGATATCTGCCTCTATCAGAACCAGCCTTCATTCTATGCCTTATTTTGAAATTGTCAGCAAATAATACAAGTCATTTTAATTACTGATCTATATATTTCCCTCTTTGAATGCCTGTTAGCAAATGAAAAGAAAGTATGTAACTAAAAATGCTTTTTTTAAGTAGGAAAGTTAAATGGAAGAAAGAAAAAGAAATGACTGTTCATTAATTTTTTTCAACAAACATGTTTTTACTGAAGTAAAGATATACAATATTTCAGGGAGACAGCAAAGTGACTTGGTTATACATTTATGTATCGATATCTACTCGTTTTCAGATTCTTTTCCATGATGGGGTATTATTAATACAGGATACTGATGATAGTTCCCTGTGCCATACAGCAGGTCCTTGTTCTTTATCCATTTTACATGTAGCAGTGTGTATCTGTTAATCACGAATCCCCAATTGATCCCTCCCCATTTCCCCTTCTATAAGCAGAAGTTTGTTTTCTGTGTGTGTGAGACTGGCAACTAATTCTCGATGCTCGGGATATATCTGTGAATCAAAACAGACCAGAGCATCCTATTGACATGGAGCTTGTACTGTAGTGGACCAAGAAGAATTGCATAAATGAGCATAGAGTGTGTTAAAAGACAATGAGTGCAAAGGAAAGAAATATAGCCCAGGGATAGAATGTGTGGGGATACTGCAGTTTTCAGTAGGATCAGCCTCATGGGTCGGATGATATTTGGGTAAACATCTGGAGGTCATAAGCGAGTTCACTGTATGGGCAGGAGGAAAGAGCATTCCAGCATGAAAGGATGCCCTGAGCAAAGTTTTCAAGTTGGGGCATGGATTTCATGAAACATAAGGCAAGTTACTGCAGGAGAGAGGGATGGAAAATCAGGGGATGAGCTGAGAGGTAAGAGAGCTGATCTCAAGGTGTTAGAGGAACTGGCTTCTACCTGGACTGACATGAAAAGCTACTTCATCTATTTCATGGCTTTGAACAAAGGATTGACAGTCTCAATAACTGTTAAAAGGCTGCGGGATTGAGAATAGAGTAACGGAGAACAGTTGGAAATAAGGAGCTTTTGTTTTTTAAAAGTAATCCAGATGAAAGATGATGGAAGTTTGGACCAGCGAGGGTGATGCCAAGTAGCCCTAACATAAAAGGTAAAGATTAGACAACATTTGCTAATGAATTAGGTGTCGCGTTGAGAGATGGAAACGCCTCAAGGATGAATCCAAGTTTCTTCAACAGATGGAAGGTTACTGACACTGAATAAAGGTACCAAGTCAAATGATTTTATAGGAAAATGGATTTATTTCAGTTCTGGCACAAGATGCTGTGGTATGTTCTAAGAAATTAATGAGAAATTTGAGTTTAGAATATGTTACNGCGTTGAGAGATGGAAACGCCTCAAGGATGAATCCAAGTTTCTTCAACAGATGGAAGGTTACTGACACTGAATAAAGGTACCAAGTCAAATGATTTTATAGGAAAATGGATTTATTTCAGTTCTGGCACAAGATGCTGTGGTATGTTCTAAGAAATTAATGAGAAATTTGAGTTTAGAATATGTTACTTATTCAAGGCACACGAATCTATGCATCTATTTTCATATTGAATGTTGACCTGTTTTTAAAATGTTTTCCCATCGCTCTGAGTTTTGGATTGAACAGGGTCAAAGCCCATCATTTAAGTAGCCATTTAGCCATTTTTGTTGCTGTTGTTGGTTTTCTGGTCGTGGCTCCAGTTCTTGAAGTTAATGAGAACTTAGTCTTTGGGAAGATGGATTAGAGTCATTTGGCAAATGCCAGTTCCATTTTCTCTCTTATCATGGCTTTCTCTTCTATAAGGAACACAAGCTAACAAGAGGAGACATAGCTTCAGGTTTTAATTTAAATAAGACTGAGGAATAGCTTTGTAGGAAGGCTTGCTGAATTCTAACTGAGCTAAAGTATACTCTATGGCTTTTTCCTTTTAAGTACATTCTATGAGATAAAAGCATTTCACAATAATTTTTCCAATTTATTTGCATTGTGTTCTCTTTCGAATGCTGTTGACAAAATGTTATGGTCTTAATTTGGGTTTTTTGGAGTCACCCCTTAAATCTCTTTGTAATTTTAAGTATAGTCACTGTATAGTTAGAATGGGTAAGTTGAGTATCTTGATATAGAATTTTTTATGGACTTCTCTGGTGTTTCAGATGGTAAAGAATCTACCTGCAATGTGGGAGATCCAGGTTTGACCTCTGGGGATCTCCTGGAGACTGGAATGGCTACCTACTCCTGTATTCTTTCCTGAGAAATCCCATGGACAGAGGAGCCTAGTGGGCTACAGTCCAAGGGGTTGCAAAGAGTCAGACACGACTGAACAACTTTCACTTTCCATGTGATTTTCAGTTTCTCTATTTGTTTTGGTTGCTTAAACAGTTATAGCTAATTTAAAAAACAGTTGTTACTTTCAGGGTTACAGTTGAAATAATATACTGCTGTATACATAGGATTCCATTTGTAGATACAAAAACTGAAACATTATAATTTTATACTTGGAAGCTCATTTTAGTGTTGCTTTCACGAATGTTACCAATCATGTTTGCAGTTAATACATAAGTCTTTATAACACTGTGTCAGAATTTTGGCACATTTTACCAGGTTATCCTTAGAAATAAGAAGTTTTTGATTTCACATAGAAGGCAAAGGCATGTATTCATAGCCATATAAATAACTAAAAATCTATAAGATACTTATAGCTATGTGACAATGTCACGATCTTAAATATTGGAACATGCATATCTACTCAAAATAATAATTAGTTTACAATGAAGGAGCAAAAGGAGGAAAAGTTGCATTTGGTTGAAGATCATGAAAGAAGGTAGAAAATATTGCTGAGAATATTTCAACAAATGTCAGTGAGATTCTTGGGATGAGCAATCAGATAGAGCTGAAAATGTGGAACTGAAATGAGCAAAGCATCACATCCTCAGTGAAGGCAAACGTGTCCCTCCAGTTCTTCCTTATTGATCAATGCCTAAATTCCGTCATCAGAGTTGTATTGCTTTACCCAAAGTCTTTGGTACATATACTTAAACCTGCTAGGTCTCTACTAAGAGCTTCAAGGAATCTGTGGTCCTCTAAAGCAGCGATCCCTAAACTTTTTGACACCAGGGATCAGTTTTTTGGAAGACAATTTTCCACAGATGAGAGGATGGTTTGGGGATGATTCAAGGGCATTGCATTTATTGTGCACTTTATTTCTATTAGTATTGCATCAGCTCCACCTCGGATCATCGGGCATTAGATCCTGGACGCTGGGGACTCCTACTCTGAAGGTACTGGAAAGCAAGATGAAGCAGTTTTATCTTTGCCTAGTTTAAGGCTGACACTTTGGGTGATGGGAAAGACAAACAATGACTCCCCTTTCGCCGAATAGCTCAGGGTGTCTCTTTTATCCTCATAAACATTACTTCAGTTTTTAATGTTCTTTTACAAGAGCTGCCATTTTCCCTCCCGCTATTCAGTCGTCTCTTTAAAATGTTTTTAATGGTCCTGGAAAATGAGGAGAAGATTTCAGGCAGAATGAATTCATCAGAGCATCCTCATTCAAAGAAACGGACCTTGGAGCCGCAAGGACACTCAGGTCTTCTCTGATCTCGGTTGCCTAGTGATCTCCCCTGGGCAGTCTCCTAGTGCTCTCAGCTTGCTTGCATGTCTGCTGAGAAGCAAGTCTTATTTGGTCTTCAAATTGATGGTACAACATGATGTATCTAGTAAATGAACTTTTAAAAATTGCAAGCAAATTAGATCATTACCTAAAGAATAAGATGAACTCTTCTGCAAGCCAGCTCGTTCCCCATTCTGTTGCCTTTATATTGAGAATTCGTTCTGGAGGGAGGAAAAGAGGCCAGGCAGACACAATGCCAACATTTATGCTTTTAGTTCTTAATCATTTACAACACTTTTAAAAATAGCTTAGTCTTCCCAAACATTGTACACATTTGGAATGAAGATGGTTGATTTGGGGAAGGAGATGGGGTAGAGAATTAAGAGAGCGATGTGTACATTTTCCAGTCTTGAAAGAGAAGAAACTGGCCCCGAGGGGCACCAGCAGTCAGAGGGGGAGGAGTCATGTTTAGAAGAACTGAGGATGGCTCCCACAGACTTGTCTACAAGGCTTGTCTCAGATGATGGCAGCGCCAACACTGGGCGTCGTTCTGGACTCTTCACTCTCACCTTTGTTTGGTTCTTGGTTCTTTCAGTGAAGTTCACAGATCCCTCGTCAGATCATTTACCTATGTGTCTGTTTCTCAGCCCCTCCATTGTGAGAACTCCAACCCAAGTCGCAGGTGCCCAGCTCCATGAAGCTTCCCCAGAGTAGCCTTCCACCCCATCTGGGACATCACATATGGTTTGGACTTTGGGGTCCCTCTTAGAGAGTGTGATCCACATCTTTTCTGTGAAGATTCCCCAGTGGCTGATGAAAAGGAAAAAAAATAATCATTTTCAGGCACTGGGATAGGAAGTCCAAGCATTAATAACTACCTGAAAACCTACATTCTACTCAAGGAATATGCATGGATTTTGATTTATACTTTATAATATATCTATTTTGTATCTTAAAGTATCTTAATTTGTATCTTTAAATTAAAGTATCTATTAAAATGTCTTAAATTATTTATGTCTCAGGAAGTTCACACTCTGGGAAGTGGCCCCAAAGTTTATCTTCTGGCTTCCCATGTGCCCGTCACTCTCTATTTACTTTTAAAGCCCACATCTGGGCCAGCGCACCAGGACCAAGAGCAGGACCAAGAGCTAAGGAGTTCCCCCACCTCCTCTCCTGAGAGCTCACCAAGGCAAGCATGCAGATGGCGTCTGACAAGGAGGTTCTCACCCCTCTGCAGTACTTCCAACTGTAGCATTCATCACTTTCCAGATGCTTGAAAGTGTTGTTCATTTTTTTTGACCCTGCAAGTTGTGTTAGGAAGTATCATCCATGGCCAAGGACAGATTTTAAAATGTGCAAGACTACTTAGAATTCTAGCATTCCATTATTTTTTTTTTTAAGTCCTTCCAAACAGTACATTTTTGTGGTGTTGATGTTACTGTCAGTAGAATAATTTTGATTGAAGGAAATGTTAAAAATATATGAAACTGGTTTCATCTATGTTGTTACATGTATATCCATGGCTTATGCACTTTCTCTTGTTACTAAGTGGTTTTTGATGGTGTTAATATATTATCATTAAAAAGATTCGATGTTTTTTAATTTGGACTAGTTATGTCATAATTAAGACTGCCAATTTAGTGATATTTAATTTACAGACAGAGTAATGAACTTTATTACCTAGAACTTGGTGTTAAATACCAACTTTACCCATATTAGGTACTCAGTGAGTATTTACAAAGTGAATGAATGAATGAGCAAAAAGTCTAACCTACCAAAGAAAAATAGCCTATAATTATGGAATTTGGATATACTCATCATAGAATAAGAATACACACAAAAAAATGTAGAATAAAAACTTCCCAGCAAACCATGACTGAGAGATAACCATGACAGAGATTTTGGAGTATTTATTTATGTAATTAAAATCATGCTGTACATTTAGTGTTTTCCTCTTGGCATTTTATTATGAGGATTTTCCCTCTATTCAACTATTTTTGAAAACATTTTGATGGCTATTTACTATTTTAATATATGGACTACCAAAATGAATTTAATTATTCTATTAATAACTGATAACTCTATAAACCAGATATGAGACCACAATGAAAGTGTGTTGTTAACTATATATATACATAGATACATAGACATAGATCTGATTATATCCTTAGTAGGAGTTCCTTAATGTAAAATTACTCAACCAAAGCTATGAAAAAAAACCTGAGAATTTTGATGGCTATTTACTATTTTAATATATGGACTACCAAAATGAATTTAATTATTCTATTAATAACTGATAACTCTATAAACCAGATATGAGACCACAATGAAAGTGTGTTGTTAACTATATATATACATAGATACATAGACATAGATCTGATTATATCCTTAGTAGGAGTTCCTTAATGTAAAATTACTCAACCAAAGCTATGAAAAAAAACCTGAGACTCGTAGTGACAAGTTGCTTTCATAAACATAGCTATTTGCTCTTATCAGCAGAGTAGACTGGAGAAGGCAATGGCACCCCACTCCAGTACTCTTGCCTGGAAAATCCCATGGATGGAGGAGCCTGGTAGGCTGCAGTCCATGGGATCGTGAAGAGTCGGATATGACTGAGCGACTTCCCTTTCACTTTTCACTTTCATGCATTGGAGAAGGAAATGGCAACCTACTCCAGTGTTCTTGCCTGGAGAATCCCAGAGACGGGGGAGCCTGGTGGGCTGCTGTCTATAGAGTCACACAGAGTCAGACACGACTGAAGTGGCTTAGCAGCAGCAGCAGCGGCGGCAGAATAGATACTGATCAAACTCCCTACATACATACCAAAATAAGATATTAACATTTTTTAAAAAAATCTGTCAATTTTCTAGGCAAAAACATTAAAAATAAAAAAGAGGCATTGTGCTGATGTTTAATTTGAGGTTTGAATTGGTGCATCTATGAGTTTGTTTTTATGTCCTTTGCATGTTTTTCTATTGAGATGGGCATCTTATCGATCGTTCAACATTTTACCTAACAATGCTGGCAAGAATCTTCCTGTAGTTTCGTCTGTTGGTATTTTGGATCTTTACCCTTTTCCCTTTGTTTCCATTTGGAATGTGCAACATAGTCACACATATATTTCATGATACACCTTTTCTTCTTTCTTATTGACTTTAATATTCACCTTTTTAATAATTTAGAATTTATTTTTTGCAAAAGTCTCGAGGAAAGGTCTCAACTTTCTTTTTCACTGGTGTCCTTTCAGAAAAAAGGCTCAAACGAAATGTGTTTCACACATTGACTGGTAATTAGAGTTTTGAATATTCAGAATGTATGAACAACTGTACCATTAATTCCAATCAAGCTATTCTGAAAAAATGATGTATCTGCATTTCAAATGATCAGATTATAACTTTATTTCTTTTATTATCCCTTATGATGCATTGTTATAAATAAATTATTGAAAGATAATTTCTCATTTTAAGCTCATCCGTATCCATTGCCCAAATTTTAGAGTGATACTTAAAATTACCAACTGGATTATCTATAAAAACTACATATGTAGAAAATTTTGAACATAGAAATTTTAAGATAGAAGATAATCCAGAATTTTACAAAATAGATATTTTGCTCTATTTTCTTAATTTTAAAATTTTAATTTTATTGGAGTATACTTGATTTATGATGTGTTAGTTTCAGTGTACATCACAGTGATTTGGTTATATATTTACATGGATTCATTCTTTTCTTAGATTCTTTTCTCATATAGGCTATCCCAGAATATTTAGTAGAGTGCCCTGTGCTATACAGTAGGTCCTTGTTGGTTATCTCTCTTTTTTTATTAATTTTTACTTAGTTTAAGTTCAACAGCTAATATGAATTTTTTAACATAATTAATGCAAGTATAATCAGCCCTTTGATATAGAATTCTGTGCAGCAGAGAATTGTCCACTTGGTAGGTACTGCTTCTTCCTGATTAACATAAAAGACTTCACCAATTATTGTAAAATTTAAAGAACCAGTTAAACACTGATTTTAAATGTATTACAAAGTTATCTTGCAATGAAATTGGCAACAGTTTCTCTCTATGTAAGTTTAGAAAGGGAAAATATGTTTTGCTGGGTAAATTTAGGTTTCTTGGCACATTGTTTCAATCATGTACAAATGTTAGGCTCTATTAGTTAGCCCTGGAATAGAACAAAACCCATGGTTATTTTAGCCATAGTCAAAAGTGGTTCTCAATTCCTCAGGAACTATCTGGTAAAGGATGTGGCATGATGCATGCCCAGTGGTGCAGCAAAAGAAGTGAGTTAGGCACAAACTCGGGTCACCCCTCAAGGTCAAGGTTGCTCGTGGCTTCACAATCTACCCGATGTCCAAGTTTGTAGCTCTGTTGGGATGGGAACCCGTGAGGGGGAAATCCTAGTATGTTTTCACAGCAGAGATCAAGCATTGCTGCCTCTCTGGGCTGGATGGAGGCTGTGGACACATTTTCAGCATTTGCATTTCATTGGTGGATGGGGTGTGAATTGTTCAAGTTCGCCACAAATATCTCCACTTCTGTGGCTTTGCATCAACCAATTTGCACATTTATATTACTAGTTTTCCTCTGGTAAGGCCTTTGATTTTGAGACCTCAATTTACAACTTTACTTCACTGTTGCCCAAGTTCTTTGTCTCTATTTTTCTATCATTTGAGTGAGCTTTCAGGCAATTTTTTCTGAAAGTGTCAATGAGTGATATGTTGTCCAAGTCTTGCTTATCTGAAAATATCTTTCTTGTTTCATCACACAGTGAAATGAGTCAGCTAGAAATAAAATTAGTCATTTGTAAGAGCTTGGCCTCCAAATTCTGTACATATATCCCTCCATTATTCTATATTCCTCGGTTGACAATGCTGGCAGAATTTGGGGAAGGGATTGTTATTAGCTTCATTTAAAACTTGTAAAGCCCTGAACACAAATGACTTTAAAACATCCTTAAAATATTTTATATGATTTTAAAGGTTGCACTCCATTTACAGTGAATACAGAATGTTGGCTCTATTCCCCATGCTGTATATACATCCTTGTAGCCTATCTTACACCAGTAGTTTTTACCTTCAACTCCCCCACCCCTAATTTCCGCTCCCCCCACTGGCAACCACTAGTTTGTTATTTTTGTGAGTCTGCGTCTTTCTTTCGTACAAGTTTTAAATTAAGACAGTAATCTAGTTGATGTATTATTTGCCTTCTTTTCATAAAATCATGAATTTTTTTTAAACATATAAATGGTATTATACAGTATTTGTCTTTCTCTGCCTGACTTATTTCACTTAGCAAATGCTCTTCAAATTCATCCATGCTGCTGAATGATGGCAAAATGTTTTCCTCCTTTTTATGATTGAGTAGTATTCTATTGCATAGATTGAAAGATATCGCATCTTCTTTATCTGTTCATCTCTTGATGATACTTGGTAGCTCTTATGACCCAGCAATTCCATTCCTGGGTATATAGCTAAAAAACAAAAAACAAAAACAAAAAAAAACACAGAAATACAAGTTATTAATACTTTTGTTAGTTAGGAAACGTTTCTTTCATTGGGCTTTTAATTTTTTCTTCTGCTCTTGATGATTCCTCAGGGATCCATCAATTCTGAGAAGCTATTTTGCCCTCCTGCCTTTTTTTCTTGAGCCTCTTCTATCTTACTGTCTACAAGTTGGTTTTTGTTTTCCTGTAACTTCTAGGAATTCTTCTGTGGGTTGTCCTTTTATCAGTGATTCAGTTGGGCCCCTGAATCAATGCTACTCTTTGCCGCCTTTAGTGAGAATGGCAATTCTGGGTCCTGAAGTTCAACCCTCTCTTCACCATCGAGTGATAAGACATCTGTTCACCACATTTCCTGCACAATGGCCCTCTCTTCTTTTGTCACAAAGACTATGTATTTGCATCCTTATGATACAGCTATTTCTGCTTTATTGACTACGCCAAAGCCTTTGACTGCATGGATCACCACAAACCGTGGAGAATTCTGAAAGAGATGGGAATACCAGACCACCTGACCTGCCTCTTGAGAAATCTGTATGCAGGTCAGGAAGCAACAGTTAGAGCTGGACATGGAACTACAGACTGGTTCCAAATAGGAAAAGGAGTATGTCAAGGCTGTATATTGTCACCCTGCTTATTTAACTTATATGCAGAGTACATCATGAGAAAGGCTGGGCTGGAAGAAACACAAGCTGGAATCAAGATTACAGGGAGAAATATCAATAACCTCAGATACGCAGATGACACCACCCTTATGACAGAGAGTAAAGAAGAACTAAAAAGCCTCTTGATGAAAGTGAAAGAGGAAAGTGAAAAAGTTGGCTTAAAGCTCAACATTCAGAAAATGAAGATCATGGCATCCGGTCCCATCACTTCATGGCAAATAGATGGGGAAACAGTGGAAACAGTGGCTGACTTTGTTTTGAGGGGCTCCAAAATTAATGCAGATGGTGACTGCAGCCATGAAATTAAAAGACTCCTCCTCCTTGGAAGAAAAGTTATGAGCAACCTAGACAGTATATTAAAAAACAGAGACATTACTGTGCCAATTAAGGTCCATCTAGTCAAGGCTATGGTTTTTCCAGTGGTCATGTATGGATGTGAGAGTTGGACTATAAAGAAAGCTGAGCGCAGAAGAATTGTTTTTGAACTGTTTTGTTGGAGAAGATTCTCGAGAGTCCCTTGGACTGCAGGGAGATCCAATCAGTCCATCCTAAAGAAGATCAGTCCTGGGTGTTCATTGGAAGGACTGATGTTGAAGCTGAAACTCCAATACTTTGGCCACCTGATGTGAAGAACTGACTCATTTGAAAAGACCCTGATGCTGGGAAAGATTGAAGGCCAGAGAAGGGGATGACAGAGGATGAGATGGTTGGATGGCATTAGCAACTCAATGGACATGAGTTTGAGTAGACTCTGGGAGTTGGTGATGGACAGGGAGGCCTGGCCTGCTGCAGTCCATGGGGTTGCAAAGAGTCAGACACAACTGAATGACTGAACTGAACTGCTATGGCTCCATCACAGAAGCAAGCTCTGTTCCTCTTCATGATTTTTCCTCCTTTTCATGATTTTCTCTTATTTTGTGTTAGTTTGCATGGAGACTATGGTATTATATTTCTCATTTCCATTTTGTGCATTTGTGAGGTGGTCCTAGCTCAATTTTTTTGTTTGTTTGTTTTTGGATAGTGATTCTCTCTTCCGTCAATGGGACTTCCCAGGTGGTGCTTTGTTGCTAAAGAATCAGCCTGCCAGTGCCAGAGATGCAGGAGACTCTGGTTCGATCCCTGGGTCAGGAAGACCTTCTGGAGGAGGAAGCGGGCAACCCACTCCAGTATTCTTGCCTGCGGAATTCCTTGGGCCGAGGAATCTAGAAGATTACAGTCCATGGGGTCGCAATCTGGTTCGATCCCTGGGTCAGGAAGACCTTCTGGAGGAGGAAGCGGGCAACCCACTCCAGTATTCTTGCCTGCGGAATTCCTTGGGCCGAGGAATCTAGAAGATTACAGTCCATGGGGTCGCAAAAAGTTGGATGTGACTGAGCATGCATGTGGTAGCGAGTCTGTTTACAAGCATGCAGTGCCCACTCCCCACTCCCCAATTACATTTTATTTTAGGACTGTGATTGGACTTCCTCCTATCCCTATCACCTAGATCTCTTGCATTCAAATTTCACTTCGGTGATAAAAATTGGAAACTGTTGCCACTATACTATTACTCAGTAGGTATCTTCCTAGGCAGACTAGAAGAAGACTAGAGAAAGATTGGAGGTATCTGTCAAGTTATCTACCATTTGTTTACAGAGATGGGATGCAGAAGTAGGGAAATAAGTTGATCTCTTTCTGTTCCATTTGAGAAAATTGCTCATACATGTCTATTCAAGAAAGACAGTGACAAAGCTCAGTTTACTGTTGCATTTCTGGGAGTGGGTGTTGTCTTGACGTGATGGTTATACAAGGTATTAAAGAAGACGAAGGAAACATGGAACAAATAGTAAACAGAGGGAGACTGGTAGAAAGTAAAAAGAAGGCAAGTAATACATCAACTAGATTACTGTCTTTAGTTTAAAACTAAATATTCCCTGAAGACACCTGGAGTGTCAGATTGTCAACCCTGAACCTCCCTGAAACACACGTTTTACTATGATTTCCGTGGATATCACTGGCTGGGTAGATTTCTCTCTGCCTGTCTACAGAGACCCTATTTTTAAACTTCCCTTACAATCTTGATTCAGTTCTCTATCCTCCTGTTGTGTTGCCACCTACTGTCTACACAGCAGAGCTTCCAAGGACAGGAAATAACTCGGGTTCGATTTCCTTTTCTCCTCCTGCGATGCTTACCTGTGATTTAGAGAGGAGCGAGGCCAACAGATTTGTTGGTAGTATAAGCTGTTACTTAAAGTTGTAAGTTACTTCATCACATTCGCTTTTTTCCTCAGGTTTGCATAGAAAAACTAATTTAATTTATTTATTGTTAATTGGAGGATAATTGCTTTACAATACTGTGTGGCCTTCTGCCCTACATCAACATGACTCAGCCATAGGTATACATATGTCCCCTCCCTCCTGAATCTCCTTTGCACCTGTCTGGGTTGTCACAGAGCACTGTAAGTTGAGCTCCCATGTCATACAGCGAGTTCCCCCTGGCTATCTATTTTACACATGGTGGTTTGTACGTTCCCGTGCTATTCTCTCAAATCATCCCACCCTCTCCTTCCTCTACTGTGTCCATAAGTCTGTTCTCTATGGCTGAGTCTCCACTGCTGCCCTGCAAAAAGTTCATCTTCTCTGCCCAATAACATTGCAGTCCTTCGAGAACCAGTTACCAAAGCAGTAAACATATGTATGTGGTTTGACTTCCTGGCATTATTCATGAAGACAGGATATGAAAATAAGTCTTTATATTATAGTCCACAGAGGAAACATTAAATCTTGTTTAAAAAAAAACAACGTTTGATTTAAATAGGTATCTCACAGTTATCTCATAGACCATAAAAAACTCACTGGTATAATGCAATTCCTTTGTCAAAAATTGATCATACAGTGTAAATGGAAGCACTTTCTATGTAATAGCTCAAAAATAGGAGTTGGTTTCTGAGAGAACAAGGTCTCAGCAGTTTTTCAATGGACAATGAAAGCATGTCATTGCACCTTATTCATTCATCACCATTAGCGATGTTTCTAAATTATTTGCATGATACAAAATAACCAAAGATGGTAGTTCTCTGGGAGGCAGAATTCCTGTTTTGATTCTTCAGTATCCAGCTGACACAAGTCAAGTCATTATCATCTTTCACCACAACACGAGAGTCATGTTTATAAAATGAGACGACTGAACCACATGATTTCAGACAACTTTTTCAGCAGGATAATATGGTGATCTTGTGACTTGAAATAAGTCAAGTTTTCATGTACATGTTGCTTGTTCGGTGCACACTTCTGTTGGAGGTCTTAGGAAACATGGGGCTTCTAAGTAAACCAATGTGTGCTCTGGAGGCATGGTTCCAAGGGGTGAAGTGGGGGACAGGAACTTTTTACTGAGAAACAATGGGAGAAATGTGGTGGGAAGTTTCGAGTATATAAAATATATATATATATATATAT
>SJYT01023040.1:370113-386278 GCA_006410635.1 Cephalophus harveyi
GGGGAGAGAATGGGGGTGGGGAAGCTTGCACTAAGCCCTGCAGGGTCTTCTGGTCAACTTAGTTCAACCTAACACGCTGTGTTTTGAGTTGAAGACCATTATTTTCCAGGTTTATCTGCCTGAGAGGCAATGTCTTCTGATGTCCCAAGTGGGATTGTCTGGTTGAGGGGTGTTTTTAGGTCATCTCTTTCTCAGAGGGAAAGAATGACACCTCCTTGGGTAAGGAATAGAAAAATGGAGGATCTGAGGTCTCTGATTTGGTGGTTAGCTTTTGTAACAAATGTCACCAAAATCTGTGACGTTTGTTATAGAATCGTTTTTCTTTTAGTTGGATGTTATGTTTTCATTACAATTAGATTACAAACTGTTAATGAGTGAAGACTCTCTTATTTGTAAAATCTAGTACAAGATCGATATCTAATAAGAATTTGTTGATGAATTTCATTTATTGGTGTGAGGTAAAATGTATTAAGGGGCTTCCCTGGTGGCTAAGATGGCAAAGAATCTAGCTGCAATGTGGGAGCTCAGGGTTCGATCCCTGGGTCGGGAAGATCCCCTGGAGAAGGAAATGGCAACCCACTCCAGTATTCTTGCCTGGAGAATCCCATGGACAGAAGAGCCTGGTGGGCTACAGTCCATGGGGTCACAAAGAGTTGGACACAACAGCAGCTTTCACTGTGACTTTTTTAGAATGTATTGAAAAAAACATAAAATTCATAATTCCTTATCTAAATCCTTGGGACAGGAAGATATATTTCAAAATTAAGATTTAAACATTTTAGATATCTATGTTAATATTATATCTATAAATAGTGTATACTGGACTATTGTGTATCATGCACTGTCCATAACCCATGGGATCTGTGCAGTATACCAGCACTTTCATATCTGCAGGAAAACTGTGATTGTTCATACTAAGTGGGATAAGCAAGAGCTGCAAAGATCCTCACATCTGATCAGGTTGGATTTTACCAATAAACATGTTATAAACTTTTGGTTTTCAGATATTTTAGGGTTTTGATGGTTGATATGGGAATCTGAACCTTCTGGAAAGATGTAGGGTGATCTGTATCATTCTGGTGTTTGCATATGTATGTATCACAAAAACTTTCTGCAAATATATGTTTTAAAAGCTATTTTTTTGTTTAGTTTTCTGTTGTATCAAGTCAAAGAGGTTAAGATTTCTAACACAAGACCAGAGATTTTCCATCCAAATAATTTAATAGAAATTTAAAAAAAAATTATCAAAAGGCTAGAATTCCTTGAAAATATTGTCAATCAAAGTGAGAGAGGCTTGAAAATAGTTTCACAGGTTGTGGGATGATCTGTCATCTAAAATATCGCTGTGGAGACTACAATATAGGGCTTCATTTTCTGCTAACTAAATTTACTTCTTAAATAATCAGGCACTTTTAAGAGAACTGGTGAAAAAAAAAAGTGAAAGTGTTAGTTGCTCAGTCACGTGACCCCAAAGATTGTAGTCCACCAGGCTCCTCTGCCAATGTAATTCTCTAGGCAAAAATGCTGGAGTGGGTAGCCATTTCCTTGTCCAGGGGATCTTCCTACCCCAGGGATCAAACCCAGGTATCCTGCATTGCAGGCAGATTCTTTACTGTCTGAGCCACCAGGGAAGCCCTTATCTATTGATAAAGGATTTTAACGAGGTTTTGATTTTTAAAGTTTGCAAATTACTCTGAAATGAACCTTTAAGAGAAACATTTAGTATAATACATTTTGGAAAAGATATTGTAATGGTACTTGGTTACAGATTTATTCATTTTCACTTAATTTCCCCATCAGTGTGTAATGCACTGGCTCTGAAAATGAAGAATAGATAGAGATGCGTTTATTGACTCACCTGATTTCCCAATCCCCAGTCAAAACATCAGCTTATTTTCTAAGACAGGTATGGGTATATATTGATGGCTGTCAGTTACTGAGTGTCTATACTATGCGAGGCGTAGCTACAGTTTCTGCAAGTTCTACAGTGATCTGTAAAAGTTAGCGTTTATTGTGACTGAGAATATAAAGACCATGAAGTGCGGTTCCTAAACTCCATGGTTTTGTTTCTTTGCTAATCAGATTTTTCTCTCAACTTCCAAGGTGGTCTGATGCATAAGATCTAGAAAGTCTTTAGTTTTATGAATTTATTAAACTGTTGACGTACACTGGCTCCTGAAGCAAAGGAAGAAGAGGTATGTGTCAGGCGTTTCTCTTTTATTTCCCTCTTGACATCTTTACATCGTCCACACTTAGCCTTGAAAGGAAATAAACTCCGTGAGACTTCGCTTTGATATTTCCATTTATCTACATAGCTTTTAAAACTGGAAAACTGAGCACCAAGTCCTCGGAGCCCATAGATGAGACAGTCTCAGTGTATTACTTTACTAGGAGGACTGATGTAACACAGTAAAATGAGCTGGGGGCCTTAAACAATAGAAATCTATTGTCTCCCAGTTCCGGAGGTTGGGGGTTCAAGCTCCGGGAGAAGCTTGCCTGTGCCTCTCCCCCTGCTGCTAATGGTTTGCTGCACACCTTCAGTGTTTCCTTGATTCATCGACGCCTCTCTCTGTATCTCCTTTCAGGTTCACAAGGCGTTTTTCCTATGTGTTTATCTGTATGCAAATTTCTAGCTTCTGTAAGGACTTCAGTTATATTGGACCAGGAGCCCACCCTCCTCTGCATGACTTCCTCTTAAATAATTCCACCAACAACTTGATTTCCACCTAAGATCACCTTCTGAAGTGTGAATTAGGACCATAACTTGCGAATCCTGGAGGTGGGGGTGGGGGGGAGGACACAGGACACAATGCAAACCATAACACTCAGGCAGGCAAATAATGGGTATTTATGGTTTGGAACTAAAAAAAATATTTGCATGTGCTAATGGGGCTTCCCTAGTGGCTCAGATGGTAAAGAATCCACCTGCAATGCAGGAGACCCAGGTTCAGTCTCTGGTTTGGGAAGATCTCCTTGAGAAAGGAAAGGCAACTCACTCCAGTATTCTTGCCTAGAGAATTCCATGGACAGAGGAGTCTGGTGGGCTACAGTCCATGGGGTAGCAAAGAGGTGGGCACGACTGAGTGACCAGTGCTTTCACTTTCTCTAACTTTTTGTTTGGCATCTAACAAGCTATTAGAAGACTCGGGATTATTAAACCCATCCCAGAGAGACAGAATGGGTCACAGTGAAGTGAGGTTTCCTGAAAGTGTGTTCAGCTTGGGTGCTCTGTCCTGCAACAGTGATTTTAGAGTCAATAAGAAATTGGATTTTCTCATTCATTTAGATGGAGAAAGAGCACATTTATTGATTCGTTCCACTCAAAAATGTGGAGGTAAAGGAAAGGGCATTGGATTGTGCAAGAGAAAGTTTGTGCCTTTTATTATAAATTACATATGGCCTGTGAGGATTTTCCGGCATGTTCAAGATGAACATCGTCTCAAATTTGTATGGATTTCATTTTTCTTCAAACTTTCTTCTTTCAGGAGGTTGACTGGGCTTCCTTTGGCAGTTCATTGTTGTTTTCTCAGGAGTGTTTCGTTTTCTTTCATAATCTTTGCCTTTTCTTTGAATCCAACATGTTCCCCCTTTTCAGCTGAAAAGCGGCAATGTCAAAGACTGCGGCTTTAGGGCAGGAAGTTATTCGGATTTAAATAATGAATGTGACAGTGTCTGAAGAATTAGAGTTGAAATCTAGAGGACTGAATAAGAAAAACCTGCTCCTCCTCCAGAGCCAATAAAGCAAAGGCCAATGAATCTTACAAATGTGCCTTCAGTCTAGACAACCTGGGTTCTACCTTTGAACTTGAGGTCTGGCCACTCTGGGCTTCCATGGCCGACATCACTCATCCCTGGCCATCTCTTCTTGTTGGATGAGCTGCCAAGTGCCAGGGACACCCAGAGGCTCACCACCCAGTGTTCCCTGACTGCCCCCTGACTGGCACAGGTGACAAATCCGGGTACACGTGCTCTGGATTTGGAATCAGATGACTTGCAGAGGAGTTCTGTGTGACAACAGGAAAGTCAACAAACCTCTCAGCTGTAGATGACTCAGCTATGACATGGAGACGGTAGCTGATCTCAGAGTGATGGTGCGAGTGTAAAACCTGGGAAAGCACTGGAAGACACAAGCAAACAGTGGTCTTATAGTTACCGTTCCTGAGTGCCTGCCAGTGTAGGAGATGCAAGAAACATGGGTTGGACCCCTGGGTCAGGAAGATCCCCCGGAGAAGGAAATGGTAACACGCTCTTGTATTCTTTCCCGGAAAACTCCAAGGACAGAGGAGCCTGGTGGGCTGCAGTCCATGGGGCCGCAGAGCTGGACACGACTGGGCACATGTGGTGGAGGTGGGTTAGTCGCTGAGTCGTGTCCGACTCTCGACCCCTTCCGCACACACAATCTGGAGTGGAGCCACTGCTCTGCTAATTGTTCCACACACGCCGATTATCCCATGAGATTTTCACAATAGCCACTCAGCGTAGGTATTTATTATGCCTTCTCTTGTCAGAGGAGAAAAATGAGATAGAATATTTTCCCTAAGAAAACAACAGCTTGTAAGTGGTAAAGGCAGAGTATGACATAACAGCTTCACTTTTCCCCACTCGTGCACCATTAAACAATGTGTACTTCGTCATTCTGCAGGAAAATAAGAAACAAAAATCTGATTATATGAGCCCAGAGTAAATCATTTCAAGGACCAGAAACTCGCTTAATCCTTTCCCTGTAAACTGTGTTTAAAAAGAAAAACTCTGTACCAGCTGCTTTTACTTTTAACAGCCAAGATGATAAACCAGGCTTGAAAAAGCCTTACTTCAAAGGAATGCACTGGATCCACTAAAGAGACCCATTCTCTTTCTTAAACGAAAATATGTTTTTTGCTGACATAGGTAAAGATGAAGATGTTTAAAATATTTCAATGCTCATCCCATGCTTAACAGGCTAACAATTTTTTCTTTTTAATGAGCATCTCTAAATACCTCTCAAGAGATGAACTGATTATGATAAAGGATCTTTCAGGCTTGCATTGTCATCTGATTTATTCCTAAAATAAACCAAATATTTGAGATGCCAAGCAAGGTATATGCCTACAGCAGGAAGGGGAGGAGGGGGGTATGAACTGATTAATTTTATTTAGTAAAGCAAAAATAAACTTTAGATGATGATCTTTTATGATATGTAGGTGTATTTTATTTCTAAAATTTCTCATTTCAATATTGGGTCATTCTCTTCTAGTCTGGAGTGGAGCCACTGCTCTGCTAATTGTTCCACACACGCCGATTATCCCACGAGATTTTCACAATAGCCGCTCAGCGTAGGTATTTATTATGCCTTCTTTTGTCAGAGGAGAAAAATGAGATAGAATATTTTCCCTAAGAAAACAACAGCTTGTAAGTGGCAAAGGCAGAGTATGACATAACAGCTTCACTTTTCCCCACTCGTGCACCATTAAACAATGTGTACTTCGTCATTCTGCAGGAAAATAAGAAACAAAAATCTGATTATATGAGCCCAGAGTAAATCATTTCAAGGACCAGAAACTCGCTTAATCCTTTCCCTGTAAACTGTGTTTAAAAAGAAAAGCTCTGTACCAGCTGCTTTTACTTTTAACAGCCAAGATGATAAACCAGGCTTGAAAAAGCCTTACTTCAAAGGAATGCACTGGATCCACTAAAGAGACCCATTCTCTTTCTTAAACGAAAATATGTTTTTTGCTGACATAGGTAAAGATGAAGATGTTTAAAATATTTCAATGCTCATCCCATGCTTAACAGGCTAACAATTTTTTCTTTTTAATGAGCATCTCTAAATACCTCTCAAGAGATGAACTGATTATGATAAAGGATCTTTCAGGCTTGCATTGTCATCTGATTTATTCCTAAAATAAACCAAATATTTGAGATGCCAAGCAAGGTATATGCCTACAGCAGGAAGGGGAGGAGGGGGGTATGAACTGATTAATTTTATTTAGTAAAGCAAAAATAAACTTTAGATGATGATCTTTTATGATATGTAGGTGTATTTTATTTCTAAAATTTCTCATTTCAATATTGGGTCATTCTCTTCTTAATTTAGACTACAAACAAGAATATATAATTTTTACTTGTTGTGATGTGTGAGTTTTGCATTTTAAATATAGCTATTTAATTCATTTCTAGAGTTGTGTGTGTCTGGTTCTTTGAATGCTAAAAATAGCACACTCGTAATAGTATTATGCTAATGTAGCACTAAGCAGACACCTCCCCAAAAGACATATCTGATGATTTTATGGCCCAATTAATATATTTTTAAAATTAAATATGTCAGTGGAGAGACCTAAACTAGGGGGGTGGCAATGTTTATTCTGAACTAACTTAAGGATGTGTAAATCATACTTTCAGTCTAGCAAATCTATGCACTTATATACTGTTTTTTAATTCTCACCTTCTGATTGTAGACATGTAGGCTTTTGGTCTATCAACACATTCTTGTGCTTTACAATGATGATTAGCTGAAGATAAGACAAAGTAATTTTAATAATCCTTTTCAAATTGGTTGACGTTTTATTTGATATCAAAAACAGCACTTGCAATTTTTCAATGCGCCGTTTGTGGAAGGACCAAGGAAAACAGCATGGTAATTTCACACAACAGTGAGCCAAATTGTCTAATAAAACTAGGGGACTAAAACCTCAGATGTCAACCTGAGCGCCTGTGCTCACTTGTCGTCTCTGCTGCGGTATGCTGCGGTATCATAGCCTGCTCTTTGTGGCCCTTCATGCTTAATTCATGTGGCTATAAAATAATAATAACTTGTATGCGCTGTTATGCTAGTCTTCTTTATATTAATAAAACTCAAAAATATTTCCTGGAAACATGCATTAATTTTTTCCCAGGCACTCTGGGCAAATTTATAGTGACGTATTTGTATGTGGGTACATCTAAACCCCAACCATTTGTGTCAATAATTCTTTTATATCAAAGTATCTTCTTGCCCATTAATAATCTTATTCTGAATATCTTTCTGGAAATCATCTAGAGACTAGAGACAGGTTGTGGAGGACGGAGTTAGTAGTTGGATGACTGGACAACCAGAGTGTCTTGATTGGGGCAAAGATAAAAGACATCTCTCTTTTTTTTTTTTTTTCCTTATGAGTGGAGTGGGAGTTGGAGAGGTGACATCGACAGGTGAGCAGTGACCCTTGGTGGGAAGGGAAGACTGTGGTTAGTGGCTGATGACTTGATGATCACTCTTGGGAGGGCACATTGGAGAGGGACTGCTATGTTCACCATCTTGCCCATCTTGCCCTTAATATTGGTTTCCAGACTCTAATTCCTTCTTCATGAATGACTCTCTTCATGCTATAGGAGCCTCTAGGTAGCCACCAGGAAAGCCAGCCTACAGTTCAAGGAAAAACCAAATTAAGACGTTGGAGTCATGCAATTTTGCAAAATTTAAAACACACGCCAGAATCAAGGCAGGGGTTGGGGGGGATATGTACCCATTGCTCTTCTCTAAATTGCATCAGGGATCAGGATGAGAACTTTTCAGACACACAGCTTCGTGGTCCCTTCTCTCCGGGGGTCCCTACGAACAATGTAACGTGTTCTCCGTCCCCATCACCCTCTCTCCTTCCCATCCCTTTCTAGATTGTTAGTATCCCAGCCTTTTGTGCCATCCTGCAGATTTTCATCACTCTTTACAGAATTCTAAAAACTCAGTGTTTATGGAAGAGATCAGGCATTCCTGTTTCCGGCATCCTGTGAGAACGGAAACTCCTGTGTGTATGGCCATATATTTAGATCTGCTTTACAGCCTTTCTCTCCTCTGTACAGATGTTTCCCCTGAATCATTCCTCCAGGATGTCTATTTAGCTGTTGCTGTGACATCTTCCATCTACCTGTGCTCACTCAAGCGCTTGACTGTGCACAGCTGAGGTGCTTCTTGGACCTTCATCCTCCAGGGTCCATTGTGACAACACAAAGGATCATCAGAATTATCAGATGAGTGAAAGCCAACAGACAGCCTCAGACTCTGAGGACGGCTTAACCAGCACGGGTGTGGAAAGTCAGCGAGGGTTCCGTCACTTATTTTCGGGCCTCCTGCGGTTCTCTCCTGGAGCAAGCATGATGAGAGGAAGATGTCCTATTTGTAGGCCATGTTGGGGAGTCAGGGCACATAACTCACATCTCTCCAAAGTGTGTTAGTTGCTTAGTCATGTCTGACTCTTTGCAACCAGGCCCCTCCGTCCATGGGATTCTCCAGGCAAGAACACTGGAGTGGGTTGCCATTTCCTTCTCCAAAAGGAACTATAGAAAGAAAGAAAGTCAAGTCACTCAGTCATGTCTGGCTCTTTGCGACCCCATGGACTGTAGCCTACCAGGCTCCTACATCCATGGAATTTTCCGGGCAAGAGTACTGGAGTGAGTTGCCATTTCCTTCTCCAACGTTTCTCCATTAGATGGGGGATATTTTGTTTGATGTCTTTCATCAGTATTTTCATTCAGCTGGTATCAGTATTTTCATTCATTCATTTCATTCTCCTGGTCTGCATAAGTCTGATCAGATAATGTGTTTGGGATTTAGTGTGGGGTTGGAGAGAGGTGTAGGGTCTAATGTTATATTTCCTTCCTCCTTTTGGATGATGGTGAGTCATCTGAGGTTACAATCTCCTCCTAAAAGTGCCTGTACCACCGTGATGTAGCTTTGACGGATCATGGGTTTGGAAATGATTAATGCCATAGTCTTTTTAGGGCAGCTCTTTCCAAACTGGGTTTAACTCAATGCTTTAAAGCATCTCACATCACCTGAAAGGGACACAAAATTGGATGCATGTGCATTTTTTTAAAAGCAAGAGGAGTCTTTGCTTTCATTCCTTTCTCAACAGGACCACTGATCTGAAAAATAATTGCCACTGGATGATGAAGATGTAGCCCAGGTTTTCATGAATTGTTATAAATTTACTGACATATTTCCTTCGTCCCCCCTAGATAGAGCACCCATCTAATTTTACTTAACAAAGTAGCTTTCATAGTTTTGATCTTTATTGGCAGTTGGGAGGTAGAACACAGAGACATCTTCTCCTGAATAATTAACAATTAGGGTAGAGTTGATCCGGAAGAGGAGGGTACCTCTGAAAGTGGAGAATCTGATTAGGAAGTGCCTTCCATTGCAGCTTCCTAAGGAGTCACAGGGGATATCAGGGGGCCAGCCTGGTCCCAACCCAGGAGAAGCTCAGTGGGGTCACTACTGCTCTGCAGATAACTTCTGTGCAAATAGGTTCCAAGACCCATTAACACAGCTGGCTGCAGCCCCCTTGGCCTTGAATTTAGACTCTCCCATCCCAGTGTTGTCTCTACACAGTTCACTCACAGTACCCCAGGGTCAAAGCTTTACAGAACTTGAAACTGTAAACCCGGAGATCCTTCTGATTGACACTTACACCAGGACAACATTAGCATCAATGGACAACAACCTAGTAGCTGGGGGACATCCGGGAACTGCTGTGACATCACCAAAACATGTCGGTTAAGCTGCCCTTTGTGTCTCAGATAATCTGAAGTGAGATCCAAACAGATGAAATGAGATGCTCAAGTTAGGCTTTTGAGTTCCTCATACAGTGTCACACTTCGCATACGGGCCATGCTCGATTGGTCTTCACTTGTGTTCCTCTCTGGTCCTTTTTGGAGAAGCATCTCAGTTGGCATGTGTCAAAGTGCATGCGTGCATGCTCAGTCGCTCAGTCCTGTCAGACTCTTTGTGACCCCATGGACTGTAGCCCACCAGGTTCCTCTGTCCTTGGGATTCTCCAGACAAGAATACTGGGGTGGGTTGCCGTGCCCCCCTCCCGGGGATCTTCCTGATCCAGGGATCGAAGCCACGTCTCCTGCGTCTCCTGCACTGCAGGCAGATTTTTTACCTGGGAAACCAAAGTGCACGCCTTCTCTTTTCAATTTCTTCCCTGCTTTAAGAGTTATAAGACATTGCTCCTCACTCCTTTTGCGGGAAAAGAAACGTGCTATTCAACTGACTTCAGACTAGGGGCTGCCTGTCCTCGGCCAGGGAGGGGTAGACCGGCCCTTGCAGTCCACACACAAGTATACTGATTGAAAAGTGTGCTGCCTGGGGAAGAAATCAAAAAATAAAACCTGTTGTTCAGAGTTTAAGCCTTGGCATTTAGCAAAGTGCCTAATACAATGGAATACACAATGTCCACTTTATGTCAGACACTTTGTTAAATGAATCAATGAAATCTGTTGCTTGAATGTTGTTGAACAACTGTGATTTGATTTAGCCAGGTACAGATGGGAAGAATAAATGACGTGAGTGGTTAGAATGGCTCAAACATAATAATCCTTGAGGGAAAGGCCTGAAAAGCACAGAAAGTGCTAAAATCTCAAACTGACCTTCAGCACATCACTTCCCTTATCTTGGGCTGCATTTTCATTTTATAGAAGAAGTAAATATCAACCCCACTTTCCCACAAGACTATGAGGATCATATGTGCATGAATGCATTTCATAAGAATGATATAAGTAGGAGGCATACACAAATCTATTTACCAGAATGCAAAGATACACACAGCTCAGACTCTCTCATCCAGGGCCTAAGGGATGTCGCCTCTTCCTTTCCTCTGTCTGGCAAGCCCATATTGTTTAGACCAGTGATCCTCTTCTGGGGAAACGTTTGGGATGCCTTCAGACACTTTGGGTTGTCACACTGGGGATTTGCTTCTGACATCTGCTGGGTGGAGATGAGGGGTAACAGTCAACCTTGGGCAATACACAACAGCCACCTGTGACCAACAGTTACCCAGCCCGAAGTGCCAGCTGTGCAGAGGGTGGGGTACCTGCTTTTGTTTGAATAAAATTTTTATCAAGTGTCTCTTGAGCTACAAAGAATGTTAGTTCTCTCTGCTTTTGGTATTCTCCTGCTAAGTTGCTAAGTCACTTCAGTCGTGTCCGACTCTGTGTGACCCCATAGACGGCAGCCCACCAGGCTCCCCTGTCCCTGGGATTCTCCAGGCAAGAACACTGGAGTGGGTTGCCATTTCCTTCTCCAATGTAAGAAAGGGAAAAGTGAAAGGGAAGTCGCTCAGTCATGTCCGACTCTTAGCGACCCCATGGACTGCAGCCCACCAGGCTCCTCTGTCCATGGGATTTTCCAGGTAAGAGTACTGGAGTGGGGTGCCATTGCCTTCTCCAATGTATATTCCTAGGAATATATATTTTTTTGTATATTCCTAGGAATATACAAAACATGTGTTGGCAAGCCTATCACTAATATTACAATTTAAACTCACAGGTGACTGAGTTCTGTGAGGGCAGACAAGTTGATTGATATATATCAATATGAAAAAAATTCATATTCTTTTCCATTGTGGTTTATTATAGGATCTTGAATATAGTTCCCTGTACTCTACAGTAACACCTTATTGCTTGTCCCCTTTATATATAGTTGCTTGTATCTGCTAATCCCAAACTCCTAATTTAATGCTCCCCCATCCCCGTTCCCCTTTGGTAATCATAAGTCTGATCTCTATGTCTGCGAGTCTGTCTCTGTTTTGTAAATAAGTTTATTTGTACCATATTTTAGATTCCACATATGAATGATACTGTACGACATTTGTGTTTCTCTGACTTACTTCACTTAGTGTGATAATCTCTAGGTCTATCCATGTTGCTGCAAATGGCATCATTTCACCTTTTATGACTAACATTCCATTGTATATATGTGCCACATCTTCTTTATTCATTTGGCCGTCGATGAACATTTAGATTGCTTCCACGTCTTGACCACTGTGAGTGGTGCTGCTATGAACACTGGGGTGAATGTGTCTTTTAGAGCTAGAGTTTTCTCCAAGCATATGCCCAAGAGTGGAATTGTAGGATCATATGGTAACTCTAATTTTAGTTTTTTAAGGAACCTCCATACTGACTGCACCATATTTACGTCTTCCATAGAGACTGCACCAATTTACATTCCCATCAACAGTGTAGGAAGGTTCCCTTTTCTCCATACGAGAGGACTTTAAAAAATGTTTTTGTTTATCATAATACTTCACTTAAGAATAAGTATCAATAACAAATTATAATAAATATACTTTTCACCTAATCATTTGGAGATATCATGTTAAAAATTTCACACTGGATTCAAATATGTTGCCTTTGCTTTATAAATGACATAAGAAGGCCTGTCTTTCAGTCTCTCCCATTAAAGGGCACAAAACTAGTACACATACTAAATGTAATCAACTCAATATTGAAAAGATAAAGAATAAATCAAATTATGAAGAAACCACTTGTATGCAGGGAACACACCAAGTCCCTACTCAGTTAGTTTGTTGAATACAAATTATCTGTGATGGACGAAATGAAAATTTCTGGTTGACTTTGTTGTATTCAGGAGCTTAAAACATCCAGGAAATTAGAGTACGGAAAGAAGGCTAATACAACTGTTCTCAACTGCCCACAGGCAAACGCCCTTCATAGTGATTTTTCCAGCTTTGCGTGACCTAGGAGTAGGGCTTCAGTCAATCTGCTCCACTTTTGTATGGGTAATTATAGTGTAGAGCAACTTAATGGCTTATTGAAATGGCTGTGCTTACTAAAACATATAATCTGAAGCAAATTGTGACCCTAAGTAATATTATTTATTCTCCATTTGGAATAAAAGAAGCTAAGAAACTTGCAATGGTGATTGACCCAAACCTATTGGTATTTGACTTTAGAACAAATTTTTGAACATACAGTTCAACACGGGCATTTCTGTACATGAACTATTACAACTTTTATGTTGTTTCTTTCCTGCAAGATTATGAAGGTGTAATGTGATCTCCAGTTTGGAAGTTTTTAATTGGCTCCTTAGTCTTCCTCCAGCTCTAAACTGTGCTCTCCCATACCCCACTCTTTTTAGACTGCACGGTATAGAAAATCAGTTTTACTCATGTTTTTGCATAATTTGCACTATCTTTTTTCCTGTTTGGTTGCCTGTTCAAACTACAGGTATAACATGGAAGAACAATAAGTGCTTGATCTGAAAGAAGAGATCTTTTTACGAGTTAGGGAGTTTCTTGTTCTTCAGTGGATGAAGATGAGTGTGAGTCAAACACTGAGGGCATGAATGCATTACTAAGCTCAGTTCATTGAATCTATGTAACGTGGCTGATGCACAACTGATTTTCTTTAGTTAATTTTTATGTCTTTTGTTGGTTTTATGTAGCCATTTTGGAACAAACGCCATGTTGCTGAAAATGGTATTATTTAATTTTATGACCAATATATCACTTGTATGTGGAATCTAAAAACATGACATAAACTAACTCATTTACAAAACAGAAATAGACTCCTTGACACAGAAAACAAACTTAGGGTTCTCAATAGACACTGACTCAATGGACATGAATTCGAGCAAGTTTCAGAAGACAGTGAAGGACAGGGAAGTCTGGCCTGCTACAGTCCATGGGGTTGCAAAGAGTTGGACACGACTGAGCGACTTCACTCACTCACTCACTCATATGTAAACAAACAACAAGACCCTCCTGTATAGCACAGGGAACTATATTCAATATCTTCTAATTACCTATAATGGAAAAAATCTGAAAAAAAAATACATATATATATACACACACACATATATGTAACTGAATCGATTTTTTGCTCACCTGAAACACTGTAAATCAACTATACTTCAATTAAAAAAAAAAGAAAAAAGAATACTAAAAAAAAAAAGAATTTGTAGTTGGTACCATGGTCTTTCCTCCCTCCCAGTATTTTCTCCCTTTTCTTGATGAATGGTCTCTCCTCACCTTCACCTTCCTGTTTTTCATTTCAGGATAGATTTCTTTAGAAATTTTGACTATTTGGGGATGGCATTTTAAAGCATTTTACTCTTATGTAACTAAACATCTCATCTGTCATGGTTCAGAGCTCATCTGAATAATAATATGCCTCCTTCACCTGCACAGACATCCATGTCCTGATCCCCGGAACCTGGGAACCCATGCACATGTCACCTCTCAGGGCAGAAGGAGTTTTGCAGACATAATTAAGTGAGGGTCTTGGATAAAGAGAGATTATCCTGGATTATGTAGGTGGCTCCGTCTAATCACATGGGTCTTCACAAGCAGATTACCTTTCCTGCCCGAGGTCAGAGAAGGAGGCGTGGCTTTGGAAGAAAGGCAAGGAGACATGCAATGCTTCTGGTTTTGAGGATGGAAGAAGACCTCTTGATGGAAGATGACCTCTTGAGGGTCACAGGAGGTGGAAAGGACAAGGAATAGACTGTCTCCTCAAGTCTTTGGGCAGCAACCCAGCAGTGCCTACATCGAGTGAGACCTACCAGACTTCAGACTTAGAGAACTGTGAAATAATAAATTCGTGTTAAGCCACTAACTTTGTGGCAGTTTGTTACAGCAAAAAACAGGAAATTAATACAATAGATTTAAGACTGTAGCAAGACTGTAATACAGTAGAGTAAGACTGTACATGACAATAAGACTGTAATGTCTAATGCAGTAGACATTTCACTTAATGATGAAAACTGGTTAAGAGTTAAAGAGTCTTTGTTTTGATCTACAATAATAGCTAATCACCAATAAACTCTTAAGGGACTTCCCTGGTGGTCCAGTGGCTAAAACCTCACACTCCCAACCACCACCCAAGAGGTGGTTTTTCCCAAATGCTGCCAGATCTGCCTAGGCACTCACCCAAATGAAGAGTGTCTAGAATGCAGACATAGACTCTCCTGGGAATTTGCTCCTCTGTGCATTTCACTCTGGTGTCTTTCTCATTTTGTGATTGATAAGAGGTCAGGATGTCTCCTTCCTCAGCCTTAGCTTTCCAATGTTATGAAAACAGAAAAGCAAACTTTAGCATTCTTTTTTCTTTTTCTTTTATCATGTTAGTATTCTTCTTTCGTTTCAAAATGTGTTCATGACCTAGAATTCTGCATTTCTCATAAGCTGAATAAAGCGGTCCCTCACTTTGATCCAAGACACGATGGGTTTTTATATTTGTTTTTGCTCAGTATGGAATCGTGAGGACCTAGTTTTCTCCCCCTTTTCTTTCCTCTCTTTGATCTAAACTTTTAATTTCTTATTCTCTCATTAGCTCTCCAGGAATTTGTGATACACTTGTGTAAGTTATCCTCAGCATCAGACAGCTCCAGTTAAGCTGTTGGTTTCAAAGCTGCTGCTTCTCACGCTGCCCAGCCCAGCCTGAGCCTGAGTGGTTTCCCTTCCCCCATCTTTAGGGGAAAACCCTCAAGCAGTCAGAGGTGAAGTGTGTCCCACCACTTGGTTACAGAGTCACAGATCTGGGACAGACCCATAGCTCAGCATCTTATCGTCATAAGGGCAGGAAGACTATCATGCCTCCCAAGGGACATGTGTGAAATGGGTGTGCAGGCTGGCAGGTTAATCCTCATTTCCCAAGATCTCGTAGGACACAGTCACCTCCTCTTAGAGCTGCCTGCTTCCTCCCCAGTCATTTTGGTGTTGACATGGGTCATTTAATAGAAATATTTCTGAGAAGCATGGGCACTCTGCTTTGCCCAGTCGTTCTCAAACCCGTGAGCATCAGAATCATCCAAAGGGCTTGCTGAAGCACGTCTATTGGGTCTGTAATATCTAGAAGAGTCTCCCTCTCTCTGTTTGCCTACTCCCTGCACCTCAGCCCTGGTTACAGCTTGGCAGCTGTTCCTCCTGTTAAAAATGAATCTTTCTGCTCTAGACATAGAGGATGGTTTTGTGGACACAGTGGGGTGGGGGTGGGGGGTGGAAAGAGTGAGATCAATTGAGAGAGGAACACTGACATATATACACTCAGTTCAGTTCAGTTCAGTCGCTCAGTCATGTCCGACTCTTTGCGACCCCATGAATCACAGCACACCAGGCCTCCCTGTTCATTACCATCTCTCGAAGTTCACCCAGACTCATGTCCATCGAGTCAGTGATGCCATCCAGCCATCTCATCCTTGGTCGTCCCCTTCTTCTCCTGCCCCCAATCCCTCCCAGCATCACAGTCTTTTCCAGTGAGTCAACTCTTCGCATGAGGTGGCCAAAGTACTGGAGTTTCAGCTTTAGCATCATTCCTTTCAAAGAAATCCCAGGGTTGATCTCCTTCAGAATGGACTGGTTGGATCTCCTTGCAGTCCAAGGGACTCTCAAGAGTCTTCTCCAACACCACA
>SJYT01023040.1:387429-504589 GCA_006410635.1 Cephalophus harveyi
GTGTTGACCATCTGGTGATGTCCATGTGTAGAGTCTTCTCTTGTGTTGTTGGAAGAGGGTGTTTGCTATGACCAGTGCATTTTCTTGGCAAAACTCTATTAGTCTTTGCCCTGCTTCATTCCGCATTCCAAGGCCAAATTTGCCTGTTACTCCAGGTGTTTCTTGACTTCCTACTTTAGCATTCCAGTCCCCTATAATGAAAAGGACCATGTGTGAAATAGAGAGCTGGTGGGAAGCTGCTCTATAACACAGGGAGCCCAGCTCGGTGCTCTGTGATGACCTAAAAGGTGGGGTGGGGAGGGGTGGGAGGGAGACTCAAGAGGGAGGGGATATATATATATATAGTTATGACTGACTTGCGTTGTTGTATGGCAGAAACCATCACAACATTGTAAAGCAATTAGCCTCCAATTAAAAAATAAGCTGCTGCTGCTGCTAAGTCACATCAGTCATATCCTGTTCTGTGTGACCCCATAGACGGCAGCCCACCAGGCTCCCCCGTCCCTGGGATTCTCCAGGCAAGAACACTGGAGTGGGTTGCCATTTCCTCCTCCAGTGCATGGAAATGAAAAGTGAAAGTGAAGTTGCTCAGTCATGTCCGACTCTTCGTGACCCCATGGACTGTAGCCTACCAGGTTCCTCCATCCATGGGATTTTCCAGGCAAAAGTACTGGAGGGGGCTGCCATTGCTTTCTCCAAAAAAAGAGAGGAATCTTTCTTTATAAAATATGCAGTCTTTTTCTCTGAACTTGACCTCCTCTCCGCCAGGCTGTTCTTTCTGATTCATCTCCCGGGTATGTGCTCCAGTTTCTGCTTCCACTCTCTTAGTCCTTACTGACTCTTCCTAGACAACAGACACAGAACTAAGGGTGGCTCTCGATGATGCAAATTTCCACAAGTGTAGCAACTGCCTTTACACCCATTGCACAGGTCGGGAGTCGGATATTCATTCTCTGACTCAACAGAAAGATCCTGGAGTGAAAGAAACTGAATGATTATAGCGTGCTAAAAACTGTGAAGAGGTTATTATAAAAATCTAGCTTTGTTTTCCATGAGACTGGGAGGGACTGAGGATAGCTCTGGCAGTGAGAAATGAAAGTCAGCAGGACAGCACATGTGAAAACATCAGGTGCCGATCCAGGGGCGGTAACTGGGTTTACTGACCGCCCTGAGTCAGCCAGGGGGCCCGGCACAGTGACCCTGAGAACACTGGCTGTAAAATCAGCAACCTGTGGGGTACCCGTGCTCACATCTGCTCTAGGGCTGGGACGGCTACTTCAGCCACATGCAGCCTAGAGCCCAAGACGAGTCTAGGAGAGACCTAGCCGGCAAGTTGCTGCTGGTTATTAGAAAGTATTTCAGGACAGGACAAATGGGGCAGGAACGGGAGACATTTCCTGAAAGTTTCACGTGCAAATAAAGCGACCTGGTTTCTTTGTCCAGACTCCTTTCAGCCAAAGAGAAACATAGATGTAAATAACCACAATTAAGGGAGCCATACATTCACCTCCACCTTCTCTTCCTGCGTCCAGATCAGAGTTCATGCTACCGTCTCCTTCGATCCGTGATTCTGACCTGGATTTTTCTGAGGTGGATTTTTCTGACAGTGTCGTCTCCTGGGATTTAGGGCTCTTTGAGGAGCATCCGGTTGTCTCACTCTCAACTCAGGCATCCGACAGCCCCGCCTGGCCTCTTCGTATTTCTTCAAGTATTTAGAATACATCAAAAAAGTTTGAGAACAAGTTTTATTTTTAATGGATAATGGCACCACGGGGGTGACGAGAACCCAGGAGACAGAGGTAGAAACCCAGGGCTCAAGTCCTGGCCCAGACACTTGTGAGAACCTTATTTCCATCCTCTGCACAATGGAAAAGTGACGATGAACTCAGAAAGCTACAAGGATTAAATGGAATCCTGTTTCTAAAGAGCCTGTGAGTTCATGCATGGATCTTAGTAGGCACTCAGGGGCAATAACATCCTTTCTTTGTAGAGTTTTCCATCGTATCCATCATGCAAAGATCTCAACAGCTCTCTGAAGAGCAAAGCAGGGCTGTAAAAAGGCTCACGAGTTGTGTGGTTCAAAATCAGGCTCCAGCCCTATTTTAGAAACTTCCCAAGTGGCACTAGTGGTGAAGAAGCTGCCAATGCAGGAGGCCAGATTCAATCCCTGGGTTGGGATGATCCCCGGGAGGAGGACATGGCAACCCACTCCCGTGTTCTTGCCTGGAAATTCCCTTGGACAGGGGAGCCTGGAGGGCTACAGTCCATAGGGTCACAAAGAGTTGGACATGATTGAAGCGATTTAGCACGCAACCAATTTGAATTTTAAAAAATGTGATATTTTCTTCATGAATATTTCTGCATTGCTTTTTATTTAGATATGTTGTATTGGAATATTACCCTGGTTCTGAATTTTGGGGCACGGCTTTAAAAATCTGTGCTCAAGGCTAGTGCGTCCCTTGCGGCACCCTCGTTGTGGTCAGGGGGTGGGTAAACGGGAGAGCGATGCTTTCCTTATTTTGTAGACAGAAACTGTTGGTGCGGTGACTTATGTGGCCACGAGCATCCTCTATTTGTCTGCACAGCCCGCATCACTAGGGAGTCATCTGTACAAATCACCCGCCTCACAGCTATGCTTATAACTCTTTAAGAGCCTTCTCATCCATCCATTGTTCCCTCCCCAGCAACCAGAAGACACCGCCACTTCTTCGGAGACTCCAGCTAACTTGTAATGTGATGGCTTGTCACGCTCCATTGGGCTAGCTCCATCTCATTCTGTCGGACCCTGGAGTCGTGGGCTCCTGGAGGGTACAGTCTCCGGGGATGTTGAGTTGTAGACTCTGCATTAACATCCTCTGCTTTTATACCTACTGCTTTATTACACGAGCACCTCCTCCCCTGCTGTGAGAGATGAGTGCATCGATCCCAGAAAGAAGGGAGGCACAGCTGCTGGAATCAAGGCGAAAACAAAGCCCACCTTTTCCTCTGGTGTAAGAGCCTCGCTGGTCTAGGCTTGTTCTCCTGAGATGCAGCATTTTGCTTTTCAGGTCGACGGGTGACACTGACACCCTGTATCATACAGGCGCCACCTCCCCAGAGAGTACGTGCCCAGCGCATGGGGGAAGGCCGGCTGATAGGCAGCGTTGGTTAGAGTTCATGGATTTACAATTGTGAAATTGATTCAGGGTCTGGTTTTGCTGAAACCAAATGATTATTTGCATATAAACTTTCAAAGGGACATAAATACCTTAGAACCAGTGAGAATTCTTGCTAAATAGACATTGCGCCCTAATACAGTCTAGTTACAGGCCCTCCTCTCCTTTCTTAAGTGTCTATTTAAGTCCAAATAGCTCAGATCTTGTCCTGAAAGGGGCTTTAAAAATCAAGCTGACACTGAGGTGACAAGCATAAGTATATAAGCCCTTTAAGAGTGTGTACGTGTGTGCATGTGCATGTGTATCGGCTGAAATATTAATTTGGATGGGTTTGTTAAACCGAGTATTGTGTTATATATTGTTGCTATTTAGTTGTTAGGTTGGGTCTGGCTTTTTGCAACTCCTTGAACCGCAGCCCCCAGGCTCCCCTGTCCCTGTGAAATATAGCGAACTTCTTTCTCCCAGGATTCAGTCCCACCTGAACCTCCAAATCTTTTCTTGTTCAAGTCATTTCTTCCTTCTGATCCTATCATAGAACTATTTTATTTCATTTCCTTTGTGCTGTTCTATGACCTTGCTTCTCTTTGGCACACTTTGTGGTTTTACATAGATTTGTTACAATCAGTTGCAATTCAAAGATTCAAAATGTTCTGTAAATCAGAGCTGCTTGAAAGACAATGAAAAAGTAACAAAGATCATGAAGATACTATGAAAACTAGCGTGAGTTTTCATGGAAAGAAGTTCCAATTTCTAAAGAGTACTGAGGAACTATTTTTTTAAATTGCAAACCATTTTTCTAGCACATGAGGAGATTCCAGGAAACAAATACATAGTTGGGGTCAAGTGAGGTCTTGAATGTTGAAGAAATCGCAGTACGTTTATTCTTTTGGAGAATCTTGGACCAAAGTTAGCCTCTGAGAGATCAGTTGCTGCTCCGTCTCAGGCAGATTTCCTAAAGGACACTTACAGGGAATGAAATCTGGACTGGTAGAGAGGCAGGGGGAGGGGGGGTGAGGAGGACACGCCCGGGATTACTGACATCTGCCCTGGGGACTCTCTCTCCTGGATCTCTGCCCCTGTGTGATGCTGTCCTGATAGGACAGCCTGTTAGTGCAGCGTCTCCCCATCCCTGGCTCCTTCTCCCCCAGCCTGTGCAACACTTACACACTGGCAAGCCCGGGGCGCAGACCTAGAGTGTCAGCGTAAAGGAACACAGTGGAACAAGCCACGTGTCACAGTAACTCAGGGTCTCTGCTGGAATATCTCAGTGGCGTGAAGGAAATGAATACCATCGTTTCTCAAAATATCTTAAGGTCTTACTAATTTTCTCTCCCATCCACTGCCTTCGGGTACTGAGGCTTCTCTCTCTCCTTTCTTCCAAGTTTTTTTTTTTTTTTTTTCTTCCCCCTGTAAAATTCCCTCAGTCCTCTGCCTTTGGCCTATCTTAGCATCCTCTTTTCCTTCCTATTTCTTTCTGATTGTTCATCACGGAGCTTGGCAACAGGCAGACAAAGCAGGACCCTCCTTAGAAGAGAGGAGAAGGAAGAGGCTGAATAAAGTGAAGCAAATCATATCTGGCAGGCAGGGATGAGGAGAAGGGGAAGACACTTGCCCTTCAGTCATTTTATTCCACCAGAAATAGAAGCTTCCAGTGGGCAGAGTCCTTGCGCTATCAGCAGCTGATGTGAAGGGAACATGGAGCTGTGGACGAGCAGGAGGTCTGGAGCCAGGCATATATCATTTATATAGAATATCAAGGGTAGCACGCTTATAACCTCTATATTAATGGTATGAATTCAAGCCCTGCCCCCCACCCCCATCATTTTCATGATTCTGTTTCTAGGAAGCTACTTAATAGACTTGTGATTTTAGAAATGTACAAGTAGATACGATAATTTCATAGTTACCTTTAAAAAGCTTTGATAAGTAAGTGAATAGAAACCTTATCTTCATGATTCTTTAACGTTTCATTCTTTTACAAAATGTTCTCTTTACAGAGATTCAGCTATAGTTATTTTCATGGGCTGTATGTATATGCTTTTTCAGTCTCAAGGAAATAAATTTCCTAAGGTCATTTGAGATTCTTTAATGTACCAGAGCTATTCAAAGTTCCGAGATAAAGAGTGGTAATATTGTTATACTTTTTTTTTTTTTTTACTATCCTACGTACACTTTCATTGCATCTTATGGGCTGTAGCCAAAATTCAATTAAATAAGAAAATAAAGATGTTCCAGTCTCTCATCTGGAGAGATATTTGCATTTCTAATTTCATAAAAAGAGTTGAATGGGCTTCATAGTAACTCAGATCTAAGTTCTAATCCTAGATTTGACTACACAAACATGGGCCAATTACTTAGCATTTCTGAGCCTCAAGTATGATCAGTTCATAAGGATATTTATCTTTCTGTGAGAAACAAATGAGGTTTAATGCATCGCTAGGGCTTCCCTGGTGGCTCAGATGGAAAGAATCTGCCTGCAATGTAGGAGACCAGGTTCGATCCCTGGGTTGGGAAGATCCCCTAGAGAAGGAAATGGCAACCAACTCCAGTATTCTTCCCTGGAGAATTCCATGGACAGGGGAGCCTAGCGGGCTACAGTACATGGAGTTGCAAAGAGTCAGACACGACTGAGAGGCTAACACACAATACATCGTTAAGTGCAATCCACATCTATCTCATGCTGCTGCTGCTAAGTCGCTTCAGTCGTGTCTGACTCTGTGCGACCCCATAGACGGCAGCCCAACAAGCTCTGCCGTCCCTGGGATTTTCCAGGCAAGAAGACTGGAGTGGGTTGCCATTTCCTTCTCCAATGCATGAAAGTGAAAAGTGAAAGTGAAGTCACTCAGTCGTGTCCAACTCTTTGCAACCCCATGGACTGCAGCCCACCAGGCTCCTCCGTCCATGGGATTTTCCAGGCAAGAGTACACGAGTGGGGTGCCATCGCCTTCTTCGATCTCATGCTAATATAGCACAATTTAAATTTCATCTGTCACTACAGAAAACTTTCTAAACTTGGATCTTTTTCACAATGAAGCTCCAAGTTATAAAAGATGTAAATGGCTGTATAGGAGGAAAGAAATTAACCAGCTTATGTATTCTTTGTGGGTAGTTATATAATACAACAATGTACAAATGCTTGGTAAGCCATAAATATAAAGCAAGAACATTTTTGCTACTTGTGATTTTTATGTAACTGTATGGGTGGCATGGAAACCAATTTTATTTTGACTTATGTTATAAAGCTGTTGCCAAACACCCCTTGCTTAAGTCATGCTTCACACGGAGATAGTATTGTCAAGCGCGTTTCTGTGTAATATGGATCTTAATTTTTCCCTGTGATATCAGAAATTGCAATGTGAGCCCACTGAAATTCACACTGAGAATTCACTTATGTTTTCAATTGAGAATAACCTCAGGAGCCTGGATAGTTATGACTACAAAGGCAAGACAGCTACTGCCTGGGAGGGAAGGGAAATGGATAGGAGACAGAGCCAGAGGGAATTCTGTACCTGCTTCCGCACCTTGCCTTCAGGCTTTCCCTAAGGTCTATCCAAGACTCAGACTGACCTGTGACATTGGCGAGATAGGAATCAACCAAAGTCATTGGTAAAGTTGGTTTCCTTGAAATGGACTCTTCCCATTCAGTTTTTCCTTAATTTTTATTGGAGTATAGTTGCTTTACGATGTTGTGTTAGATTCTGCTGTACAGCAAAGTGCATCAGCTATTGTTGTTCAGTTACTCAGTTGCGTCCAACTCTTTGCAACCCCGTAGACTGCAGCACGTCAGGCTCCCCTGTCCGTCACTATCTCCCTGAGTTTACTCAAACTCATGTCCACTGAGTTGATGATGCCATCCAACCATCTCATCCTCTGTCGTCCCCTTCTCTTCCTGCCTTCAATTTTTCCCAGCATCAGGGTCTTTTCCAATGAGTTGGCTCTTTGCATCAGGTGGCCAAGGTATTAGAGCTTCAGCTTCAGCATCAGTCCTTCAGTGAATATTCAGGGTTGGTTTCCTTTAGGATGGACTGGTTGTATCTCCTTGCAGTCCAAGGGACTCTCAAGAGTCTTCTCCAGCACCACAGTTTGGAAGCATCAGTTCTTCAGTGCTCAGCCTTCTTTATGGTCCAGCTCTCACATCCATACAAGACTACTGGAAAACAGCATCATCTATATGTATACATATATCCTCTCCCTTTTGGACTTCCTTCTCATTCAATATTTTGCAAAGAAAAGGATCAGAGACTATCTTAAGGAACTTTCTGGTCTGAAGCCACAAAGTTTAGGTTAATATTTCCCCTAACGCATCCCATTCAGCCCCCTCTCACTGCCCACTGACCTTCCCTAGCTACCTGGTCTCCCTGTGCCTTGACAGCTCTTGCTGTTGAAGATTTATTGGTTGGTTTCAGCTATTTAACAGTGATCATGGTCAAGGCCATGTCTACACAATCTATCTCCTTGGTCTCTTTGCTGCATTTTTGAAACCATGTGGGTGGCCTGTCCTCCCCAGAAACCTGGTCTCCTCAACCCGGGGCCTAGTGATTTGATAAGCCCCTTAATTTTTACCTTCCAGTAGACTTTACAGAGTCAAAATGTCTATTTTTTTCTTCTTGGCTTCTAAAAAGTTTGTCTGGAAACAAATCTATAGACAAAGATATATTCCTTTTATTAAATTATGTTATTTTTCATAGGGATTTCGGGGATTCCATAAATAATGGTGGTATGGATAGAAATCTCCCATATAGTTGACCTAGTATTCCTGAAATTTATAATATGTACTTGACACGTAATATCTCTTTTTCACCCTCCAACATGGAGCATTCATAATGTGTGTGCTTAGTAACTCACTCACTTTCACTCTCCCACACAAGATCATAAGCTCTATGAAGACAGGGAATTCATTTCCCTTCTGTTTACTTCCATATTTCTAGTGTTTATCATTGAGCCTAAGACATAATGGAGACTAATATGTGGCAAATAATCTAAAGAACTGAATAAACCTCATCAGTATTAAATAGTTATCCTGATTCCCAGAGAACATGTTAGTTCTGCTTCTGTTTTGATTATTGTCCTCTATGGATAAATGATGGGAGAGAAGAGAAAAAAAAAATTTTGTTTCATCAATCATACCTTTCCAAAGATTTTCAATTTTTTTCTCTGGTAAAAATATCTAAGTCAAATATCTCTGTAGCTTTCTACTCTGGATTAGGTTCTTTAAAATCGTGAACTGAAGAGCTACAATAGGCATTCATGATCTAGTTTAATTTGCTTGAGCTTTGGGTGTTTGTAATGATATAACGCATGTCAATCGACGTACACAGTGTTACAGTGGCTCAAGTTACTTCATTTCTCAAATGCATTTACTTCAAGACATTTTGTTCACTTGATTAAATCTAGCACAAGATAAAACGGCATGTAACTATTTGATGAGTAAATAAAATTTCCTGCTTTTTGCATTGTTTCTTCTTCACTTTGCAGAATGAATAAAATAGAGAGTCTCTTTTCCCCAGACATTCACAGTGATCTAAGATTGGATGAGGGATGAATGCTTTAAACTAACTGCCTCTTCCTACACCTCAGAGCTTTTTAGAATGTAGTAACAAAGCTCTTTATCTGCTGGATCCAGACAGTGCTGGAATCAACTGAGCTCTATCAGACCTCAGAATGAATCCTTGTGTCTCTTCACCAATTTAATCCCCAAAGGATTGAACATGGCCAGAGGGGCAGTTTGTAGATATGGTATTTGCTTAATGAGGATGAGATGGAGATTAGCATTCTAAGTTATACTATTATAAAAGGAAAGAGTCTGATATTATGCATAATAGCAGTGAATTCGCCAAATCAGCCTTTTTCAGACCTCAGAACATCTGCTCCAAATAGATCTGGGCACTTGAGTTTGAAGAGACACACGTGGCAGGCAGCACAGGAGTCCTCCTGCCCTCCTCTCTGAAGGGCTTGTTAGCTGATTTTTGGATAATTTCCCAAGCCGGTGAAGTCACCACGTGTGCTGTGACAATCATGTCACCATCGTTTGTATATAAATCAGGCATGTTTGATTTCTGCACTGATGAGCTGTGGATTTTTCATGTGCATGGGGAGTGTGTTCTGTGAGCCTTATCTCCAGCTGAGCGCTTCTTTCCCTGCGGGCGGAGACGGCTTCTTCCTGTTTTACAAAACCCAGAGCCAGCCATGAAAAGTGGGAGACTCACAAAGCCCGGGATACTGGGCGCAGAACTAATGGTCGGGGTGGGAGCGTTAGGTGATTCACTGGGTGAAATTTGTTTATACTTTCAAATTTCTCATCCTTCAATTTTCATTCATTCTGAAAGCAGAAGGGCCTCTGTTATTTAAAGCTTTAAAATGGAAACAAAGAAAGCTGCAGTGAAGACTCAAGGGCCAGCGCAATGGTTAATTTTCTGCATCCTCAGTGCGTGGAGCATTTGCTTTTACATAGTAAGCATTTCATAAATGCTTGAGAAGGAAGACAGAAAAGGCATTGGTGCAGCTGCCTTTGGAAAGACACACTTCAGTTTTCTTCCTCCCTTTTCTTTGCCTTTCTTTCTCTTTGGGGGATGATTTAATAGTGACAGGTGGCAGAGCTGTGCTGTGCCTTCGAGAACAGGGAGGAGAGAAGTTTGGGTGTGCCTGGAGTCAGCTGATACCAAATCAAAACCCTGTGTGTTATTTTACAAATAATGGGTGACAAATAATCAGAGAACAGAACTGCTTCTGTTAGGTTTCTCCACTGAATGCAAAAATGTGCCTAAGATTGTTACCTGTAGGGACCCCAAAATGAAAATCATTGTGAGATGTTTGCGATAGAAATATCAATAGCCTGACCTATAATAAACGCATGTAAATTTTGAGGGTGATGACCAATAGCTTAAGTCAGATACATACACACACGCACACACACAGGCATATATCCCCCCCCGCCCCCCGAATTCTAATTATCTATTTACATCTGGACTCTTCTTTAATCTTAAAGGGTATAGTTGGCAAATTGGATTGTACTAAGTCAAACACAGGCTGGGTGGTTTAATAAACAAGATAGCCATATGCAAAATGTTTCTAAACTTTTATAATAGAGTTGGCATTTTTCACAAATTTAGGAAAATACACCTGCCATTTTCTTTCTTTCTTTTTGCTTTTCTTGTTTGTATGTATACCATGGGAAAACTTGAGGAATTTCAAATAGTTGCAATCCTTGGAAAATGCTGAGTGTTTAAAGTATCATTAGGAACTTCCCTGATTAAGACTCTACCTTCCAATGTTGTAGATGCAGGTTCAATCCCTGTATGCCTGATATGAGGGAGTGAAGATCTTGCATGCCTCAGCCAAAAAATCAGAGCATAGAGCAGAAGCAATATTGTAACAAATTCAGTAAAGACTTAAAATTGGTCCACATCGAAACCAAATCTTAAAAAAAAAAATGTTCTCATTTAAAAAAGAAAGTATCATTAGAATTATCTTTCTTGTCAACTATTTAAGGTGTTAACAGACAAATATTAGAGGAAATTTGATTAAATATCCCCTTTTGCCTGCTTTAATTTTTACTTTTTTTGAAAGAAGAGGAATATTTGTGATTTAAAGTGTGAAAGGGCAAATCTATTCCTCTGCTGAACTATAATGACCATCGTAAATGTGTGTCATACTTAGGCTATTTTATATTTGTGTGTGCTTTTGTGTGTATACTCAGTTCAGTTCATTTCAGTTGCTCAGTCATGTCTGACTCTTTGCAACCCCAAGGACTGCAGCATGCCAGGCCTCCCTGTCCATCACCAACTCCCGGAGTTTATTCAAACTCACGTCCATTGAGTCGGTGATGCCATCCAACCATCTCATCCTCTGTTGTCCCCTTCTCCTCCTGCCCTCAATCTTTCCCAGCATCAGGGTCTTTTCCAATGAGTCAGTTCTTCACATCAGGTGGCTAAATTATTGGAGTTTCAGCTTCAACATCAGTCCTTCCAGTGAACACCCAGGACTGATCTCCTTTAGGATGGACTGGTTGAATCTCCTTGCAGTCTGAGGGACTCTCAAGAGTCTTCTCTAACACCACAGTTCAAAAGCATCAATTGTTTGGCGCTCAGCTTTCTTTATAGTCCAACTCTCATATTCATACGTGACCACAGGGAAAACCATAGCCTTGACTAGATGGACCTTTGTTGGCAAAGTAATGTCTCTGCTTTTTAATATGTTGTCTGGGTTGGTTATAGCTTTTCTTCCAAGGAGTAATCTATATATGTATATATTTGTGTATTCTTTTTAGTTCTCAAGTTCAGTGAATTCTTCCTAATTAGGAAATTGGTTTACCAATTGCTCTTATTTGAAAGTCTGACTTTAGGTCCAGTCTTGACTTGGGCATAGATGAGGGGAGAGGGGCAAAGATAAACCCTGAGCTGAACATTAAACACACGGATGGTTTATTGATCGTTTTGTCCTTCCCATTATTAGAAGCTAGGTTATTGGCACAGTGCGGTGAAAGGATTATTACATTCACTAGTACATTAAAAGTATCTACCAGATAGAAAGGACTCATTCTTCACATAGTGACTACTAAGGTAAAAAGACAAATGGTTAGTTGGTATAATTATTTAAAATCTTTCTCTAAAAACTTTTTCCTCCAGTTTGAGCTATCCCATCTCTGAAATATCACTCTTGCTTATACTGGTAGTTGTCCACCCATCAGTTAGGCATTATCTGGTGATGTCAATCTGTTACTTGTTTTGTGTAGGAGTAAATACCTGTGTGTGTTTGAAAACATTTTACTACATAAACATAGTTTCCCTACTAGACTGTCAATCACCTTAGATCAGACGTTCTGCTTTGTGCTCTTTCTTATTCACCAGGGAGCCCAGCGTAGGGCTTTACACAAGATGAAGCCTTGTTCTGATTTGTTAATAGAGAAATTTGCTTAAATACTGTGATGATGGAAACAGATAATTTTGAGTGTCCTTTGTGAAAAGTGGTATGGAGCCTTAATATAGCATCCAAAACTGACATGCAAATCTTTATCCAAAGATTCCCCCTTTTTTTCTAATTAAAAATGGAACTTAACATATATTTTATATGAGTATTATTTTAGTGTGATCGACTTCTTAGCATTTCGTAGCACTTATACATTAAATGAAAGACCTCTTGGCTTTCGTTTGGATATTAAACCAAGTCAGGACAATATTATTGGCTATCTGAGGCTGTGGCATCTATTTATCTTCTCCAAGTTCCTTCCCATTTATTTTTAATTCTCTGGCAATCTTCAGGCCAATCCAGGAAGGTTTGGTTCCTCTGAGCAGATGGAGTCGTGGGGAGGGGCAAGGGCAAAAAAAAAAAAACAGTAACAAAAAAGAAAGGTTGATATTAGTGTCTGTTTGGGAGAGGTTAATTCCTCATCTCATTTTAGAGGGGCTCCTTGCGCTGGATCTGAAAAGACCACCTATCTTTGTGGGCTTTTTAAAAAGGCTTATTAGAAAAAACCCCAATCATTCTTACTTCCCTTCCCTTCCTCTGCTTTTTTTTTTTTTTTTTTTCTGGCACTAGGGAGCTGTGGTGGTTGTTTCTCATTTTTTAGAATTCCAGGAGAGGCCACTCTCCAGGTCCCCTAAATAATAGAGGAGGTTCCCTCTGTAATATGAAGCGAGCTCTATTTGATGGTGCCGCAAGACCGCTAAGTGAGGCAGGCCCCACTCAGTGGGACCCTGAATGTTCATGGGAAGGGACCCTGAAGTAGGATGGAATTTGGGGACGGTGGTTGCCAAGATGGAAATCAAATAGACAGGGCCGGTCCGTCTCAGAATTCCCAGTAAATCACAAGTGGTGTCTCTGTTCCTCAGAGAGGAAAGGGTCACTTGTTATTGTCTAGTCCATCATCAGTCATTTTGTAGGTGAGGAGTCTGGGGTTCGGGAAATGTAAGAGGTTGCTCAAGGTCTGGCAGTTAATAGAAAATCCAAAGATAGAAGTCACAGCTCCTGGCCCCTCCCTTGTGGAATGTAAAGAAAACACACTGCCTCCTGTCTCAAATGAAATCATTCGGCTCTGAGGGTGTTGGGCTCTGGGAAGCAGTTTGGCATTTCTAGCAGCTAATAAGAATTGTCTCATCTGTGGATTCTTGGTCAAAGTAATTTCCTGGTAAATATCTCTTGAATTTAATGGATCAACAGTTTTCCCTGCGAGGTCCAGGGCAAACAGATTTTGCATCTATTCTGTTGATTGTCCTTCCCTTAGCATCAAACTGATGGGATTTCTGGCATCCCTGTTTTGTGATTCAAGACTGCTGCTGAGTGAGAAATAGGAAAGGGCTACTCATATAAGACTGAGTTGGGAAAGGAGGGGCTTTAGAAACCCTGGGTCGCTATGCAGGTCTCTCAAGGGTCTCTTTCTCCCTCATCACATTTTCTAAGACTCACAAGGTGAGTCGATATTCAACTTGAATGCCCCTGCCATCAGACCATTACTGTCTACCCTCTTTTAAAAACCTCTGCTCCTTCAAGGATGTTGCTATTTAAGTGCATCACTGTGTTCCCTTCCTATTTTCAGACCTACAGACTATTTTCAGCCTTCACTTATCCAAGACTTTGGCACCCAGCTAGCAGTCTTTCTCAACTCTAAACCTTGTTTCATCTTTAGTGATGTCAAATCCATCCTCCTGGGCCATTGACTGTTTGATTCCCTCATTTCCAGTATCTTTCTCCACTCAACTTAAGCCACACACACCCCCAAGGGTCATACCCTAAGCGCTGTGATCATTGAGAAGTGTTTATTTCCAAACCACTCATGTAAATATCATGTGTTCTGACCCTAGTACTCTCCCTCCAGCTTGCGTCTGTCTCCTCCCCCTGGGACCGTTCTTCAGCCTTGTTTGAACCCCTGTGTTCACGGGTGTGTGCGCGCCCAGTCATGTCTGATTCTTTGCAACCCTATGGACTGTAGCCCGCCAGGCTCCTCCGTCCATGGGATTCTCCAGGCGGGAATACTGGAGTGGCTGCCATTTCCTTCTCCGGGATCTTCCTGACCCAGGGATCGAGCCCGGATCTCCCGCGGCTCCTGCTCTGGCTCCTGTTTACCACTGAGTTACGGGGAAGCTCCCTGTTCTCTTGGACACGCCGATTTCCCATTTTCCTCCTGTGCACCGTCTCACTGAACCTTATGCCCACGTCCTAAACTCACTTGACTTTGAGAACCCCCTTTTCTTGTCAGGCCATGCTCTAACTCTGGAGTTCCCCAAATACCCTTGTTAAGTGTTCCTGCGCTCGAGTTGCTAATTCTACTAGAGGAAGCTATGAACACTAGGGAAACAGAATTCACTGTGACCTACCTCTATCATGAGCTTCCCTTGTGGCTCAGCTGGTAAAGAATCTGCCGGAATGTGGGAGACCTGGGTTTGATCCCTGGGTTGGGAAGATTCCCCTGGAGAAGGGAAAGGCTACCTACTCCAGCTTATTCTGGCCTGGAGAATGCCATGGATTGTATAGTCCATGGGGTCGCAAAGAGTCGGACACAACTGAGCGACTTTCACTTTCACCTCTATGATGCCCTCAGCACTTCCCCACGTCTTGATCTTTTTCTCTAGTCATCTTCCTTTTCTACTCTTGAAATATCTGACCTTTCTGCTATTTTCTGTCATACGCTCCTTATTCCCAGAGAAAATTAAGAAAATAAAATAAAATGCCCTCAACTTTTCACTACAGAATCTACAAATCTAGCCATATCTGTACCTGTTTCTACCCCCCACCTCCAATAAGGCCATTCACACCATACTTCCTCCTGATTCCTCCCCTTTCTGGAAATACTATTACACCATTAGCAGGTTCGATCCCTGGGTCAGGAAGTTCCCTGGAGAAGGAAGTGGCTACCCAATCCAGTATTCTCACTTAGCAAATCCCATGAACAGATGAACCTGGTGGGCTACAGTCCATGGGATCGCAAAGAGTCGGACACGGCTGAGCGTGCCCACATACATGGCACCACTCTGCTTACACCATCATCACCAACATCACCATCATCAGATGACACTTTCTCTAAGTTCTTCAGAAGATCAAGTATGTATGTTGTTCCTAAATATTTATCTGTATAATGCGGCCTCTCCTGCTTTTGTTTGGATGCAAGCCAGTACTTGACTGACCAAGCAAGCCTGGCATGCTGCAGTCCATGGGGTCGCAAAGAATTGGGCACGACTGAGCAACTGAACTGAAGTACTTGACACAGATAAAACTTTTCTTTCTTTATTCAACTAAATTGAAGAGATCTGCAGTGTTCACACCCGTGCTGAAATGGGATGACTGTCTTTGTGGGCGAGAATACAAGTTCAGCTCTTATCCTCCAATAGCAGGACAGTTCTGCCGCCCCAGGCTCTGACATTTAAAGTGTTTCAGTTCTTAGGTAAATAAACAATAGAGCCGATCTGCTGTCAAAGTACAACGCAGAGAAAATTTAATTATGAATCTCCTAGGAGTCAGCGCCTGCCACAGGCTGGCTTAAAACACCGCATTCTTGAGAGAAATATTTAATCAGTATGCTGTGAAGTAGAAAGAGTATGACCTTTAGAATCACAGACCTGAATTTGAATACCTGCTCCATCACTTACTATGTATGACAATTTAAGCAGCTTCTAACTTCTCCAAGAGAGACGTGGGGCCATCAGGGGAAAGTGGGGTGTTTATCTGTCCTGGGACTCAGGGAAGGCACACACACGGATGGCACGGAGGACTCCAGGGAATGGAACCTGGTTCTCGAAGTCTCGACCAGTGGAGGAAGGCAGATGATTAGGCACGTGGAAGGCTGTTCTCATGCCTGGAGTGAGGATCGGCAGAACCAGACGCTTCAGGTTCGTGCTGCTGCTGCTGCTAAGTCGCTTCAGTCGTGTCCGACTCTGTGCCACCCCATAGATGGCAGCCCACCAGGCTCCCCCATCCCTGGGATTCTCCAGGCAAGAACACTGGAGTGGGTTGCCATTTCCTTCTCCAGTGCATGAAAGTGAAAAGTGAAAGTGACGTCGCTCAGTCGTGTCCAACTCTTCGAGACCCCATGGACTGCAGCCCACCAGGCTCCTCCGTCCATGGGATTTTCCAGGCAAGAGTGCTGGAGTGGGGTGCCATCGCCTTCTCCACATAAACCCTACTCGGTGGCATTTCAGTTCAGTTCAGTCACTCAGTCGTGTCCGACTCTTTTCAACCCCATGGACTGCAGCACACCAGGCTTCCTTGTCCATCACCAACTCCTGGAGCTTGCTCAAACTCATGTCCATTGAGTCGGTGATGCCATCCAGCCATCTCATCCTCTGTCATCCCCTTCTCCTCCTGCCCCCAATCTTCCCCAGCATCAGGGTCTTTTCAAAAGAGTCAGTTCTTCGCATCAGGTGGCCAAAGTATTGGAGTTTTAGCTTCAGCATCAGTCCTTCCAGTGAACGCCCAGGACTGGTCTCCTCTAGGAGGTACTGGGTGGTAGGACAACAGTTTCTCAGATGTCCTCTTCTGAGGAAGGTGGGGTGCCCTCTAATTCACTTGGCCTCAAGATGAAGACCTGAAAGGGGCTAGAATCTGAGCAGAGGGTCTGACCCGCTAACCGTCTTCTTAACATTGCCTTCCCTGCGTCAGGTGAGCCCCTCCCCAAGCCAAGCATATTGTCTGAATGCCTTGCCCAAGGTCTTCGCTGAGTCATTTTCTTAGCATCTTGCTTTTCTATTGGTTGTGTTTTTATTGGATTGATACATAAGGAAGCGTTTTAAGTGTGGTAAATTTTTCCTCATTTCCACTTTGAGCATGAAATTCACTGTGGATATCTGTGAAATGTACACATTCAAGCCCCACACTTGGAGATGTTGATTAAGCAAATCCAGAATGTCACCTGGGAGTCTGTAATCCTGTCAATTCCACAAATGATTCAGATGTACCACATTTTAAAAGAGCTACTGTATTTGAAAATAGTATTCACTGTTATCTGGCTTCAAAGGCTGTGCAGGGCAGGTCATGCTATATTTAATCCTATGGATTTGTATAGATTTTGATCCAACAATGAAAACTCCTAGCAAAATAATCTGTAAGCAATTAACTAATCTCAGTTTACCACATTGCTCCCTATTTCTCCTAGGTGGCCTTTTCAATTTTGCTAATTTTAAAATGTACATTTTGCATTGTGTTAAAATGTTGAAACCTTTTCATATTATTCCAATAGCAAGCTGGCTAAAAGTTCTATATTTTAGAAATAGTGATAAACATTAAGATATGGAGAGAATAGAGAGTTTTCCTTACCTTCTTCCGTTTCAATTTTTCTCAGTTGTGAAATGAAAACTATATAGATTAAAATTGAATTATTTCATAGGATAATTTTCATGATTAATCATTCATTTAAAATACTTCAAATTATGCTTTTACTTATTTTGGTCACTCGAGTGCTAGTTGTTTTTCATGACAATAATGGATTTTATTTTCTTTTATTGAGAAAACATGCTATTTATACCAAAATCCAGATAACTCCCTTCCAAAGGGAGGTTTGGAATGAGAGACCAATAGTTCTATATTTCAACAGCTTGGCTTTGAGAACTAATGAGGTAACAAATAGGAGAGAATATTTCATTTGTTTTAGTGAGTATTTTTGAAAAGAAAGCACATTGCTTGCTGAGATTGCTATTGAAGTTGGAAAAATAAACTTCAACTAAAATTATTGTCAGAGTCTACTCGGGAGGAAATGCAAATTATGCTTCTTAGTCAAATTTGTTTACATTCAGGTAACAGCATGCATTGAACTTTTAATTTTGTTAAAGAATTCTGCTTCAGGTTCTTTGGAAAATAGCACAGAAATAGGTGATGGTTCTCTTATCACACCATCCACCCACACATGGGTTTAATACAACCTTAAAATACCATTAAAAAAAAAAGCAAAACTACCCCTCAAGAAGTTTGCATTTGGACATATATCGTATCCAGGATTGGTGTGTGCATAGAAATCTGTGATGATCAGTCTGCATATTATATCCAGAGACAAAACACTAGAATAATACTGATAACATTGCAAGAGACCAACTTAATAATTACAACAGTATTTTACATTTTAGCTGCCTATTATGGTTTTCCAAGTGCCTTTGAATATATGTTGGATTTTGTTCCCTGAATAGCCTCTTGTGACCCTGTGGTCCCCACTTTATAAACCTTAACTCATGCTTGGAGGCGAATGTGGTGTATGGACGGGGGCACAGCTCCAGGCATTTGTAGTGGAAACCAGCACTTCCAGCCCACAAAACACGTTTACAAAGAGCTTGCCTTGCCCCTGCCTATGCCAGCCCCGCTCTTTTCTGACCCCGCTCCATTGCTACGAAGCACTGTCCTCTAGGACTTGCAGATTTTTACACATGCTATTGCAACGAGGCTTGGTTCTGCTCAACACATACATGTTATGACTACACTAAGTGTTACTGAGTTGTTAAACTGGTGGAAAGAAATGTCTCATTTAAAAAAATTAACTAAAAATTGCTTTTGGCAACTGACATGTTACTTTATTCATATATGTAAATTTAATTTAAAATGTTTTAAATTAATAATTTGGTGCCATTTGAGCACTGATGGTCAGGTAGAGATAGCTATTCCATAATAAACTGAATATAAAAAAAAAATCTATGTCAAAAAAATCAGAGGAGAAATAAGGAGAGTTTTGAGATCCCCCACCGTGTATTTAAATGTTCACTGTTGAGTGTGTTCTCTTCTCACAGCCTATGTTTAGGCCAGATGTGCAGTGATTCAGGGAGTTTGAATCCTGTTTCCACCATCTAGATTTAGATACATTTCTTAAGCCCATGGCGTGCTGCAGCCCGAGGGGTGGCAAAGAGTCAGACACGACTTAGCGACTGAACATGTCTTCACTACTGGGCCACGTGTTCTTCACGTTTACAAAGTAGCTTTTATAGAGGCTTAATAAAATTGTTGTGGAGACTGAATTCAATAGGACATTGAAAGTGCCTGATACATAGAGATATTTTCTGTATTAACACTGATCTTAGCTATTGGTCTTCCTCTGTGCCCTTGCTGTTAGGAGACCACCTCTTCTCGAAACCTGATTAAGCTGTTAGGCTCCGAACAAGTCTGGTCTCATCTTGACCTGACTCAGTTGTTCTAGGGACAAAATATTCAATGAAATGGCGTAAATGACAGTGCCTGGTATGTGGTAAGGGGCTATGAAACAAAGAGACATCAAAAATAAATTTTTGATATTTATTGTGTTTTATGCAGTGCAATTAGGAGGGAAGTTGGCTAAATTTAAGAAATTGTTTTAGTGCATATCATCTGTCAAATCATGTACTTGATGGGTTCTGTAACTCAAGAAGGCATAATTCCTTTCAATTTAAGAAACTATTTGTTTATAAATTCATGCTTCAGTGGAAAATTTCAAGGGACCCCTTAACAGGACAGCAGATAGGTTGTGAATCTCTCAGAATTTGTGACCGAAACGTAAAATGCCATCTGAGAGTGTTTCCTTCCCTGGAAGATTACCCTTAGAAAAACTGTTTTTCCTGAAGTCTCTTTGTTCTTGAGATTTGTTCTTATGGCTTTGTCAGTAATCCTTGTGGTTAGTCAATTAAAAAAAAAAAAAGTTTAGCACACCTAAGGAGGAAATTCCAATATGAAAGGCTGATTGTGGTTTTAATTTTGTCTTCTCTTTCTCTTTCTTCCCACTTTCCTCCTCTTCCTTTCTCTCCCTGTTTATGATTTTTTAAGTTTTTATGAAGAATTTATGTTTTCTCAGGAGATGCTGTGGAAAAGAATCTGCCTGTCAGTGCAGGAGATGCAGGAGATGCAAGTTCGATTCCTGGGTCAGAAAGATGCCCTCGAGTAGGCAGTGGTACCCCACCCAAGTATTCCTGCCTGGAGAATTCTACTGGGCAGAGGAGACTGGCAAGAGCCTGGCTGACTACAGTCCATGGGGCCACCAAGAGTCAGACATGACCGAGCAACTGAGCTTGCACATGTGAAGAATATATGTTTTCAGAGTAGTCTTTGTTTTACAGCAAAATTCAGCTGAAGGTACAGAGATTTCCCACACACCCCCTGCCTCCACACATGCACAACCTCCCGGGTTATCAACATTCCCCACCATAGTGGTTCATTAGTTACAACTGAACCCACGTGGATGCATCATGATCACCCAAAGTCACAGCTTGCATTAGGGTTCACACCTGGTGCTGTGCACTCTGTACCTATGGAGAAATATGTGATGACATGTATCCATCATTATGGTATTGCAGAGAGCACTTTCACTGCCCTAAAAGCCCTCTGTGCTCTTCTTATTCATCCCTTCTTCCCCTGCCCCTGGCAACCACTGATCTTTTCACTGTCTCCTTAGTTTTGTCTTCTCCAGCATGACATATAGTTAGAATCAAATAGTATGCAGCCTTTTCAGATTGATTTCTCTCACTTTGTTATTGTTGTTCAGTTGTTCAGCTGCGTCTGACTCTTTGTGACCCCATGGACTGCAGCACGCCAGGCCTCCCTGTCCATCACCAACTCCCGGAGCCTACTCAAAATAAAGGTGGTGTCATCTGCATATCTCAGGTTATCGATATTTCTCCCAGCAGTCTTGATTCCAGCTTGTGCTTCATTCAACCCAGCATTTCTCATGATGTAACCTGAATATAAGTTAATTAAGCAGGGTGACAATATACAGCCTTGACATACTCCTTTTCCTATTTGGAACAAGTCTGTTGTTCCATGTACAGTTATAATTATTACTTTCTGACATACATACAGGAGGCAGGTCTGGTATTCCCATCTCTTTAAGAATTTTCCACAGTTTGTTGTTCACACAATCAAAGGCTTTGGCATAGTCAATAAAGCAGAAATAGATGTTTTTCTGAAACTCTCTTGCTTTTTCAATGATCCAGTGGATGTTGGCAATTTGATCTCTGGTTCCTCTGCCTTTTCTAAATCCAACTTGAACATCTGTAACTTCACAGTTCATGTACTGTTGAAGCCTGGCTTGGAGAATTTTGAGCATTATTTTACTAGTGTGTGAGATGAGTGCAATTGTGTGGTAGTTTGAGCATTCTTTGGCATTGCCTTTCTTAGGGGCTGGAATGAAAAGTGACCTTTTCCAGTCCTGTGGTCACTGCTGAGTTTTCCAAATTTGCTGGCATATTGAGTATAGCACTTTCACAGCATTATCTTTTAGGATTCAAAATAGCTCAACTGGAATTACATCACCTCCACAAACTTCCCCCTTTGGTAACCATAAGCTTGTTTTCTGTGTCTGTGAGTCTATTTCTGTTTTGTATATAAATTCCTTTGTATCATTGTGTTTTAGATTCCACCTATTCGTGATATTATATGATTTTTGTCTATGTCTGGCTTGCTTCACCTAGGTGATAATGTCTAGGTCCATTCATGATGCTGTAAATGGCATGGTTTCATTCTTTTTATGGTTGAGTAATATTCCATTGTATATATGCACCACATCTTCTTTATCCATTCATCAGTCAGTGAACATTTAGGTCGCTTCCATGTCTTGGCTGCTGTAAACTGGGCTGCAGTGGTCATTGCATGTATCTTTCTGAATTACCATTTTCTCCTGATATGCGCCCAGGAGTGGGATTGTAGGATCATATGGTAGTTCTATTTTTAGATTTTTAAGGAACCTCCATACTGTTTTCCATTGGCTGCACCAATTTACATTTCCACTAGAAGTGTAGGAGGGTTCCCTTTTCCCAGTACAATTTTATAATAACCTTTTTATTTTGGAAGAAGATCAGACTTACAGAAAAGCGGCAAAGGCAGTAAAGAAAGGTTCTGTATATGCTTTCTCAGGTATCTCCATTTTACACAGTAAGAACGTAAACTTTTTACTGACAGAGAACATGTTCCTTTTGTCTCTAAAGCCCTTCATAGCACTGAGAACCTTTCATGTACCTAGTACTTACTCACTGGATCTTAATACATTGAGGATAGATAGACAATTGCAAAAACACATTTTATCTGATTTATATCTTATATGTAAATAAGGGCAGTTGTTGTAATTACTAAATATACTATACAAACACCCAATGTAATTGCAAGTTCAGCACAAGCTGTCATTTGTTTTAAATTTTCTGTGTCTTTTCTATGGGATTATAATGGTGGCTTCAGTTCTGCAAATGTTGTACTTGAGACTTTGAGAGAGATAAGAGGTAGTCCATTTCTCTAAATTGATGGCGGGTTATCATAGGAATCATCTTTTAAGAAACACTGACATTTATTTCATTATGTTATACCTGAATACTGTATTGTGTGAGCTAGTTTTATAAGATTAACTCACATCGACAGAAGCTATTTCAAATTTGGTTAGTGATGAGAAGTCATCGAAAGGGGGGTATCACCCAACATCCTTTCTCAGCTGGCTTTGAAATTCTTAGTTAAGAATCATCTTTGTAAATGTGGTCATTACCCAAGTCTGTTAGCTAGGTCCTGTCCTGAAGGTGTACTGCCCTTCAAAAGCCAGTCGGAAAAACACACAGAGCATATTGGAAAGACCTGCCATTGGAAAGACTGACTTTGTTCCTACGTGTAAAGATGAAAGCAATAAAATCTTGAAGCCAAGGCCATGGTAAAATATTTTGTCTGCCACTTGCCTTGAGCAGAGAAAGCTCTGAGCAAGTTTAAAAGCTACTTTTTGCATAGAGAATGCTATAATTCAAGAGCAAAATCAACATTTCTTGAGCTTATTTGCATTTGATTATGTATCTGTGTGGGGATTTTTATAACAGCCTCACTAGATAGATATAAGAATGAAAAACAGCCTTGTCTGTGGAAAATAGATAGTAAAGCAAAACTCAAACAATTTGTATTAAATTTTGGATTGCTTCCTTAGAATAAATCCCAAGGATAAATTAAATCGTGTCCAAAATGCCAAAACGTCATTCATTGCCTGACACTCCTAAAGCTGTCTCTTCTTTGGAAAGAAACTGATGCCACCCTATGTATCTTTGTTTCTCAAAGACAAATCAGCCAAGATCATTACTGATGGATGTGCTAACCTTGGGTCCAGTAGTTAATCAGGCTAAGCTAGACTGGGAGGGGCCATAACTCTAGATAGACAGGTGTCACACAGGGAGAGCATCACTCAAGTTGACAGGTGTTTAGGTGGAGATTAAGGAATAGTTGGGTTGAAGGGTCCAAAATCGGGCTCCAGGTCACACTTCTGCTTCTGCCAGGACTTGGTTCCCGTCTGATCTGATGAAACATCTATTTTTCTACTCCTGTGTTGAATCACATAAGCATAGCCTTCTAAAGTGACTCATCTCTTTTCTCTCCCCAAGCATAACCAGACTGATAGAAAATGTGTGGGATAATCTAGTCCCTTTTCAGCTCTAAGCCTCTTAGAAATTCCCTTCCTCTCTGCTGAAGGCGCTGGATGCTTTATCTTCCAATGTGATGAGCAAAGGCTGTTTGAATAATGCCAGTCCATGCAGAAGCCAGGGCTGCTAATTCCCCGATGAATTCTGAGACGCCGCAGCAGTTGATTCAGCTTGGCAGCTTTCCTGAAAGTGGGGATCAGGCACGGTTAACTCTCTCGGGAGAGGAATGAGAAAGCAGAAGGGGTGCTTGGGACAACCACAGAAGCGTCAGGCAGTGTGCTGAAAGGCTGAGCTCTGTTTTCCGCTTCATCTCTAACAGGATGATGACTTCAGTTCCTTTGTTACATTGAATGTCTCTTTTGACGCTACACATGAGCATTAAGAAACACTGAACAAATCCATTAGTCCTTGCTGGAGGCTGCCATTTTTGAAACCCGAGGAGAGCTGGCAAAGAAAAGGCACGTGTTACTCCCCCAGTCACATCCTCTGGGAATTGCTCAGATGTCCATGATAACAAAAGCCAGCCAACCCTTTGCAACAAAAACTAGCCACTTGGTTTGACATCCTTGATGTACCTGATGTAGCTTCCATGGTGGCTCACAGTCTCACAATGTGAACGTTCCCAGCTTACCTCATGTGTTTCCAAAGAGACAGGTAGGTGGGTCATGAGTCAGCTCATCCCCTAGACTCCCCTGCCCACCATGACGCACACCAGCTCACATGTCCAATTGAGTTCAGTGACCCAGTCAGTTTGATTGTTCCTGCTTTTCTCTTATTTTCCTAGAGCATTCTTCCCTTTCTTCTTTATTCATCTGGTCAGCCCGTTCATTGGTTTTTAACTTAGATGTTGTTTTCCTGGGACTCCGAGCCTGACCTACCCTGCAGTGAGTTAGACTTCCCTTGTAAGTGGTTCTATAATCCCTTGTGATGTCCCCCAGCATGAGACTTTGGTCCCCGCGATGTAATAGTATATTTATTTATTTGCATTCACTCCTCCAAAGTTTTTCTTACGGGTGTGGACACACCTGTGTGTTTGGAAGGGATCATATGTATGGGATAGTTGATCCCTCAGCCCCAGGACACTCAACAGAGTCGGGCGGTGGAGTGGGTCAAGTGCTGATACACAGTCTCAACTCTTTACTCCAGTACAGATGCTATCACTTTTTTCTCTGAGCCTGAGTGTGAAACTACTTGGGAATCACCACCATAATAGATTGTAAGGTCTTTGATGGTAGGACCCATGCCAGGTTATTTCATCACAGTCTCCCAGAACCAGGTACAGGGCCTGACAGACCCGTAAGAGGAATCTGATAAATATTTACTGAGTGAAAAGAAGTTCATTCTAGGAAGACTGAGTCTTTTCTGATTCATAGGATCACAAGCCTATCTCACAGGCTGTGAGTAGGAATACAGAAAGGTGAAGAAACACTAGCTGAATGGTCATAACCATTTAATGACCAGTTGATATTCTGGGAATGCTTTCCCTGACTTTTGTTGTTGTTCAGTTGTTAATCATATCCGACTCTTTGCAACCCCGTGGACTGCAGCACGCCAGTTTTCCCTGTCATTCACTGTCTCACAGAGTTTGCTCAAACTCATGTCCGTTGAGTCAGTGATGCCATCCAACCATCTCATCCTCTGTTGTCCCCTTCTCCTCCTGCCTTCAATCTTCCAGCATCTGGGTCTTTTCCAATGAGTTGGCTCTTTGCATCAGGTGGCCAAAGTATTGGAGCTACAGCACCACTCCTTCCAAAGAATGGTCAGGGTTGATTTCCTTTAGGATCGGCTGGTTTGATATAAAATGAATTCATAGTTGCAGCCTACCTGTGTATGGGAAATGGACGTGAACTGCTGTTGTGTACAGACAGCTTACAGGGTGATGGTTTGAAGCCTGACTGTGTGAAAACTCCAGGCTCTTCTGTTATTGATGCTGGGCTCCTGAGTGGGTTGTGGGAACTTCCCCCCACCACAGTTTTTACAAATGAAGACAATAGCAGCGCCCACCTCCTAAGGCTGTGTGAGAATTAAATGAGTCAGTGTATGCAAAATGTTTCAAACAACACCTGACATTCATCTAGTAGCAGCACAGGTCTTTGTCACGATTGTTATGTAAAGGCTGCCTTTCAGACACCTGTGATCCAGGTATTTTTCCATGGAGGTAAGGTAAGGTAAGGTGAAGTCGCTCAGTCGTGTCCGACTCTTTGCGACCCCGTGGACTGCAACCTATTAGGCTTCTCCGTCCATGGGATTCTCCAGGCAAGAATACTGGAGTGGATTGCCATTTCCTTCTCCAGGGGATCTTCCCAACCCAGGGATCGAACCCGGGTCTCCCGCAATGGAGGCAGACGCTTTAACCTCTGAGCCACCAGGGAAGCCCTGGCCCAAGAGTCACCTTTGTATGAAAAAGCGAAAGTTGCTCAGTCATGTCCGAGTCTTAGTGACCCCCTGGACTTTATAGTCCGTGGAATTCTCCAGGCCAGAATACTGGAGTGGATAGCCTTTCCCTTCTCCAGGGGATCTTCCTAACCCAGGGATTGAACCCAGGTCTCCCACACTGCAGGCGGATTCTTTACCAGCTGAGCCACAAGGGAAGCCACCTTTGTATGCATGTCTTCAAGGCACAGCTCCTCTNCCTGGACTTTATAGTCCGTGGAATTCTCCAGGCCAGAATACTGGAGTGGATAGCCTTTCCCTTCTCCAGGGGATCTTCCTAACCCAGGGATTGAACCCAGGTCTCCCACACTGCAGGCGGATTCTTTACCAGCTGAGCCACAAGGGAAGCCACCTTTGTATGCATGTCTTCAAGGCACAGCTCCTCTCCATGCACCAAAGTATAGTATGATTGCAAAAGGAAAAAAATCAATTAGCAATCTTAAATTCCTGAATTGTTTTAAATTCTAATTTCTTAAAAAATCATCTCAACCTTAATAGGAAAAAAATGCTTTGACCATCTTCCATCATTAGCCATTCTATTATCATCAGGGTAAGCTATGAAAGGTGGAAAAAAGAGGGGAAAGGCAAAAATAGAAAAAGATAAAGAACTTGCTGTGAGCTCAGCTCATCCAAAGGCTGGGAGAAGGTCATGGTTCGTCATAAACAGTGACAGCTCAATACCATTTTGCGAGTAAGTTTCAACCATTTGGAGCCCTTCCCTGGGGGCTTAGAGAGGAGCCAGCCGTCTCTTGCCCCTGAGGCTGTTCTTTGCAAAGAAGTGTCTGGCATTCGCCTCTCCGGGCTCTAGCATATGGCTTCCAGATGTCTCTCTGGGCCAAAGGTGTGCTGGTTCTTCTGCCACAAGGCTCCCTTGATGAGTATCCATCACTGACAGATTTCTTTCCCTGATTTTATCTTTCCCCTAAGACCAGGTATTACGCTAAGGGTGATGTTCCTCATTTCTAATTATGAAAGAACACATGGAAATTTTTCATTTTGCCATTTTCCCAGAATTGCTCTTCCATGTTCTTAAATGATCAAAATAATGTTTTGGCTATCATTCATTTAAACTGTTTTCAGCTTATTCTTTAATTGTCCCGATTCTGTGTGCTAAGTTGCTTCGGTTGTGTCCGACTCTTTACGACCCCATGAGCTATACCCACCAGGCTCCTCTGTCCATGGGATTCTCCAGGCAAGGATACTGGAGTGGGTTGCCATGCCCTCCTCCAGGGGATCTTCCCCACCCAGGGATCAAACTTGCCTCTCTTATGTCTCCTGCATTGGCAGGCGGATTCTTTACCGCCCGATTCCATGCCTACACATAAACAAGCAGCATTTCATACGCTGGTTTTTCTTCTCAGTTTCCACGATCTAACTCCTGACTGTGTTCTCTGTTTGTTCGCTGATGCCCTTCTTCATCCTGACCCCAGCTGTTGGCTCTCTCCCTACATTCCAGCCTTGAAGTGCCCTCTAAGACTTCCTGGGTTTCCATTCTCTTGGTTTTTGCTGTTCTTGCAAGTAGATGGCTCCTCAGCCTTCATCTTGTCTTCTTTCTCACTTGTAGTTTCAGTTGGTTCCAGAGTGTTCTAGTACTGCGGAATCATAAGTGAGCATAACGGAGACCAGGGGTGCTGTCTGGGGCTGGACTGATGACTGAAATGAACATTTCTATTCAGAAACAGTGAGAGCAGTTATAAAGAGTCTTGGAGGAAAATTTGAGGAAAAGTGGAGGCAGGGCAAAAGGGAGAAAGCCAAGAACAGGGTTAGAAAAGGCTCAGATTGTTTACTTACTGAAATATTTACTTGCTGTCCAGCTCTTTTCTCTCTCTTTTATAGCTATAACATGTACTTTTGAAGAGCATATGGAAATCAGAGTAAACTACACATTCACCAGCAATATCAATACCTAGAGTTAGTGGTTGTTAATATCTTGGTATATAACCTTTCATAACCTTCCTTTGATATTTATGAATACTCACAAGTCATAAGACAATCACCTTTATAACCTGCTTTTTAAACAGTATGTGTGAATATCTCACATATTCACATGTTTTGAAATATCTTAGAGTATGAATTTTATGGATACACTGTGGTTCAGCATATAGGTTTATATAATCTATTTAGCATTCCCCTATTATTGGATGCCCAGGTCATTTAAGAGCAACTTTTAAAAACCCCACGGACAAGACTTCCATGGTGGTCCAGTGGCTAAGATTCCGCACTCCTGATGCAGGGGGCCCAGGTTTGATCCCAGGTTGGGGAGCTAGATCCCATATGCTGCAACTAAGACCCAACACAGTCAAATAAATCAATAGACATTAAAAAAAACCCAAGGACCCATTTGAGGGATTCATGGAGAAACCCCCTTTGGGTCCATCTTTAATGGCTAAAGGAGAGGAGAGGACATGTAAGCCACTGGAAGGAGCATCGTTCTGGAAGCCAGAAATGGGTTTCCAGGCCATGACCATCTACCATCTATACGTCTTACCATCTTTATGACTCTGGGTAAGTTACTGCACACTTTGGGTGGCTGCTTTTCCTCATTTATATAATTAAGGTCTTGGGTTAGTTTAACCCTCAGGTCCTTTCAGCTCTGACATTTAAAAATTCTGCATGACTGAGGAAAATGCATGAAGAATAGTCAGTTGTGTAGCTTGGGATTCTGATGAAATCCCAGAAATATGGAACTCGGCCCTAAGCTCCTGGAATGAGAATAAAATTTATCCTCTTTACAAGGTACCAATTTGTAATTACAGTTCACTCATTAGTGAATTCTGTGGTCCTCCCAACCCCACACCCCCATCTTTGGCAAGCAGTTGCTTGCACCAAGAAGAAGCACTTGGAAAATTAGTCTGGAACTTTTAGAGAATCTGTGTGTTTAAGAGGGGAATAAAATAAAGAATCTACAAAAAACAGAAGCTGCAAGAAGCACTTAACTTCTGTTAAGTGACACTGGGTTCACCCACTTACCACCCCGTGGCTCCCTGGCCTCTAAATGAGTCTCTACACGTTGTCAGATTTTCTTTATTTCCTTTGAAACCTATCCAGAAACTCAGCTAATTATTTATTGATTCATGTTAGTGTTTCGCTCATCGCCGGGTAAACTCATGTCACCTTTGGTGAAGATTGTAAAAGTTACATTCTCCTTTAACAAAATGTCAAACTATAAAGCATATCACAGCTATTTATACAGCAAAGTTGAGGTTTTCTAATTTCTCATTACATTTTTGAATATGTAATTTCTAAATTGCATATCCCCCTCTAATCTAACTTTACCTACCCCTACATCCTGTTCTCAGATAGTCTGAAAAGCACAGTCAAAATCACTTACGGGAGTTAAAAAATTACATGAATCTTTTAGAGTAGTAAGGTTAAACTTTTGCCTTGTGTACATTTTGGCAAAAAAGAAAAAAAGATGAAGGTTTACTAAGCAGGGACTATACAGTGAGCCTTCTTTAGGTGGTTTGCACTGTCTTCGTAGGTAATTGTGTGGGATAAGTATTACTGTTCATCACTTCTCCATAAGGGACAGAGGTGCAGAGAGATCCAAAACCACATAGCAGAGCCAGACTGCGAACTGCATGTCACCCGACTCCAAAGCTCACCTGTTACTCCACGATCACATGCACACACCGATGGGTATCTCCAGCTTACGTGCTCATCTGAAGGTCTGCAGTGCACCAAGGTGCTGGAGAGGCCTTGCTGAAGGCCTGGCAAGGCAACTGCAAATGATTTTCAGAAATCCTTAAGAATGAGGAAACAAAAAACAACCAATGGAGAACAAGCAAACTGATCCAGTTTTCATTTAATACAATTTCCTCACTTCACAAGGATAACCATAGTCTGCCCTGTGACATTCCCCTTTGATAGCTATTTGCACGACTGAGCGATGTCACTTTCACTTTTCACTTTCGTGCATTGGAGAAGGAAATGGCAACCCACTCCAGTCTTCTTGCCTGGAGAATTTGACAGACAGAGGAGCCTGGTGGGCTACAATCCATGGGGTCACAAAGAGTTGGACACGACTGAGCGACTAATAAGATAAACCGGTGAAATTGATAGAAACCCTTGCTCTCTCAGCAGTGTCCTGGTGTGGGAATAAATAATGTGATCCTTATATTTCTCTTGAATAATGAAGATAAATATGGTCTTAGGTCAGGAATCTGTAAAAGCCAAGAGATCTCATTAAAGAGAAAGTCTCCAGGGCCTTATTGTGCATTTTTGCAACCACATGCCCGACAGGACCTGGGAGTCATACAGTGCCCTCTCCTTGCAATAGTAGCTTTCACTGCTTCCTATTACATCTTCAGCACTCTTTGACTGTGAAGTTAGTTCTTCTGAGCTGTGTAATACAACTGAATGAAACGGGGTGTAAAAATCTTAATCCAGTTAAGGAAGCAAAGAGGTCTTCTAGGTATTTTTAAAGTAGGTTAGGAAGCGTAAGCCTTATAAACAGAGGAGCGGGGATCTGTCCCCCTGGGGGCCCACTCTTCTGTCACCAAGACAGGGAAACGTCCCAGTTCCCTGACTCTGCAGCCTACTTCTGCTGTAATTATGTCATAATTGGAAATACAGTGGTTCCCAAAGTGTGGTCCCTGGGAAGCGATACCAGTTTAACGTGGGAGCTTACTGGACCCACCTCAAAGCTACTAAACCAGAATCTCTAGGACTAGGGCCAGCAACCCACTTCACAACTGATTCAGAGGCATGCTTGGGTCTAAGAACAGCTGCTGTCCCAAGCCACTGTCTAGTCAACTGTGAGTGAAATAGTAGTATTGCACATGTACAAAAATTCATTTAAATTTAGTAAATAAGAAAAGACATGTGTATATTAGCTGCTCAGTCATATCTGACTCTTTGTGACCCCATGGACTGTGGCCCTCCAGGTTCCTCTGTCCATGAGATTCTCCAGGAAAGAATGCTAGAGTGGGTTGCCATGCACTTCTCCAAGGGATCTTCCAGACCCAGGGGTGGAACCTGGGTCTCCTGCATCATAGGCAAATTCTTTACTGTCTGAGCCACCAAGGGAAGGCCAAGAAACAGCAAAATCACCTTTAAATGTACTAAATAAGAAAGGGCATAATTGCCTTATGATACGGGCAGGTGATTGAGAATTTCACAGGTAGTAACTAATCATCTTGAAAATTCTTGAAGCTAGGATGTCTGACAGTTCTAAGGCCAAAATAAAAGTAACATTTATTCAGTCGACTTCTATTTAGGACCAGCTGCATGATGGGAACTCTTCTAGAAGTTAAGGATACAGATGTGGGTGAGCAGAATCCCTACTCTCATGGACTTTTCTATATTTTTCCAACTGGGAACAGACAGACAATAAACAAAGAGTAAACACATCCACTTTGAGTCCTGTATGATTAGTGGTGAGAGGTGCTCTGAAGTGCTCTGAAGCTGACTGAAAGGCTGGAGAGTGCTGAGGCATGCTACTTTTTCAGCTGCTGCAGAAGCCCTCTGATCATTTAAAGGCAGAGACTGGGAGAGCCATGCAGAAATCTGGTAGCTTCCTAGGCAGAGGGAGCTGTGGGTGGCAGTGTCTTGAGTCAAGAATGTGCTTAGCATCAGACAACACATTTACTATTAACGCATTGCCTCTAATTAGGACCTAGTGGGTTCTGCTGATCCGTATACCAGAGGGAGAAGAAATTGTTCTATGTAGTAGTTTTGTAAACTAGTGTCCTTTCTCTCACTCATAAGTTTGGAAAGAACAAAAGAAACCTAAAGAGAAGATTGCTTGGTGCGTTAGGTGTACTTTTAATTTGTTGATCATGAACCTCTAACCTACTTGCAAACTAGATTTGGAGGGGAGTGGGAGATTATGACAGATTCATAAAGCTCAGTTCTTTATTCTAAGGTCTGCTCCTTTCTTTGTTTCATTGCCAGGGCAAGATTTCAACTGAGTCAGAGACTTGAGTGATCTTTGATCTCATCTTTCTTCTTTATCCTCTTCTCTGCAGTCTAATCTGAATCTGTCAACTGCATCTCCTGAAGGTTTCTGTGACTACCTCCATCAGTTTTCACCTGGATTATCCTCACAGCCCCTAACTAATATCCCTGGTTTCAACCTCCATTCACTCCAACTCATCATCCATAATTTTACGAATTACAAAAACATGGGCATTAGTCACAACCCTCCTCAGAAAATTTCTCTGTAGACACAGTGCTCAAGTCCAATCTATTCAGGCCCCAAATCAAGATCTTCCATAATCTGCCCCAAACTGCTTTTTCCCACTCTCACTTCTCATATACCCTCCTATTTATTACAGCTCAAAACCCAAAGAAGCTGGCGTTCTCTAATCCAGTTTTCAAAATCCCTTTTGCACTTCTAGGTATAGCTCAAATGCCAGCTCCTGCAGGCAGGCTTCCCTAATTTTCCAACTAAAGAGGGATTGCTCCTCCCTGTGATGTGGCAAGTTAGTTTTATTTCTACTTAGAACTTTGTCTTGTTTTACAGTTATGTGTTGACCTTTTTCTCTCATTTGATTGTGATCTATTTTAGAGTGAAGTTTTAGTCATTTTTATTTTTCTCCAATTCTTAGGAAAATGTTATACATGTAATTACTTGCTAAATTAAATTCAATTAAGTATTCAACATAGGTAAGATATATATTATAAAATAAAAACTTGACTTAGCTCTTCCTTAAGCAAAATATTTGACTTACTGTTACACTTCTGTTTTACCAAACCTGGAAAACAATTCTTTTTCCTAAACTATGTTTCCTTGATATTTCTGAATTTCTAGTTATTGAGAACTTTCTTCTTTCCCCTTAAAATGTGATCTTTTTTGGCTCAGGACTGTGATGTGTAGAGAAATTCCTCATATATCCATCTTATATAAAGTAATACACACAAAAAACACAAGCATGCAAATGTATTTCTTTCAAAAGATGATGAAAAAGCAAAATAGTAAGTGAAGCTTTCAATGAATTTTTAGAAAATTACTGCCCTTCAGATATTTTTATGATCATTCACACATGACAGTTGCTAACAGTCTTTATGATCCTTACTTTAACCTACAGATGTTCTCTTCACATTGCTATAATTATTTTTTATCTTGTGGTTAAGATACAGTACAAAGAATTTAAAGTAGAAAGATAGATGTTTAGAAAGGTCTTGCAGTTTGATTAGCCATATGTTAATGTGTCATGCCTAATTGCATAATGCAAGTCCTAATAGTGCTGTCACAGGCCTTTTAATCATGGTGAGATCATGGTACAGAAAGAAGGGCATATTTCAAATAACTAGCACATTGACTAAGGGGGAAACACATTTTTCAATAAGGAGTAGCATGTGATATCATTGTAAATCTAGCAAAATGTATATTGCTGCTGCTGCTAAGTCGCTTCAGTCATTTCCAAGTCTGTGCGACCCCATAGATGGCAGCCCACCAGGTTCCTCTGTCCCTGGGATTCTTCAGGCAAGAATACTGGAGTGGGGTACCATTTCCTTCTCCAATGCATGAAAGTGAAAAGTGAAAATCGCTCAGTCGTGCCCAATTCTTAGCGACCCCATAGACTGCAGCCTACCAGACTCCTCCATCCATGGGATTTTCCGGGCAAGAGTACTGGAGTAGGCTGCCATTTCCTTCTCCAAAATGTGTATTAGGTCATTTTAAATTTCACATACTACTAATTTATTTCCTGCAGTTCTTATAAACCTCAAATTAGTTCTCATTGCAAAATTGTATTATATTACTTGGGAAATGAAATAAAAATTTCACAATTTGTGATTTATTGATTTAAGTAACCAGTAGCTAATGATTTGCCAACCTCTTGTGAGCAAAACCAATTTCTCTGGAAATAAGAATAAAAATAAACACCATCATACACAAATACTTTGTTATTTTTTAATTTAAAGAACAGAAATCATGAAGTTCATTGACAATAAGGCTTCTGTCTTGAGATTCTTCAAGGATACCTTACAAGTTAAATGAGGATTTTTATCAAGATCTTTTCATTTCAGGGCAAGGACAATTTCATTTTCCTCATCCTCACTTTTTAAAACTCTTTTCCATTATGGTTTGTCATAGGATATTGAATATAGTTCTCTGCGTTATATAGCAGGATCTTTTATATCCATCCTGTGTATAAAAGCATATATCTACCAACCCCTGCTTCTCATTCCATCCCGCCTCCAAAACCCTCCCTTGGGGTAACCGCAAGTCTGTTGTATAGGTCAGTGATTCTGTTTCTGTTTCATGGGTCAGTCCATTTGTGTGACGTTTAGATTCCACACAGAAGTGGCATCATATGGCATTTGTCTTTCTCTTTCTGACTTGCTTCACTTAGCGTGACAATCTCTAGTTGCATCCGTGTTGCTACAAATGACATCATGTCATCCTTTTTATGACTGCATAGTATCCCGTTGTGTATACATATGTATGGCATCTTCTGACTCTAGGTCTCCGCTCCTGACGTGCTGTGATTCTCTGGGCCCACCTGTCTTTACAGTCTCGGGGAGCAGTTTGCCTTGTGATCTCAGTTCTCAGACAGAACTAAGAGAAGTTATTGATTTTCAACTTGTCTAGCTTTCCTTGGTGTGAAGATGGGAATGACAACTTTCAATCTCTTTATCAGATTAGAAACAGGAAGACCATACCTTTTCTGACACCAGTCAAGTTCCATACATGTAAATCAGTTGTTTTCTCCCTGTGGCCACCTGAATCTGGAAACTATTCAGCTGAACTCAAACTTCTTTAAAATTGTCATTGCCAGTTGAATTATAGAAGCTGTACATGATCATTTTGTCAGATTGTTTCCCCATGGAGGGTGCATCCTTTGATGATGTTGTGTAAGAAATTCAAGAATATATTGGGTTTTGGGTGGTGACTGTTGCACAATTCTGTGAATTACTAATAACCATTAATTTGTATACTTCAAGTGGGTAAATTTTATGGTATGTGGATTATATCCTAAAGCTATTTAAAAAATATATATATATATATAGGGTATATGGTTAATCTTGAGAAATTAATCTCTTTAAAATATGCAATACAAAGTTTTTTATGCTGGGTTAAGGAAGGACATTGAGGGCTTCCCTGGTAGCTCAGTGGTAAAGAATCCACCTGTTGATGCAGGAGACCTGGGTGTTGTGAAGATCCCCTGGAGAAGGGAATGGCTTCCCACTCCAGTATTCTGGCCTGGAACATCCCATGGACAGAGTAGCCTGGCAGGCTATAGTCTATGGGGTCGCAAAAGAGTTGGACGTGACTGACTAACTCTAAGGGACTAACACTCGATTTTCAGTTCCTAAAGAGCTAAGATTGCTTGTAACTGTTTTCTCTGGTTGTAATGTTATCTGTAGTCCATTTCTGATGCTGCCACCCTCCCGTTCGTACCATCTTGATTGCTAAGTCAGTATCCCCACAGACCAATGTGTAGCCGACCTGGGACAGTGCTCAGAGCCCACGCTCATGCGATACCGCGGGCAGCCACCCTTTTGTTCTCACGGTCACATCACCCTAGGAGTACAATCACTCCTAGAAGTCGAATAACTTTGAGGCGGACAGTACAGTTGTAAGTACAGAACTGGATGCAGATGTGAATGGGCGTTTAATTAAAACAAGCTGGAGTAAACATGTAACAGCCTTGATAACCTCCACCTAAATTATTGTTGAATATCCCATCCTTCCATAACCGCTAAGCTCCAAATCAAGGAGCTAGCTCAGAAACAGCAGGTGGGCATCCACTGAATATTTCCTGTTTGTGTTCTGACATAGTATTTCATGAGCAAGAGCACCACAGCTCTTGTGATTTTGGAAAGTTATTTTCAAATAAAAAGGTGACAAAAAATATTTGGAAGAAGCTGTGAGACAGAGATTTCTTAGGGGATAATTTGTTAATCTCATAATAAATCTGCTTGTGTTGGAATGAGTAATAGAGAGAACTTGGCAAGGATTTATGGTTAGAGGTTTGCTGTGAAATAACTTTAGGATGATATCCAAAAAGATAAAATACAATAGATACAGTGAGATGTCTGATTAATACTTACAGGAGCCTCCATCCTTGAAAACCCATTTAAAGCTGGTAATTATTATCATGGGGAAAATTCAAAGGCTTGCTTACCTGTTTACGAAACAGTTTAAAGCATATTTATTAATTAAACACATTTGTTAATTTATGTATGATATATTATCATATATATTATCACAGAGAGTCACTAAATATTTAATAAATGTGCCAGAATCAGTTTATATATGTATATATGTATACACGCACACACACACATAAAAATACATATGCATGCATATACGACTTGGTCTCTGAAAGCTTTCTTTACTAATGCAATAGCTATAGAATTTCATCAATCAGTTAATTACCCCTGTGTGTGGATTTAGAGAATGACAACTGTGAATTTGATTAAGAATAGTCCATAATTTACATAGTGGAAGAAAACATGTTTTGGTATAGAAAATCAAGGGTTCATCATCTTCTTTACAATCTACACAGAATTCCCTATAATCTTTCATAAAAACAAAAACTAACGGATAATTGTTTTCTGGGTGAAAGATGAACGTGGAAGACAAACACAGAAGTTTTGCGGCAGTTTCGTGAACTGGAGCTTTCAATAATTACAAACTAAAAATTTCAGCTCTTTATACATTTAATACACTGAGATTTACAAGTAATAGTATATTCCAGAGAGGGAAGAAAATTACCCATTATTTTAAAACTTAGTAACCCTTTTAAGCAGATACAGTTCTTTGGAAAAGTTTTTTGAAGTGATTATCCAAAGATTCTTTTTAAATCAGTGTACTATCAGAAGAATCGAAGGGCTGAAGAAGACTGATAAGGTCATCTATGAGGCAGTTCTCCAGCAATCAGTAAATTCAAGGTTTGCTTGACATTGGGAATTCAGATTAAACAGGAAATGTTCAGATCAAATTTCCATCTCAGGGGACAAAGCCTTCAGGTGGAAGTTGTATCTGTGGATTAAAAGCATTTATTTGGGTTGGATTGAACCCACTGGAAAATATGTTTGTTGAGCACTATTCATGGCATTATTTAGTTATTCTGTCTTCATTTCTTCTTTCTGAACTATTTTCACTGATCGGTCCACGAGTTTACGCCCAACTTACTGACCTCTCTGTGTGTCTACCTGACTGTGGTCACCATTCTAAATGACCTTTGTCTTCTTAGTTATTTTGCTCATCATACTAAGAATAGTCCAGTATTTATGTAGTGGAAGAAAACATGTTTTGATATAGAAAATCAAATGTATATCTCCTTCTTTATAATCTACACAGAATTCCCTATAGTCTTTCATAAAAATGAAAACAAGTGGATAATTGCTTTGTGGGTAGAAGATGACATGGAAGACAGACATACACACGACAATTTTGTGAACTGGAGCTTTTAATAAGTATAATCTAAAAGTTTCAACTTTTTATGCATTTATTACACTGAGATTTATAAGTAACAGTATATTCCAGAGAAGGGAGAAAATTACTTGATTATTTTAAAACTCATTAACCCTCTTAAGCAGATTCAGCTCTTTGGAAAAGGTTCAGCAAAACACTAGGGCAAACTTCTGATGATTTGATTATTACCACTTGCTTACATCTCTGCTATAACCACTTAAGACCCTTATTTATCATCTGTCTTTGCTAATGACTTAGAATCCTTCTCAGCTTCCCACATCTGAATGTCTATATTTCCCAATCTAAATGCAAGTGTCTATAAGAAATTTACCTATGGCTTCTAATTTCCGAAATATTGTTTTGCATGCATTTCATTTATGGTTCAAGAGTGGGAATGAAAATAACACAGCTGTCCACTTAACATTTAACAAGCGTGCCGTGATCGGTCTCAGACACTAGCAGTAGGTCAGCAAATGGGACACAATGCATTCCTATTCTTATGGACTTTATTCTGTCACAGAAGGAGTTGATCATTTAACCAGTGACTCGGGTAATATCTACAGCAAACTTACCTTAAAAATACTAAGGAAAATAGATTTAACAGCCTCTTCAATTCTTTAATATTATTTTTGTATTGGTCAAAGCAGCAAGTATTTGTTGAATATCCACAAGCAATCGTTGTTCTGGGTGCCGAAGATAACAGCAAGGACAAAAATGCTTGACAAAAATCAAGCTCTCCTGGAGCTAAGATTCTGGTAGCGGGAAAAGGAAAATAATTAAGAAAAAGATGAATCAATGCGTTTAAGCACTAAAAGCTGCTGTGAAAAAGAATCAAAGCAGGGGAAAGAGAAGAGAATGACACAGAGGGTTTAAACGCATGGTGGTCGAGACTAGCGTCACCAACGAGGTGATGTTTAGGCATCTAAACATCACCTAAAGGGAAGTGAGACCCGAGGGAAGTGAGGGTGTGAGAGATGCAGGTATCCTGGGGAGGAACATTGCAAGAAGCGGCAGGTCCCTGGAGTAACAGCCTCCTGGGTGTGTTTGAGGAGGCAGGGAGGCCAGTGTGCTGGGAGCAGAGGAAGGATTAGGAGGCTATTAGGAGAAGAGATTGGGCTTCCCCGGTGGCTCAGATGGTGAAGAATCTGCCTCCAGTGCAGGAAACCCAGTTTCAACCCCTGAGTCAGGAAGACCCCCTAGAGAAGGAAATGGCAACCCACTCCAGTATTCTTGCCTGGGAAATCCCATGGACAGAGGAGCCTGGCGGGCTACAGTCCACGGGGTCGCAAAGCGTCAGACAGGACTGAGCTATTTATGAACACACACAGGAGAAGAGATCACAGTAGTGGTCAGGGCAAGATTGTGGCATTTTTACCTTCAGTGGGATGGGAAACTGTTGCAGGATTTTTCAGAGAGGAGTGATAGCATCTGAATTTTGTTTTCAAAGAAAGAAGATAGTCTGTGGAGGTCAGGTTGTAGCCTGGAGTTAGGCTTGTAGCTAGGGATTTTTACAGTAATCTGAGCCGAAGGTGATAATGCCTTGGACTGAGGCTGTAGCAGTTGAAGTGATGGGAAGTGATTAAGTCCTAGACTTGTCATGAAGGTAAAGTCGATGATTTCCTAACAGATTGGAGGTGGGGGCAGAGACATGGCTGCAAAATTAATTTCTTAACCTTGAAATTGGATTTTTCTCTGCTCTGTCTGTCTCCTGTGTGCACACGGATCACACGCTGATCAGTCATTGAGAACTCTGGATGTGACCCTGGGCTTCAGTTGAAGTTGAAAGTCTTCTGAATCCTTGCAGATTTTGCAGGAATGGTAAAAATGGCAGAGCTGAATAAATAGCTGTTTTGACAAAACTTTGGAGAAAATGGGAAGCTGGCATACTATTTTATCCTACTTTTAAATATGTAAGCGGCATCAAAGTCCCTGTGTTTTTTCAGCTTATATTTTGAGTAATTTTTTTTATTATGAACTGAATAGTAATAACTTGTTTGAGAATCTATGCACAGCATCTTACAGGATGCCATTTGCAGCTGCAAAAAAAGGAGCCAGAGATAAAGATGAAAATCATGTATTTTCAGGTTTCTTTATCTGAGCCATGGATTTTTTTCAACAAAGAAAAGCTATTTCCCTGGTAGATATTCTCACACCATGAAGGACAGCGCTAATGCATTAGCAATATGTCATCTATGATTAATGCTGATGACTCAGTGAAACACAGCAAGATACTAAAATAATGGGATTTTTTGGCATTTTATAAATGCAATCATTGTAACACTTGGTCCATGGGATATTTTTATGAGTGTGTTAATTTCTTTTTTTATTTCCAGAAGCTATTTAACATGAGAATAGGTTCTGTGAAAAGAATACAGCACACAGATAACTATAACTCTTTTTTTCTAAATATGAATCACATGCACACATGGGAATTTGATCAATTTCCTTAATTTAAAGCTAACTTTAAAATTGTTAGTATTTTGGGACATCCCTCCATAGCTTAAGCATCCACTCAAGGTTGATCCTTTTAGAAGGTAATAGAAGTAACCTGATGATCTGCTTATACAGAAACTAGAAAAATTCTCTTTAAAGCAAATATCTGAAATGATTTTGTGGTGCTGCAAACCTTGAATTTGTGATCAATTCTTCAATTCTGATATGCTCATGACAAGTAAAATGACTTAATTATGCTGTTTTTAATTTTATTTGCATTTTAAGTATTTGTCTTTCCCAATCTGTAAAATCAGATTTTAATCCATAGGTCAACTGAGGCCTATAAAAATTTATATTTAAAAAATATTTTTGTGCTTTTCTTTTTATAGATTATCTAGATTTTATGATGCTGTCCTCATAGATGTAATATTTTCACAACTTGGGCATGTTTTTCCACACAATACAACCTTTCTTAAATTTTTATGAATATGTCTTCTATGCAATTTAGTTGTCATAATTTGTTTTAAAATTTCTATATGTATTTTTGGAAAATACAGATCTTGATGGCCTGCATAGGCACCCTCTGATGAGAGTGCTATATTTTATAGAAATTGGTGGTTCTGATAGACTTATAAGGTAGGTTAGGTTTACTTAAATAATAATGAAATAACATAGAATTAAATAAACCCTTTCTTCAGCTACTCTTAAAAATTGCAGTTGGAAATGAGTTTTAGTAAAATCCATTTTATTCATTTTTGCCCCAATGACTTTCAAAGAATAGTAATCCCATGGGATTTCTCCTTGTTACCGAAGACAGTAGAAATCATAAACTAGACAGATGAAAAAAAATTTATTTTAACTTGCTTTATCTATATTTTTCAATGTTCGTGGTGGCAACAGATGATAGATTGAATGCAGCTTGGTTCTTAGAAAAGTTATGGCTGCAAAATGGCTTATAGATGCAATTTTCTTTTGCACGTTTTATGTGTGAAATACTTATGTGAAAGACACAAAGCTGGAAAGCATCACAAGGTCAAGCTTGGGATGCATTTCCCAGGCCTTCTCTGATATTTCGATATACAGGGCAGCCGTAGTTTGGAGGGCCTGTTACTTTACATGCATCCTCTTGTTGAATTCCCGTGACATGAGGGTATGTTCCCATGAGGATGTATTATCTCTATTATATGAATGAATAGGCAGGCTAAAAGAGAAGCTGCGTAATTTATCTGAGTTCATGGGAAGAAGTGGCAATAATAAGTGAATTCAGGTGTCTCTGACTCCAGAGCGTAGACGACCCACTGTGACGAAACAGCGAACCCAGATCATCAGGAAAGGCCATCTCCTCCACGGCCACCTGCCATCAAGCTCTCGTCTCATGGAGAACCCAGCTGGCGAGCCTTTGCACACCCCTGTGGGACAGGTGCACAGAGGCAAGGCTCAATTTTTATCCAAGCACAAGTCTTGGTCTTATTTTTCAGGTAATTGATGTCTGCCCAGAAATGACTTTAGCACATGTCTTGGTTTGAATCTTTTGAAATATTTCCTCTGTCAATTTTGCCTCAGGGACACCAGCAGACAACATGAGGGTCAGCCCCTTGGGTCCTCAAGATAATGTATTCCAGCAAATGAGGAATCTACTGGCAGGAAAACTGTAAACTGACCGCAGACAATTAGAGTTAACTGGGCCTGCTATTTCTCTTTTATGGGATGGATCCAGGGCTAACAATCAAAGACTCAAAAATGTTTTCTTACCCTTTTTTCGGGGGGTCAGTGGATTCACTACTGATTGTATTATATCATTCCTAATAAGAATCATACTTAATTTAAAATATTTTTTGTTTTTTAATACTTTAATTTTATTGGTGAAAGTGATTCAGTTATACATATACATGTATTAACTCTTTTTAGGTTCTTTTCTCATATAGCTTATCGCAGAATATTGGGTAGAGTTCTCTATGTTATACCTCCTTGTTGCTCATTTAGCCTATATATAGTACTCATCCAAAACGCCTGATTTATCCCTTCTCCTCTCCACCCCATGTTTCCCCTTTGGTAACCAAGTTTGTTTTCATTATCTATAAATCTGCTTCTGTTTTGTAAATGAATTCATTTGTATCTTTTTAAAAAATTAGATTACATATATGAGTGATAATCATATGGTATTTGTCTTCATTGGTCTAACTTACTTCGCTCAATATTACTATCTCTAGGTCTATCCATGTTGTTGCACATCGCGTTATTTCATTCTTTTTCATGGCTGAGTAGTAGTCCACTGTATATATGTACCACAACTTCTTCATCCATTCCTTGGTCCATGGATACTTAGCTTACTTCCATGTCTTGGCTATTTTAAATAGTGCTGCAGTGAACGTTGGAGTGCCTATATCCTTTTGAATTATGTTTTTCTCCAGATACATACCCAGCAGTAGAATTGCTGGATCACATGGTAGTCCTATTTTAAGTTTTTTAAGAAACCTCCATACCGTTCTCTATAGTGAAGTGAAAGTTGCTCACTCATGTCCGATTCTTTGCAACCCCGTGGATTATACAGTCCATGGAATTCTCCAGGCCAGGATCTTCCCAACCGAGGGATCGAATCCAGGTCTCCCGCTTTGCAGGTGGATTCTTTACCAGCTGAGCCCCAAGGAAAGCCCAAGAACACTGGAGTGGGTAGCCTATCCCTTCTCCAGGAGATCTTCCCAAGCCAGGAATTGAACCGGAGTCACTGGCAATGCAGGCAAATTCTTTGCCAGCTGAGCTATGAGGGAAGCCCACTGTTCTCCATACTTTTAAGTATTTAAATGTAGTTTTCAGTTAGTGTTTGAGAACTGGCCAGAGGCATGAATTACAATGACACATTATTGGAAAGATTTTAGTTGTAAAATGATGCTGCAATGATAGTTCAATATTGAGTAGAATCTTTTATAATTCTGGTGTACACATATTGAATTAACCCTGGTGCTTAGGTTAATTCCTGTAACAGGAATACTAAATGATGGTGCTGGTCCAGAGGGATACGGGAATACCAATGATTCTGGGTAGAACATAGCTGCACAAAAGTTAATCTACATTCTAACAAGGTAGTTCTCAAAGATTCTTTATCTGGTCGTTTGTTTACAACTCCAAAGAGCCAGCAACTACTCATATCAAATGTTGGCAGGACTCAGTTAGTATGCTTTCATGTTCGCATCTAGATTGCTTCTAGATGCGAAAAATCCATAATTTTTAGGTTAGAAATTTCACATAGAAGTGTCTACGTAACATTACTGCATCTGAGCAAGTCAGGTATATCATGTCTCTTAGGTAATATGAGTTTGGACAGGAGAACATTCTTTCTAGTTTGTTCCATCTGCTTGCTAGAAGACTGACTTTGGTAAAGCAGTTTAAGAGCCTTCTGCAGATTTACCCAAAATAGGATGGTTAAATCAGGTGATAAGAAAGGTTTAATTTTTCCAGTTTTTCTTTCTGTTCTCCAGGATAGAGCTGGCCAGCTATATTCATCTATATTCATAGTGTATCTCTAGTAACATGAGTAATAGGGCTTTTTGTCTCTCTAACACATTGGTTTCTCTGAGATGTAGCATGTCTAGCTCCCAAATATGTTTAAAATGCAAATTTGCACTTTTAGATAATGTATGAATTGTTGTGATCTATTTTTTAGAGAACATTCTACAAGTTAGACATCCATATAAAAGAGGCTGGCTTTTGATTCATCACTTTGCAAGATAGCAAGATGTATGCATTCTTATTTTAGCATATTGCAGTATTCAAAGCCTTGTTGGAAATTTTCTTTTGTAATGCTGTCTTACACTGTAGCACAATTTTGAAGATGTCATAGTGCCAAACCTTCCTTAATATTTTGAGGATGAATTTAATTTTTAAAACAAATCCTTTTAGATTAAAACCTGTTGTGCAAAATGGAGATACAATTTGGAATCTGTGTATTAATTAGAAATATATATTTGATGTGTTTTGTAACTGTGATAGACCAAAATTACATCAAGTAAGAATTGGAATTAAAATTGTTAGATTAATTTGTTGTTGTTTTTTTAACCACAATTATTGCCAGCCACACTTCTCACAAGGTTTCTCTCCGAATGTCAAGCTTTATGATCACCCTACTAATTGGTAAAATTAGAGAAATATGGTGTTTAGTAGCCATCCTTTGGGCTTCCTAGGTGGCTCAGAGGTAAAGAATCTGCCTGCCAATGCAGGAGACACAGGTTCGATCCCTGGGTTGGGAAAATCCCCTGGAGAAGGAAATGGCAACCCATTCCAGTATTCTTGCCAGGAGAATCTTCTGGACAGAGCAGGCTGGTGGGTTACAGTCCATGAGGTCACAAAAGAGATGGATACAACTTCACTCAGTCACACACACACACACACACACACACACAGCACACTAAGAAGGCTTGTCTATACCTGAGGCCATTCTGTCTCCTTCCCTTCTTTCCTGAGATTCCCTAAGTAACATGTAGAACTAACTATGGTAGCTAAGTCTTTGGAACTCAAGGTGGATTCCCCCAAAGGTGCTTGATCCCCCCTTTTGCTACTGTTGCTAACGGAAAGACCAATTTCTCTGTTCTTCTTGGCACACTTGGCCAAGAGTCAGAGGACTTTGTCATTCTTTTAAGGAGCTTCCTAATTTTCAATGGACCTCTAAACACCCTACCTTGAAATAACCTTAAGAATCAGTGGATCATATCCCCTCTTGCCAACCTAGTATAACTTTGAGTTTATCTTTTTCATTGTATAGCAGTGTTCTCTCCTATGGTTTTCATCCTCTGATTTTTCTAAAACCTACAGTCCTCAGTTTACTAGAGCATTGATTAGACCCCAACTGAATTCTCCATCTCTGTCACTTGTCCTGAATGGGTTTGTTCCCAAAATGTTTTTGCCTACCTCGTTTCTTCTTAATCTTGCCCTGTGCCGTGAAACTCAGATGTATCATTAAGGGTTATGTGTTGATGCGTTTCCCCCCACTGCTGGCAGGCTGGCGCTGACAGAGGAGGGGAGTTTTCTATACACAATGACTTGATCCATTGCAGCAAATGTATTTGAATATTTTGGAATCTATAGGGATGTTTTTGAGAAAATAGTCCCTTCTTCCAAAGCTCTGAAATTTCTAGACAAATCAAGTATGAACCCACATGTGGAAATTATTCCTTCACCCACTGCTTTCCAATAGCAATTTTATTAAAATCATTATGATGTTCCAGTTTAAATTTTATCATTTTCTCCACTTTTAATAGACTCCTTTTACATTCTCACAGAAGCAGGGATTTTCAACAGGACTCCTATAATAGAAACCCTTTACATGTCTTTGAGCTCTGGGTTTTTTGGTCATTTTTGTTCTAATGAGTAATATAAAAATAACTCTTAAATCCACAGAAGTCAAAATAAATATAATGGTCTTTATGTATATGTTTTCCTTAGGTAACTTGAATTATTAGAAACAATTACCTTTCCTTTTTGCAATTTTAGTTAATTAAACCAGACTTCATTGCACATTTATCTGTTTAGGAACAACAGGTTGTTTTTTCCCCCTGGAGAATGCCAGAAGTAATGAGCTGGCATTACTTGCAGATAATTAATCCTTTCATTCTTTATAAATAGTAGCAATAACACTGTGAGTCTTGGCGCTTCTATCTAACAAAAAGTCTATTGCTTGACTTAGGACTGACGGTGGGCAGCTGCTTTCTCTGCAGCCAACAATTAAATGTTGACTGATAGCTGAGATGGGAATATGGACGTCTCTATGCTTCTTCCAATGCTTATTCTAGTTCCACTTTGCCCTCTGCTTGCAGGAAATGGCTCTGCATTGTCATCCGAGTGGGTTTCCATATTGTTCTTCCTTCCTTTTCTTTTTTTGGTATCTCCTGTTCATCATTAGGGCTTCCCAGGTGGCGCTAGGGCTAAAGAACTCGCCTGCAATGCAAATAGACATAGCCACATGGGTTCAGTTCCCGGATCGGGAAGATCCCCTGGAGGAGGGCATGATAACCCTCTCCAGTATTCTTGCCTGGAGAATCCCATGGACAGAGAAGCCTGGCAGGCTACAGTCCATGGGGTCTCACAGAATCGGACACGACTGACGTGACTGAGCTCACATACAAGTTCATCATTAGCCAGTTTTGTGTAAAGCTGTATTCTTTTTCATTCCACGGGATGCACTAACTTCAAATGTGACAGTAGAAAGGAGAGACCCTCCCCTTAGCCTTCAACCTATTTCACATTTGTCTTTATCTGCTTCCTTTTGTTTTCCCTCTTTCTACGGCAATTTCAAGCGTCCCCGTCATTCTCTAACCTTTAGCTTACAAGGTTGTGAGATGGGAGAAACACTTTCGATTTTGGATCCACAGAGAACTGGATGCAAATCAGAGCACGGGGGATAATTACTCAAACTCTCCATGCCTCATTTTCCTCTTCTGTAAGTTAGAGCTAATAATGCCTATTTTGAATTTTTTTTAAGGGAGGCCAGGGAGATAGATGAGCTATAAGATCTGTCTTACTAAATAAATTCAATACAGTTCCTTCCCCTTTGCGGAATCAAGAAAAGAGTAAAATTGCAGTAAACAGTCTCCATAAATGTTAGTCCTACTTTCTAATTAATTTCTTTACCAAATCCGTGTGGTGCTTAGTTAAGTGCTATAAGCGCTTTACGCATATTCTTTCAATTCTCATAACTACCTCAAGAAATAGGTCTTGTTATTTTTCCCATTTTTATACTCCAGGAAACCAAACCACAGAGCAGTTGCCCATCTCACTGAGGGCCACACAGCCAGTCCTTGTTCCCACAAGATTTGCACTGGGGGGCCTGACCAAGCAGGCTGTGGTCCTGACCATGCCCCTGACCCCTGGCCATGCCTTCTCTTTACTCTCTGCTCAAACAGTAGGGTTTACGGTGACAAGTTTCCTGAAAGGGAGTTGGCCCATGCTTGCGACCTTGGCTCCTGGTCCTCGTCCCTCTCTGCTCGGCTGCTTCTGTATAGATTCCAACACCCACTGGCCGTCCCTCCAGGAAAGTCTCTACGTGACTCTGTGGCAGGGGCGATACGCTGTGTAGCTGGAGCTGGCCTTTGGGGGGGCGAGGGGGAGAATTATCACCCTCAAAGGAGGACTCATCCATCAGGGGTACTGGCTCACTTCTGGAACTGCAGGGGCCCTTAGTGACCTGACAGAGGTGATTTATTCCACAGAGATCCTCTGAAAGTAGATCTGACATTTTATTAGAATCATCTTTGCTTTTTGCAAATGCCTAATGAGTTCAGATGATGTTATCAGCCTAATAATTTAAGAGGTACATCCTAGTCAGGTTTTGTACTTCTCCTATATTAAGGCTTAAAGAGTCCATTTGGGCTTTCCGTTTTTTAAAATTTAATTTAAAAAACATCCCTTTGTGTTTTTGTTTTTTTTTTGCCACATATGCAAATGACCTCTTTTTTTTTTTTTTTTTTAAGAAAAATATAGTTTGCTTTTGCCTTTTAAAACATTGGGAAATGTCTTTGATAGCAGTGTTTTCTGAATGATGTTTAGTGATACTTCTGGCTCCATGAATTCTGTTTAAAATCAGAAATTAGGTTGGGACTTCAGTTCTGCTATGCAGATGAGGCAGAGACAATTAAAGAGTGTGATTATAGTAGGATAGATGTGTCAAGAAAATGCCACATCAAATATCCTTGTTCTATACAGATTACAGGTAATGTAAGATTACCTGTAAGCAGGAACATCATTAGCAAGATAAGGACAGTGAGGGGGTTTTGCTTTGAAAATACATGTCTATTAAAAGAGGAGATTTGTCTACTGAGAATGGAAAATTTCACCCAACAGACTAATGTAAACCCATGAAAAAGGACCCCATTTGGTTAACATGTTTGAGTCTCCTTCTTTTGCAGGAGGAATGAGTGGAGGATTAGCGATGGAGCCCCAGAAATATAACATAATTATAGCAAAAACTGCCTTAGCTGATTAGTCTTTCAAATGGAAATTTTAGTTCGCTAGCATTTTCTTTTCTGTCAGGAAAATGAGATTCTAGTTTTTCCACATTGGGAACGGAGTTGTTTTACATGACTGAAGTTTCCAGCCAGCTGATATTTAGCTAATCTTATGATCTGATAAGTATATAAGTTGAAGAAAGCTCAAATTGGCTTATACAAAATTGGAATTTATTAGTTTGCATAAAGTGCAGCTGTGACTCAGTGACCCTATGGTGATACTGTGGGACATATATTGTTTTGTGATTTTTGTTTGTATGTTTTCTCCAATCTGCCTTCTGTGATGTTGGTTCTGTCCCAAGGCTAGTTCAGTTTACGCTTGCAAGATTGATGTCAACATTCCTGGGATCATCTACTTCCTTGTCCAGTTGAAACAGAGAAAGTGTCACATTAAAAAAAAAGGAAAAGGAAAGGAGATTTTTAAAAAGGGAAGAAAGGAACGAGGAAATAAAATCCGGGGACTTTTTTCTGATTGGATCACATTAGGTCACTTGCCCCCTTGGTCAGGAAATGCAGTGGGGTGGTTGCTTTTGATTCTGGTAAGAAGTTCATTTCTGAGCCTTTGGGCCAACTTGGGCTCAGTCTTCAGAGTGACTTCACAGTGTGGGGGAGCTGGGAAAGATGATGGAGAAGTAGCCATAAATACAATTTGCTGAAACTCCAAAATGGCTCAGCTTCAGACGGGCACTATTCATACACAGGCAGATCTCACATATGGTTTCAGAGGAGCAGATAGGAATTACCTTTAGGGGCACAGGGGCAGTGACTGAGATGCAGCCTGAGGGGCTGAAATGGGCTGTTGTTACTGTTCTTTTCCTTGATTTGGGTGGAGGCTACATGGGTCTGTTCACTTTACAGCTGTATAATCATGGTTTATATACTTTTCTGTATTAAGCCCATTTTTATAAGTAGATCGAATATAAACCTTAACTGGCAATAGAAAATATTATAAAATTATTTATGTAAAATATCTTACACGAAGTATACTGAGTGTACTTGTTTCCCAAACTACGTCCTGGGCACCCTGGGGTGCCACTGCAAGTTCCCGGTGATGCTGTGTGCAATTTAAAAGTTTTCAATGAAGCATAAACATATGCCACATCTTTTGAACATCATAAGCTACTAGCTTGGGATCGTTGATAGCTTCTGTATTAGATCATGCTGTCTTCCTTTCAGTAATGTCCTATCTTTAAAAACCTGGTTTGTTAGCAGATGCTTTGACTAAAAGCAAATATCACAAGAAAAATTAATGAGAAATAGGAAATAAGGGAGACATATCAGTAAAATATGATTCCTAAGCATAAGCAGTTGTACAGTGCTTAATAAGAACACCTAACCCATTAGTCATTGTGCCTGTCTAAAGAATAAAATTAAAATATGATTCAATTATTTTTTTCAGTTGGCTGCTAAATTGTTAGGACATTGATGCTTACTAAATTGTTTTGCTTTAATGACTTAATAAATGAAACTGTTAAATGAAACTGTAAGGTATCCTTTTGGCTTAGCAGTGAAAAGAAACTACCGAGACACCTTAAGGTAAGGTAAGGTAAGGTGAAGTCGCTCAGTCGTGTCCGACTCTTTGCGACCCCGTGGACTGCAACCTATTAGGCTTCTCCGTCCATGGGATTCTCCAGGCAATTTCCTTCTCCAGGGGATCTTCCCAACCCAGGGATCGAACCCGGGTCTCCCGCAATGGAGGCAGACGCTTTAACCTCTGAGCCACCAGGGAAGCCCACCTTAGAGCGCTACAAATTGAGAAAATCTGGGAATCATTGAATTATGCGATTTTTGTATAATTGGCCAGTTGACCTCCACTGTTTGATTTCTGTATAGTCAAGTGTGCAAATTAATGAACAAAGAAAAATCAGTAATGTGTTATATGTTTCTGCTTTCTAAAGCAGGGCAGATTTAATAGGTGAGACATGTTTATAATAACCCAGGTTCATTGTTCTAAACACCAGAGATTGCTCTGAAATTTAATACAGATTTCCATGTAATATATGTATGTGTATATGTACATGCATATATGTGTAAATGTGTCTGTGTGTATATATATATATATTTAAATGGGCTAATATTAGCTGCTCTCTACTTCATCTAACTGGCTTTTGTTTCCCCATCAAAAGAACAGAGTAGAAGAGTAGAAGGGTCATGGACTTCTGACGGGCCTGTACAGGATTCTGGCTCTGACACTAACCTTTTGATTTCAGTAAGTTGCCCTTCTGAAGTGCAGCCTCCGTACTGTCAAAGAAGGCCAAGCACGCCTATGTTTCAAAGAGGAAGACTGCCTGAAGCCTGGCACATGACAGCCATTTAAGATGCCATTAGTGACAAATATTTGTAATATAGCTACCATGTGTGACCTCTGGCCAGTCTCATGGAGGCTAGAACCATGCTGAAGACAAAACTATGTCTTCCAGAGGCCAAAGCATGTAATCAAGGCAGCTGGCACGTGGTTCAGTAATTAAGGCCAAAAGTGGAGGGTGGTGAGATAGAGGTTTTGAGTGCAGTGAGAACAGAAGAGAATGAATTCTGAATGGAGAACGCTCCTTGGAGGAGAAGCTCTGCATGGTGGGAATCTGAGGCATGAGTGGATTTCACCAGGAGGAGGTGGAATCGATCCACTGCAGAAGCTGGGGAGAAGGTTAGCTGGGCCCGAGGCTAAGGGCAGGACCACTGGCTGAAAGCAGCTGGTGTGAGCAGAGAAGGCCAGGAGGGTGTTGGAAGGCAGAGAAGAAGGACTTGAAATGTGGCTGGGAACACAGCTGGAGTGAGATGGAGTGGATATTAAAGTTCCATTCATTAACCTCATTAGCTCACTGGTGCTCTGCGGCCTCACTGTGTGGCTGAGGGTCTGAAGCAGAGCTGGGGAGCCTTCCCCCCCGCTCTCTCTTGCTCTCACTACCGTCGCCTGCTTTCTCCTGTTCTGTATGTCAAGCTTGTTTCCTGACGCTTACCCTATATCTCTCAGCTCTTACTCCAAGAAATTTGGCTTATTTATCCACTGGCACAGGCTTCCCAGGTGGCACAGAGGTAAAGAATCTGCCTACCAGTGCAGGAGACCCAGGAGACCTGGGTTCTACCCCTGGTTGAGAAGATCCCCTGGAAGAGGAAATGCAACCCACTCCAGTACTCTTGCCTGGAGAATCCCATGCACAGGAGCCTGGCGGGCTACAGTCCATGGGGACATCAAGAGTCGGACACAACTGAGTGACTGAGCACACACCCACGCATGCACTGACACTCAGTGAGAAATCTCTTATTCCTCTTTTGGGCCTGGATGTACATTCACTCAACAGAAACATGTTAAATACTTTACAGTATATTGCTTGGGTTTCTGGCTTGTGTGCTGAGTCACTTCGGTCGTATCTAACTCTGTGCAGCCCCGTGGACTGTAGCCCAACAGACTCCTCTGTGCATGGGATTCTCCAGGCAAGAATACTGGAGTCGCTTGCCATGCCCTTCTCCAGGGATCTTCCCCGGCCCGGGGATGGAACCTGCGTCTCTTATGTCTCCTGCATTGGCAGGCAGATTCTTTACCACTAGCGCCACCTGGCTTGAGAATTATAAATGACAAATTGTGTTTGTGGTTTTATTTACTGTTTTTTTTTTTTTTTCTTTTTCACTACCCACGGGATTATTTAACCACTGAATCAGGAAGAGTTTATCATCAGGGCTGCCCTGGATGGCAATTCAGGATCTGAAATGCACAACTCCAGGAGGGGTTATTCTTACAGAAGATGATGGGAATTATGCCCCCCTCACAGCTCAGTTGGTAAAAAATCCACCTGCAATGCAGGAGACCCTGGTCCGATTCCTGGGTCAGGAAGATCCAGTGGACAAGGGATAGGCTACCCACTCCAGTATTCTTGGGCTTCCCTGATAGCTCAGTTGGTAAAGAATCCACCTGCAATGCAGGAGACCTGGGTTCCATCCCTGGGTTGGGAAGATCCCCTGGAGGAGGGAACAGCTACCCACTCCAGTATTCTGGCCTGGAGAATTCCATGGACTATATAGTTATGGGGTCACAAAGAGTCGGACACGAATGAGCGACTTTCACTTTCAATACCCCCTGGAGTTGTGCCATGTTGCAACTCTGTTTCAGATAGCGAAGGGGTATCATTTTCAGGTAATGGATAATTTAAAATATTGTTAGGCAGCACTGCAGTGTCATATGTGGACTCCCCAGTCATTAAACCTAGTTTATGTTCATGAACTTTAAATGACCGGTGTGTTCAGCTGCAATCCCCAAGAGAAGTGTGCTGCCCAGGAAACTTTCGAGTCAGATGATTGTGGGGAGTTCAGGCTCTGCCACTGGCTAGCTGTGTGACCTTAAGCAAGTTACTTCCCCTTTCTGAGCCTCAAGAGCCTCTTCATCAGGCTAGAGGAAAGAATACCTAACTCTTAAAAAAAAAAAAAAAAAATCTTTGAAAAGGAATGTCTAACTCTGAAAGTTCTTGTGAAGATGAGGAACTATCTGAGTCCCAAGGGTGGGCCCAAAGAGTGAATGTTCAATTGGTAACTGTTCTGCTACTCTGAGAACTGGACAGGCATTAACTTCTTTGTATCTATTCCCTGTGTCTGAGGACAGACATTATTGTCTTGTGGCTAAAAAGCAGAATCTACAGCAAATCAAGATGGATTAATAAGACACATAATTTCTTAACCAGCCTGTAGGGTTGTCAACAGCATTCAATGGTTGTAATAAATGATATTGATTGACTTTTTAAAAATATTGATAAAAATAGCTGAGTAATACTCCATTGTGTATATGTACCACAGCTTTCTTATCCATTCATCTGCTGATGGACATCTAGGTTGCTTCCATGTCCTGGCTATTATAAACAGTGCTGCAGTGAACATTGGGGTACATGCGGCTCTTTCAATTCTGGTTTCCTCGGTGTGTATGCCCAGCAGTGGGATTGCTGGGTCATAAGGCAGTTCTATTTGCAGTTTTTTAAGGAATCTCCACACTGTTCTCCATAGTGGCTGTACTAGTTTGCATTCCCACCAACAGTGTAAGAGGGTTCCCTTTCATTTGAATCAGTTCTAATGAGATGGATGAAACTGGAACCTATTATACAGAGTGAAGTAAGCCAGAAAGAAAAACACCAATACAGTATACTGACACATATATATGGAATTTAGAAAGATGGCAATGATGACCCTGTATGCGAGATAGCAAAAGAGACACAGATGTATAGAATGGACTTTTGGACTCTGTGGGAGAGGGAGAGGGTGGGATGATTTGGGAGAATGGCATTAAAACATGTATACTGTCATGTAAGAACGAAGCACCAGCTTATGTTCGATACAGGATACAGGATGCTTGGGGCTGGTGCACGGGGATGATCCAGAGAGAGGATATGGGGTGGGATGTGGGAGGGGGATTCAGGATTGGGGGCTCGTATACACCCATGGAGGATTCATGTCAATGTATGGCAAAAACAATACAGTATTGTAAAGTAAAATAAAGTAAAAATAAAAGTGAAAAAAAAAATAAATAGAAAATTGAAAAATAAAAATATTGATAAAAATAAAATTTCAGACCTTTAAGGGGATAGGTGAGAAAGTTAAGTGTGCAGTAATTAGCAAATGAACAGTGGCCACCACAAAATCAAGACTTCTGTATCAAGTATAAAAGAGAGAGTGAGATAACTACCACAGCAAAAGAGACTATCTCGAAGCCAGCCTACATTATTTCATAGAGCAGTATCTTTGTAAACGATGTTAACGTTTCCTTTGAAAGAATGGCTATATTTTACTTAAAAGTATTAGAAGGTTTCCATGACTACGACCTCTGGAGGAAGAGGGTAACTTTTTTTAAACATGCATGTGTATTATTCCGTTCACATTATGTACCAAACCAGCTGGTCAAATGCTTTCTCAAGAACTTTAAAAACAGAAGTAAAGAAAGTAAAATTAAGTGCATGTTTTGGGATGTGTCCCATCAGCTAGAGATCGTATGTCCATGAAAGGTGAAGACAGTTTTAAAGGAAGAGAAACTGCTGTGATAAAGGGTCATTTGCCCAACCCACCTAGCAAATCAACATTTCTGATCATATATATCAGATCTCCAGTTGACAGTTTTCTGTACCAAAGCTTATCCACCAAATCTGCTGTTTCTCAATACAGTTGAATATTTCCTCAAGTGAAAGAATCCCTATGCCATTATTCTTGCATTTGGTTTACTCCCCTCAAAGTAAAAACTCCAAAAATCTTTGAAAGAAAGACTTTATCAAGTCTTTGATAAAGACGTAAGTCTTTATTGTCAATGGACTTTACAATCAATGGACTTGATTGTCCATTGCAATCAAGTCTAAGATTGCAATGAGTAATGAGGGTGAAAGGAGAATTTCTTTTTCTTCTAGAAGTGTGGAAAAGAGAAAGCCAGATTAAATGACCTCTCAGGGCACTTTTACTCCTAAATATTTTGAATAGTGATCCAGACAGTAAACAATCTTCCTGCAATACAGGAGGCCTTGGTTTGATCTCTGGGTGGGGAAGATCCTCTGGAGGAGGGCATGGCAACCCACTCCAGTATTCTTGCCTGGAAAATTCCAGGGATAGAGAAGCCTGGTGGGCTATAGTCCTTGGCGGTCACAAAGAGTCAGACATGACTGAAAGACTATCACTTTCATTTTGAATTTAGAGAAGAATCTGAAGGGAGTCAATGCTATAGATAGAGAGAGTGCGCTGGGGTTTCTGAGTTCTGCCTTCCTTCTGCTAAAATATTGCAGCCTAGGGCAAAAAGAGCCCTGAAAGTGGTTGTCTATTTTCACATAACTAAATAGCAAGAACTCTGCCTTTTTAAAAATATTTCCAGCTGCTCTAATAGTTCCGCTGGCTTTGAAACAGACTAAGTCTGGTAGCTGTTCACTGTTCAGGGAGCCTCATCAATATCTACTGTTGAGTCAACAAGTTCCTTTGATGTTGGGAGTGCAGGTGGAAGAAAGATGGAAGAAATCTACATGCTGTGCTCACAGATGAACATTCAGATCCCCATGGAAGGCAGGCTTTTATTGGAAGCATATAATCTTATATTCACCTGTTATTGTGTTCGGTCTGATTCATCAGGGATTTATACTGGAAGCTTAAAATAACATTGATAGAGGAGAGCTCTTCTCTTCCCCATCCCTTGGGTTACTCTGTATTAAATTCCCATTTGGGACCCCTAGCTCCATGGAAAATGTGAAGGCATGCCCTGCTACATAGAATCCACACTTGAGTGTATCTGATGCACTAAATAGTTTCAAATAGATGTTAATATATCTGCTGCAGTATACCATCACTGACTTGGTTTCATAGGAGAAGCCACTTTATACCAGAAAATAACTTTCTCGTAGGACGACAGAGGATGAGATGGCTGGATGGCATCACTAACTTGATGGATGTGAGTCTGAGTGAACTCCAGGAGTTAGTGATGGACAGGGAGGCCTGGCGTGCTGCAATTCATGGGGTCGCAAAGAGTCGGACACGACTGAGCGACTGAACTGAACTAGAGCCTCTCAACAAAACATCACTCCTCCCAGCCTAAAAGTGCTGTGTAGCTTTAAAAAACACTTGGCTGAACTGAAATTTGACTTTGCCTAGAGAATTTCTATGTGCCCCATTAAGTACCTGGAGACATCACTGAGAAAAGTATAAAATCATGGTACTGTGATTTTTCTCATCTAGGATTCTAGTATCTGCATATATGATTGATCCCCAGTCTTTAAATATCACTTAGAGGGTCCTCTTGGCAGATAAAATCACACGAATACCTCAAAAATGTCTTTGCATGAAGAGCCATATGCAAAGTGCAAGATGTAGGGTGTAAGGGGAGGGGATTACTTTCAAAAATATCCTGGGAACATGTTGCCTTGACGAAATGTTTTCTGAATATGCTGAAGATAGAAACAGAAAGAAAGCACTTGAGTTCAAGGTCTACATCTCCCAAGTATGGTTCCTTTGAGAGCAGACAAGTATGTGTCTTTTTTGGGAGCCTCCACTCATCTTGAAAATATTAGACCCAAATCTGGCCCCCCAAGGACTGATAGCTAGTGGAGCCAATTAGAAAACGCTGTAATACAGTATTTATTTTGACTAGAACAAAAGACAGCCAAGGGAGATTCAGAGAGTGTCATGGGGCAAATAATAAAACCGGAAGAAAGAGCATCCCTAACAATGACTGTTTGTATTAATAACATGATGAATACTGAAAACACAGAATGTTCCGTCTTGGCCCTTTGAGGTCACTCTGTCGGGATGTGGGGTGTTCTGTGCCAGGACAAAGGAGTGACCTTCCTGGCAACCTCCTGTTTCACCCTCAGTCATCACAACTCTCCGCCTTTTCCTCCTATTACCTAATTAGACTCTGCTTTGTTCCTCTGGGCAGAAAATCCTTCATATAAAAACTAACATAAAGCAAAATTTAAAATAGATGGACATATGCCAGTTTTGAGTTTAATTGAGGGTGAAAAATAGTCATAAAAAGCCATGTGGACTTTGTGCAATGGCATAAGTAATGAAGAGGGGGGTCCCACCAGCTGATGGCATAGGATCTCCAAAGGACCCATCTGAACTCCTGTTCCTTTGCTGGCAAAGAATATTCACAAAGAGCCAGAGACCATCCCAGGCAGTGGACTGACCCGTGACTGTCCAAATGAGGGCAGCCAGAAACACTGAAAGTGCCATTTCTTATCCTTCAGTCAGAGTGACAGGGTCAGAAAAATTTGTTATTTACTAGTTTACCAATACTTTATCAGTGCCACCTAAGAGCTGAGTATTGGATAAAGATAGTTTAAAAAGGCCTACACGGTCCATCTGTTTATGAAGGAGGATCCATGAATGTCCCCAAACATGGAGCCTATTGGCCAAACGTCCCCCATCCTCTCTTTCATCAACAGTTCTTGCCCCTGTCAGCTGGTGAGTTCTATGATAACTGGGTATGTCCTCCTCTTTTTTCTTGACCAAAGTTATCCTCAGTTTACAGTATGGTGGGAAGCAACATGCCATTAGAAATCCATTTCCTGAAAGTGCCCCGCCCCCCCTCCACTGCTTTCTAATTCCCAGCTCTGTTCAGCTCAAACAATGCTCACATCATAAACAGTCTGCTAATGGTATGTATGAATAAAAGAATGAATGAATGATTAAAGAATGAATGATATAAGAGAAGAAGGAGCAGGAGGAACTTCATTTCCCAGCTCCATGCTCTGACTTTTTAACTTTGAAAAAGTGAAAGTAAAGTCTCTCAGTTGTGTCCGACTCTTTGCCACCCCATGGACTGTAGCCCACCAGGCTCCTCCATGGAATTTTCTAGGCAAGAGTACTGGAGTGGGTTGCCATTTCCTTCTCCAGGAGATCTTCCCAACCCAGGAATCGAACCCGGATCTCCCACATTGCAGGCAGACGCTTTACTGTCTGAGCCACCAGGGAAACTTTAAGGCATTTTTAAATATAAAGTACTAGACCTCTTAAGCTATGGGGCTTTCATCAATATTTTCCTTGTAGATCTTTAAAAAAAATGTGTGCAATAGCTATTATAAGAAAACTGTATTTTGTACATCCAACAGTTAAAACGTTACATTCTAGTTTGGTAGGTTGGGAAAAATATTTGAAGAGATATTTTTCAGACTTCTTGTCAGATTTATGACAACACTCCTCATAAATTAGGCATAGCCATTACATCACAGCTTCACCTTTATTCACCTATAACTCATTTATCTTCATTTCTGAAGATAAGCAACATTTATCTATTTATTGCTGCACTTTCACTTATTTGAAATTGGTTGTAATATGTAACCAATTAGAGTTTTTCCTCCAAGTCATCAATCTTAGTTAATGAAAGGTAGACAGTCGTTTTAAAAAATATCTTAACATGTTGGCACCGAGTCACAAGCTCTTAGTCTGGTCATTGACCCAGTGACTCATCTACGCTACAATCATAGTTGGTGTTCAGTTGCTCAGTCGTGTCAGACTCTTTGTAACCCCATGGACTGCAATACACCAGGCTCCCCTGACCTTCACTATGTCCCAGAGTTTGCTCAAACTCATGTCCATTGAGGTGCTGATGCCATCCAACCATCTCATCCTCTAATCGTAGGTGAGCTCCAAATTCAGAAAAAAATGGTTCTTTCCCATCACCAGTGTGCTCAGGCCTCACCCCATCTTATCCCAAGAGTATTAATTTATCAGCTTCTTCTTCTAAACAGGCTGCTGCTGCTGCTGCTAAGTCACTTGAGTCGTGTCCGACTCTGTGCGACCCCATAGACGGCAGCCCACCAGGCTCCCCTTCTAAACAGGCAGCAGATATCTATTTGGCTCTTACTGTGTCTAAGGCATGTGATAGATTCTGTAGAGAATTCAAAAGTGCTACAAAGATATCACCAGCAAGAAGTGGTATCACCCCAAAAGTGGTATAAAGAGAAGCTGAAACACAGGTGCATAACAATTCCATGCCCAGGGTCTTTAAAGGAACAGCCTTAACTTAGAAGAAGCTATGAAAGGAGAGCATCTAAAGAACAGATTTGCTTACTTAATGACTTCTAGCGTTTCCGTTGTTTTCCTTGCTATGTGCGTTATTCACAAGAAAGAGTAAGTTCCTCCCACACAACATAAAAGTTCGCATGACCTTGAAATGATGATGCTTTGCCTGTACTGCAGAAACTGATACTGGCACACATTTAAACCTTAACATAGTCAGAGGGGAAGCATTATGAAAACAGCATAAGGAAAACATAGAGCTGCTGCTGCTGCTGCTAAGTCGTTTCAGTCGTGTCCGACTCTGTGCGACCCCACAGACGGCAGCCCACCAGGCTCCCCCGCCCCTGGGATTCTCCAGGCAAGAACAGTGGAGTGGGTTGCCATTTCCTTCTCCAATGCATGCAAGTGAAAAGTGAAAGTGAAGTTGCTCAGTCGTGTCCGAGGGACTCTCAAACGTGATGTGTTTGAGGTTTAACTGAGTAATTAACACCCCCTTTGGGGCATCCCTGGTAGTCCAGTGGTTAAGAATCTCCATGCCAATGCAGGGGACACAGGTTCGATCCTTAGCCAGGGAAGACTCCACGTGCTGTGGAGCAATTAAGCCTGTGCCCTTTGATTATTGAGCCTGTGCTCCCCAACAAAGAGAAACCCACAGGTGATGGCCCCCCACTTAACCGCAACTGGGGAACGTGATGTGTTTGAGGTTTAACTGAGTAATTAACACCCCCTTTGGGGCATCCCTGGTAGTCCAGTGGTTAAGAATCTCCATGCCAATGCAGGGGACACAGGTTCGATCCTTAGCCAGGGAAGACTCCACGTGCTGTGGAGCAACTAAGCCTGTGCCCTTTGATTATTGAGCCTGTGCTCCCCAACAAAGAGAAACCCACAGGTGATGGCCCCCCACTTAACCGCAACTGGGGAAGACCTGGGCATGGTAGCAGGGACCCAGCACAGCCAAAAATAAATTTTAAATCAGTAATTTAGAATAAATAAATAGAATGTTAATTTAATATATATATATATATCCCTTTAGACATTCCAATGCAACAGAAGAGGCTGCTCTATCCTCAGATATTCTGGGTGATTCAGTAGGTCTGAGGTGAACACAGGAGACATGAGCTTTAATTTAAGGTTTACACTATGTGACTTTGATGCAGGAAACCCAGGGCCACACACTGAGATGCTCTGTTAGAGAAAAAACCTAATGAATGTTATATAAGTGCTAGATGTGTGCTCCTTTCAAAGAACTAAGCATTATAGAGAGCATTGTGTTGATGCTTGGTGTTCTTAATCAGAGACTGGGTTAGTTAGCTATTACTTCAAGTTTAAGCAGACTAACCAAACTCTTACATTTCTAGAAGAAGTAATTTTCTCAAGCATTCCTTTAGGCTTCTTTTCTCTTTTATAGTTTTTTTAATTAAAAAAATTTTATATTACTTAAAGTTATATTTAATGTTTTCTCTTTCCATCTTTATTAAAACACATAATAGGCATACAAGCTAATGATTTGGTGTGCATGTGTGTTACAAAATGATTACTACAATAAGGTTGGTGAATGCCACCCTCACCTCACATAATTGCCATTGTTTGTGTGTTGGAGGGTGGGCGGTGGTAAGCTGTCCATTTTCCTGCTCCAGCAATTCCACTTCTGGGAATGTGTCCATAGGAAATGAAAGGATTCTCTCAAAGCAATGTCTATACTCCCCTGTTCCCTGCAACATTATCACAACACTGGAGGTATAGAAACAACTCAAGACTGAGGATGGATAAATGGATAAAAATAGAGGGTCTGTATCCACAATGGAATATTATTCAGCCTTGCAAAGAAGGAACTCCTGCCACTCGTGACAGCATGGATGGACCCGGAGGGCTTTCTGCTAAGGGGCAGAAGCAGAAAGACAAATACTGCATGGGATCACTCATATGTGAAATCTAAAAAAACAAATCCTAAAAACAAAGGCAAAGTCATAGAAACAGAGAGTAGGAAAATAGTTGCCAAGGTCTAGAGTGGAGAGTGTTAAATATAGAGAGGTCGGCAAAGGGGTACAAACTTTCAATGATTAAAAAAGAAAGAATAAGATCCGAGGACCTGATTTATAAGCATGATGACTAGAGCAGATGACGCCCACGCCAGCGCTTTTGCCCGGAGAAGCCCAGGGGCGGGAGAGCCTGGCGGGCTGCCGTCTGTGGGGTCGCACTGAGTCGGACACGACTGAAGCGACTTAGCAGCAGCAGAGTAGATAACACTGTACTATATAATTGAAATTTATTAGGAGAATAAAACTTAAATATTCTCACCAAAAAAACAAAAGGGCAAATGTGAGCTGATGATTGTGTTTAATTAACTCAGTAAGAAGAAGTCCTTTCACAGTCATCAGTTAAGTCAGTTCAGTTCAGTTGCTCAGTCGTGTCCGACTCTTTGCGACCCCATGGACTGCAGCANGGCAGGAGGAGAAGGGGACGACAGAGGATGAGATGGCTGGATGGCATCACTGACTCGATGGATGTGAGTCTGAGTGAACTCCGAGAGATGGTGATGAACAGGGAGGCCTGGCGTGCTGCGATTCATGGGGTCGCAAAGAGTCGGACACGACTGAGCGACTGAACTGAACTGAATTTCCTCCATCTATGCAGTAGCATAATAATACAGTTTGCATGCCTATTTTAAAGATAAAAATGTTTAATGCATAAAATATCATCCCATGTTTAACATAGTAGGTACCTCATAAATGTTGATGGGATTTAATTAAATACAGTGTATCAAATTTATGAAGCACAAGCTATCGGACAAAGTGGAGCAGTTTTATTAATATAATAAAACTGTAGTGGATGATATATTGGTCATTGTCAAATATTTAATAGGTGATTCAAAAAAATTTAATATGACATGTTAATATTATTCTCTTTCTGGTGTTAATAAATGTAAAGAGGAACCAGAAAGGACGAGTATAGTCTGGATGATTAAGGCTATTATTGACACCAATAATAATAAATGAATTGTGGTGATGTTATACCTTACTGCTGTAAGGGCAGATCACATACTTAGCAGTTGAATTCCAACATGCCTATTTTAAAGATAAAAATGTTTAATGCATAAAATATCATCCCATGTTTAACATAGTAGGTACCTCATAAATGTTGATGGGATTTAATTAAATACAGTGTATCAAATTTATGAAGCACAAGCTATCGGACAAAGTGGAGCAGTTTTATTAATATAATAAAACTGTAGTGGATGATATATTGGTCATTGTCAAATATTTAATAGGTGATTCAAAAAAATTTAATATGACATGTTAATATTATTCTCTTTCTGGTGTTAATAAATGTAAAGAGGAACCAGAAAGGACGAGTATAGTCTGGATGATTAAGGCTATTATTGACACCAATAATAATAAATGAATTGTGGTGATGTTATACCTTACTGCTGTAAGGGCAGATCACATACTTAGCAGTTGAATTCCAGATTGAAATTCTCATTAAAATCTTTGTTTTTATTTGAGGATTGTCAAATTATGCATTGGTGAAATCTGGAGGCTTGATATTGATGGGTTGGAAATCCAACAAGCTTGAACATCCATAAAAAGATGATTAAATGCTGAAATTCATCTCTTTTGAACAAACAGGATATACTCATCTTCTTGGGAGCTATAAATTGAGTCTGATTCTTCTCCTCCATTCCTTAATGTTTCCAGTTTCCTAGATCCTGTTGAATATATACAGGCAGTGATTTGCTTATCAACATAATTACTGACACTGTTCAATTTGGAGATTATATTTGGGTACTAGGAAGACTGAGAAAATGGAATTAAATTTTTTTCTCTTCCTGTTTACACTGCCATAGTCTATACTTAGACATCCCTCAGTCTCTTCTGAGGCCGGTCAAATGTCTTAACTTGTACTGTAGTAATACCTCTTTACTAGTCTAACTATGTTCTACAGCATGCATCTGATTATTAACATGATTATTTGGTCACAAACCTTGGACAGTTTTGCATTTTTTCTTAATGAAGAATAATGGTCTGAGCCTTAACTATAAAGTCTTCTGTAATATGATCTTAAATCTGATTAGCCTCCTATACTCTTTTCTTTGCATCACGTTTTCTTTCCTTTTTTTTTTCTTTTTGTCAAAAATCTATGCTGCCGCGCCAGCTATTCTCTTTAGATAGAATCTTCATTCTTCACTCTCATTTTAACTGATATGTGCTTTGTGTTATTTTACTGAAGTATAGTTCATTTACAATGTTGTGTTAGTTTCTGCCGTCCAGCAAAGTGGTTCAGTGGTTCAGTGCTGGATGCTATGGAAACTCAATTTTGAGTTTTTTGAGGAAACTCCATATTCATTTCTCCAAAGGGGCAATGCCAATTTACATTCCCACCAATGGTGTCAGAGAGTTCTCCTCTCTCCACATCCTCTTGGGGGTTTGTTATGTGTATATTTTTTAATGCTGGCCATTCTGACCAAAGTAAGGAGGTACCTTATTGTAGTTTTGATTTGCGTTTCTCTAATAGTGATTTTGAACATTTTTTCATGTGCCTGTGGACCATCTGTCTGTCTTGGATAGATGTGTTTTACATATTGAAAACTTGCTCAGCTTTCAAAGTGGAGCTCAACTCTGGCTCCTGTGTAGCATATATGAAGATTCCAGTCAGGAATAGCCCTTCTCCTCCTGCTATCCTGCCATGCAAGCCGCCATTCTCTCTTTACTATGGAGATCTGTTCTCCCATTAGCTTAAAAACTCCTTCCAGCAAGAACTACGTCTAGTTAATCTCATAATCGAACACTTTTTTAAGGCTGAATTGGACATTCAAAAACAAAACCTGCTGAGAACAAAGACATTGCTTAACTAGCTTTTCCTTTTGAACTCCAAGGCATTTTGAGGTTGTGGCTGAATAAAGAGATATCACTAAGAGGCTGTGATCCGAAGTTTCTTGACGTTACTGGGTTGACAGTTATTCAAATTTTAATTGAGTATTTCTCAAGCACCTCACTCTAGGTGTAGTGTTTACAGATAAGACTTTAAAAATCAGTAAAGGACATGCTTTTGATCACTAACAGCTTCACTAACAGATAGAGAAGATGAAAATGGCACAGATCAACACCAATTACTACAATATTCCTGTTCCTGGAGTTCCTAACTTAAGTTTCTCTAAGGACAGCTAGATGATATTATAATAATTATTATATAATATTTGGGCTTCCTTGGTGAGTCAGTGGCAAAGAACCTGCCTGCCAGTGCAGGAGACGCAGGTTCAATCCCTAGGTTGGGAAGATCCAACCCACTCCAGTATTCTTAACTGGGAAATCCTGTGGACAGAGGAGCCTGGCGGGCTACAGTCAGTGAGGTCACAAAGAACTGAACAAGAATCAGTGGCTAAACTACAATGTTATGTTATATTTATTGTTGTTTAGTCACTTAGTCGTGTCCAACTCTTTTGTGACTTCATGGACTGTAACCCTCCAGGCTCCTCTGTCCGTGGGATTTCCCAGGCAAGAATACTGGAGTGGGTTGCCATTTCCTTCTCCAATATTACGTTATGGTATATATAATAATATAATGTTGCTATGCCTAGAAAATACCTAAGTATGTCAAGAAGTATTCAACTATAAGTAACTTAATAAGGATGTGACTTAAAAAAATTGGAATGTCTGAAGGGAGATCAAACTATAGGCTTGTTCAGTGGCTTAATCAGTGACTTAGAAACAGCTTTTCCTGCGCGTCTTGAATGCCTCATAGACACAAGATAACTTCTGGAGCTGCAGGTGGTGGTTTAGTTGCTAAGTTGTGTCTGACTCTTGGGGCCGCATGGACTGAAGTCCGCCAGGCTCCTCTGTCCATGGGATTCTCCAGGCAAGAATACTGGAGTGGGTTGCCATTTCCTTCTCCAGGGCATCTTCCCAATCCATGAATCGAACCTGGGTCTCCTGCACTGCAGGCAGATTCTTTACCAACTGAGCTACAAGGGAACCCCAGAGCTGCAGGAATCTCTGTCTTATACCAAAGTCCCAAAGAGAAAGGAAGGGGCCAGGCCAAATGGGTAGAAAAACACAAAAATCTGTCTTAGCACTTTTCCCATCACACCCCTTCCTCCCTACCAGAAGACTTCCCTTTACAGCTCATGGGCCCGGAACCGGTCCCACAGCTGCACACTTCTCTAAGGAAATCTGGGGAAGTGAGTTTCTAGAAAATGGATGCAGAAACAGAGTCACAGACGTGGAGCACAAATGTGTGGACACCAAGAGGGGAACAGGGGCTTGGAATGAACTGAGAGATCGAGATTGACATATGTACACTATTGATGTGCTATGTATAAAATAGGTAACTAATGAGAACCAACTCTATGGCACAGGGAACTCTACCAGTGCTCTGCGGAGACCAAAATGGGGAGGAAATCCAAAAAAGAGGGGGCATATGTATATGGAGAGGTGACTCACTTTGCTGTACAGCAGAAACTAACACAACGTTGTAAAGCAACTGTACAGCAATAAAAGTTAATTTAAAAAAAAAAGCAGGTGGTCTAGTCACAGTTGGTTGAGAGCAACTGTGATTCACTCCTTGGGGTGCAGCAGGTCACCATGGTGAAAGCAGCCAGGATTTATTTGACAAAAATGGGTGGGATGCCATCTGGTGAGAACTTACTATTTCCCACACCAAGCAATTAAAAATCTTTTGCTAACTCTTCTCTAGGTTCTTTGAGATACTTAAACATCTTTCTGAGTGCAATTTTAGGCATTTGGGGAATTGCATGAGCTTTTTAAAATCTCCGTGGCAGAGTCACTAAAGGGCATGCATTTTTAGGCACCGGTGTGCCTTTACTGGACCTCCTAGGTGGCGCTCGTGGTAAAGAGCCCACCTGCCAATGCAGGAGACACGAGACATGGGATCAGTCCCTGGACTGGAAAGATCCCTTGGAGGAGGGCATGGCAACCTCCTCTAGTATTCTCGCCTGGAGGATCCCCATGGACAGAGGAGCCTGGTGGGGGCTAAGTCCATAGGGTTGCAAAGAGTCGGACCCTACTGAAGTGACTTAGCAGGCACACATGTGCCTTTACTGAATTTCCTTTCTTTTTACTTTTTAGCACTTACCAAATTGAGTGTTTGAAAATAAGATTCACTTTCTAAATAGCACCCAGTGTCCCCAAAGAGCTGCTAATGCCTACAGTCCCTCTAGTTTCTACAGACCTGCAATTGAGGAGCTGTGTGTGTGTGTGTGTGTGTGTGTGTGTGTGTTCGCACGTGAGCTCAGTCATGTCTGACTCTTTGCCATCATGGATTGTAGCCCGCCAGGTCCTCTGTCAATGGGGATTTTCCAGGCAAAAATACTGGAATGGGTAGCCATTTCCTCCTCATGGGGATCTTCCCAAAGCAGGAATCAAACCCACATCTCCTGCATTGCAGGCAGATTCTTTAGCACTGAGCCACTGGGGAACAGACTGGCATGGGGGAAGAGTAGCAAAGAAACTTTGCAGATAGATAGAGCTGCCAACTAGTACTCATGGAAGTGTGTCATCACAGAAGTTCATATTGGGCAGTGATGACAACAGGGAATAGCACAGAGATCTGGTTATGAGAAAAGTTTCCTGGAAGAGGAAAGTGTTGGGGCATCGTCTCAGTTACGGATCGAATCCAGTCTCAATATGAGATCCATGGGCCATTTCACAGAGGGGAAAGCTGAGGCACAGAAACAGTCATCTAAGTGTAAGACAGTGAAACCACTGAAGAGGTAGGAAAACGCCATTGCCTTGTGTCCTTTGGATAATGTACAATTCCTGTAACAGAACCCCCAAACCCCAAACGCACACAAAAGGAAAGGAAATCTCTCTTGTCTCTTTCCTGTCTCTTCAGATTGTGCCAGTTGAGACCATCCTAGTCACTTGAATTGGAAAGGGATAGAATCAGTTCAGTTCAGTTCAGTCGCTCAGTCGTGTCCGACTCTTTGCGACCCCATGAATCGCAGCACGCCAGGCCTCCCTGTTCATCACCATCTCCCGGAGTTCACTCAGACTCACGTCCATCGAGTCCGTGATGCCATCCAGCCATCTCATCCTCTGTCGTCCCCTTCTCCTCCTGCCCCCAATCCCTCCCAGCATCAGAGTCTTGTCCAATGAGTCAGCTCTTTGCATGAGATGGCCAAAGTACTGGAGTTTCAGCTTTAGCATCATTCCTTCCACAGAAATCCCAGGGCTGATCTCCTTCAGAATGGACTGGTTGGATCTCCTTGCAGTCCAAGGGACTCTCAAGAGTCTTCTCCAATACCACAGTTCAAAAGCATCAATTCTTCGGTGATCAGCCTTCTTCACAGTCCAACTCTCACATCCATACATGACCACAGGAAAAACCATAGCCTTGACTAGACGGACCTTAGTCGGCAAAGTAATATCTCTGCTTTTGCAAATGCTATCTAGGTTGGACACAAGTCTCTCTCTCTCTCTCTCACACACACACACACTCACAACATTCTTTCTCCTTCTTGGTCAATCCTATTGAATTGTTTAACAGCATTAATTTTCAGCATGTATTTGGCATTCTGTATATTGGGTAATGAAACCAACATACTTTTAAATTTATTTTGATGACTAATAAGTACTGATGATAAAAATAAATTCCAATAGTAATATATAATATGACCCTCCAAAGATAAAAGTCTTTGCTTCCTATACATCATTGGTAAAGTTTAGCATATTTAAAAAGACCTCTTGAATATGACTCTCAAAGCTGACAAAAGATAAAACTGCATTCGAATTGCATATTCAAGGTCTATCTGGACATCACTGCCTCTCAACAAAGTTTCCCTCTCTTTAAAAGTGAAGCTTTATAGTTTGAATTAATATCCATTAATTGCCCTGGAAGAATTGTCCTATTTCAGAAAGTCTATTTTCTACCATTAAACTGCCAAATTATTGCCTTTTACATAATACTTTTATTTGGGGGGAACAACTCATTTTAAAGAAAGGTTTATTTCTAGGATTACTTTATTGGAAAATCTCAGCATTAAGTGATTAAAACCTATGGGAACTAAAGAATTCTTCCTCTAGATATAGCATATCATAATCTCATTATGTCAATACAGAACTTTATCTGTAAAAGCAAGCTCTCTAGATAATATGGTAGTATTTTGTTAATCATAAATGACAACATTATGCTCTTTACAGAAAGTTATATATAGAATTGTGCTTCTGCTATGCAGGAGACCTGGGCTCAATCCCTGGGTTGGGAAGATCCCCTTGAGGAGGAAACAGCTACCCACTCCAGTATTCTTGCCTGGAAAACTCCATGGACAGAGAAGCCTTGTGGGCTACAGTCCATGGGGTTGCAAAGAGTTGGCCACAACCGAGCACACACGCACACATATATATAGAATAGTTTTTTTTTTAAATCAGATCTATCTTTCATAAGAGTGCAGCCATGTTGACACTTATAGGTCCATAAAGTCAAAGCTATGGCTTTTCCAGTAGTCATGTGTGGATGTGAGACTTGGACCATAGGACAACTGAGTGCCGGAGAATCGATGGCCTTGAATTCTGGTGCTGGAAAAGACTCTTGAGAGTTCCTTGGACATCAAAGAGATCAAACCAGTTAATCCTAAAGGAAATCAACCCAGAATATTTCTTGGAAGGGCTGATACTGAAGCTCCGACACTTTGGCCACCTGTTATGAAGAACCAACTCATTGGAAAAGACCCTGATGCTGGGAAAGATTGAAGGCAAAAGGAGAAGAGGGCAGCGGAGGATGAGATGATTAGTTGGCATCACCCACTCCATGGACATGCATTTTAGCAAACTCCGGAAGGTAGGGAAGGACTGTTGAGCTCGGTGTGGTGCAGTTCATGGGGTCACAAAGAGTTAGACATGACTTAGCAACTGAACACCAGTGTGTTGACACGATAGAATAGTAATTCCTAATAGCCACCATTCCTCCACCATTTCTAACACTGTACAAAATTTTGCTTTTTAGGACAATGCATGGAATTCAGAATGAACATTTTGTGTGATACTTATTATGTTTATTGAAAACATGTAACTTTAAAACACAAAAATTAAAATGTAAGCTAATTACCAAGACTGCATAGTCCAACCACCTCTAAAAGCTTCATTCTAAGTGACCACTCTGAATTTAGGAGTCCCAAGGCTGATAAAATTCATCAGCAGTTGCCAGTTATTTTCATGCACTTTCTGTCTGGTACCTTCAGCAGGCTTAGAAAATCATCCAAATGCTTAAGTGACAAAGAGGTAAGAAAAAAAAATTAACCTCCCCAAGGGGTAGCTGTGATGTGGCTAAAAAGTTCATTCATTCGTTTACTTACTAAATGTTGGCTGCACAGCTAGTTTGTGTTTGCAAAGTTCTTGAGCGTTAAGGAACACTTTCTCAAAGGGAAAATGAGATTGAGTAAAGGGTCACTGGGGCTTGAAGAGGATGAAGGGGAGAGGAGGGGTGGATCATGGATGTTATGTATGGTTCCAGGGAGCCGTGGTGCCATCTTTGGGGGAGACTGGAGCTATTGAAGTTCTGAAAGCAGCTTATTGGAGTAGAGCTTGCATTTCAGAAAATCTTTCAGTCTTATAGATGATGAGCTGGGGGCAGGAAGCATAGGTGGTCAATGAGAGAGGCAAGAGACTGGTTTGGAGTCTAGTTCATTAAGCATCCTTTAGACCAAAAGTCAGCAAAAGTTTTGTGTAAAGGGCCAGAGTAAATATATTAAGCTTTGTGGTCCCTGTGGTCTCTGTGTAACACTTCCACTCTGTGCTGCAGTGTGAAAGCAACCTTTGACAATATATAAACAGGTGGGCATGGCTGTGTTCCAATAAAACTTTATTTATAAAAATAGACATCAGGCTAGATTTGGCATAAGGGTCACAATTTGTTAGTCCGTGATTTAGACAGTTAAATATGCATTTGATTGCCGTATTAAAACTTGCTATTTACAACCATGCAGCATTTTTCATACTAGCCAAAAAAGTAGAAGAAACTCAAGCACCTACGGATAAACAAAATGTGGTGTAAATGTACAATGGAATAGTATTCCATCTTAAAAAGGAAAGAAGTCCTGATACATGCTACAACATGGATGGCGTGGATGGCCCTTGAGGACATTATGCTAAGCAAAATAAGCCAGTCACAAAAGAGCAAATACAGTATGGTTCCACTTACATGAGGTACCCAAGGGTAGTCAAGTTCATAGAGTGTAGAGTGGCGGCTGCCGGGGTCTGAGAGGAGACAGAGATGGGAGTTATTGTTTAATGGGTACAGAGTTTCAGTGTTATAAGGTGAAATGGGTGGTGGTGGTCTTTGGATTACAACGTGAAAGTACTTAATGCTAATGAACTATAGGCTTGGATATGGTTTCAGTGGTAATTTTTATGTTATGCATATTTTACCACAATTATAAAACAAACAACAACAACAAATGATTGAGCAAAAAGCTCTTAGCCATTGCTCTAGTCCAGTTCCACTTTACAATGGCCGTTAGACCCTGTTGTTGCAGTTATTGCCGCTAAGTTGTGTTTGTCTCTTTGCAACCCCATGGACTGCAACCCACCAGGCTCCTCTGTCCTTGAAATTCTCCAAGCAAGAATACTGGAGTGGATTGCCATTTCCTTCTCCAGGGGATCTTCCCGACCCAGGGATCAAACCTGCATTTCTTACATCAGCAGGCAGATTCTTTACCTCTGAGCCACCAGAGAAGCCCAGTAGACTGGTTTCCCACATACAACTATTACAGGAGATTGAGTGAAGCCTATACCACGGTGATGGTGTCAGGAGACTGTGACACAGAAGTGGGATCTCAGGCTCTACTTATAACCGTCTGAATGTGTTTTGACAGCAGGTAAAACAAACTCTGCATCAAATTGGCTTAAGCAATAAGAAAATGTATTCTTACGTATTGCAGTAAGTCCAAAGGGACTGCGGTTCACATGGCTGACTCATTTCAGCCCTGACCTGCAGTTACATCATTCAGAACTGCCTGTGTCTCTGTTCTGCAATCCCTGGGGTGGGTTTCCTCCTCAGGCTGGTAGCAAAGTGACTACAGCAGTTCCTGGCACCATAGACAAAATATATCTATATATTTCCAGAGGGAAAATGATATTGTCTCTGCCAGGGGCTACTTAGGAATGAAAACCTCTTTCTGCAAAGTTCCCCTGAATTTATTGGCCAGAACTAGGTCACATGGCTGATGCTAAATTTATCACTTATGCAGTATACTGGATTGACCTTGGATCAGCTTAATGGAGTCTCATTTCTGAATTTGGAGGATGGGGTCATTTCCCAAGGCGCTTGGCTGCCTGAGTTAAGGTAGACATCTGAACAAAACTGGATTTGCTTTGGGAAAGAAGGAATGTAGTTTGTGAGTGGGTTTTACATACTAGTCACGCAAGAAATGATAAACATATACTTTGAAGAGTGGAAAGAGTCACTTTTAAGGATATGTTGTATGTTGGACAGTTTAAGAGGATCTTTGCATTACTCCATTTGCTTCGTCTCTTCAGTGTGTCTGACTCTTTTGGATCCTATGGACTGTAGCCCGCCAGGCTCCTCTGCCCGTGGGATTTTCCAGGCTGGGTTTGCCATTTCCTTCTCCAGGGGATCTTCCTGACTCAAGGATCGAACTGCATCTCGTGCATTGCAGGCAGATTCTTTTCCACTTAGCCACTGGGGAAGTCCCGAATATTTTCTACCCCAAAGCAATTCACAATCTAGTAGATGGCAGCAGACAAGGTAGAGAACATCATATTCAGAGTCAGTGCAAAAGCTCCTGATGCTGGGAAGACTGAAAGCAAAAGAAGAGGGTGACAGAAGAGGAGATGGTTAGATCGCAGCCCTGACTCAATGGACACGAATCTGAGCAAACTCCAGGAAATAGTGAAGAACCGGGAGTCCCGCGTGCTGCCGTCCATGGGGTCACAAAGAGTCACACACGACTGAGCATGCATGCACCCATAGGCTATTTATTAATTCTCTGTGCTTCAGTTTCCTCATCGATAAAATGGGAATGATAACACCTACTTGGCACAGAGTAAACACCCTGACTGGGGCAAGTTGTTCTCCTCTGCTAGGCAAAGGAGAAAGCAGAGAGTAAGAGGCTTTCTATTTTGAGCTCACTGTGGAAAGCCTTATTTCCATTAGCCTTGAAGGTGGATCCGTTATGCTTGCCCTGAGGGCTGGAGCTTATGTTTCTGGCCTCATCACAAAAGGAATAGCTGTTTTATAAGGGTAGCTCTTAGATGGAGATTAAATAAACACCTTACCTGATTACACAAGCACCGCAAAGGCTTTTTGCTCTCATCTGTCCTGAAAGAGTCCTAGAAATACAAACATCAGAGTAGGCATTTTTGGTGATTTGTGAATTTAGGTAGCTCCTTTCCAGACAGATGACAAAGATCAGAGAGGGCTGATGGTCGGTCTAGAGGGGCAGAGCTGCTTTGTGGGAAGCCAGGGCTGGAAGCAGGGAACCTTCCAAAGAGTTTTGTGTGTTTCTCACACTGATTTGCAACATCTTTCTGGAGACTGATCTTTTGTAGATGCATAGATAGGATATACTTAAACCTGATGATGATTGGTTATTCTGCAGCTAATAGATAAGTTCCATAAATTAATAACACAAAATCAAATGAGAACTATCTAAAATGTAAATATTTATTTCTTAATAATCTTTAGGTTTCTAAGAGTAAGACTGTTTTGTTTGTTTTTTTTTTCAAAATTTATTACTTTTTCAGAAGAATTGCCAATGTGACTATTCAAGGGAATACAAAGCAAGCATTTCCTGAGATATTGAGCAGGCTTTTTTCCTAGTCCCTGTATGATGATAACTAGAGTAACAGTGTCCACTGCTGGCAAATCAGATAATTGCACCTTATTTTTACATAGAGCTTACTCTATGTGAGGAATAACATGTAACAACCTTCAAGAGGATGCATTTTCAAACAAGAGTTTTAAGGCATATATCCTGAATGGATACTACTGTAGCTTAAAAAAAAAAAGTTAGTTTTCTACTAGGCCAAACATCAATTAATGATTGACCTCTATCAATCTAAGGTTACAAAATTTGCCTAAGTCTAAGACTATCACCTAGTAATAGATCCTTTTTTTAAAGAAAGACTTAATATATTAAAAGAATAGGAAATAAAACTTTGACAAAGAAAACTGTACTTAGTGATATCAAGTAAAGTCAGTTATTTGCTAGTGATGCAACTGAATTTTCTTGATAATTTCAAGCAATAATTCACGAGAGATTTGCCTGAGTTTATTGTCTTCTGGACATTTTTCATAGGTTTGGAAGAGGAATCATAGAAGATTATTGGAATCAGAGGGCTTTTATTTATTCAAAATATTCAAAGATAACTCAGTTCGTTAAACCTTTGAAATGCAACATGTAATCTAAGAATTTAATTTCTTTAACTAGGCAGTTGGATAAAAGCCTGACTAGAATGGTCTCTTTTCCAAGTTTTCTATGCACTTTAGAAAGGCTTCTTAGATTTCAGTGCCAAAAGCAGGCAGCAGAGGGCCCAGTGAATTGTAACCCTGAGATTTGTTGAAACCGAAGACAGGCTTTTTTTCTCCTCTTTTGTATTTCTCCTTAAAATTTGTATTAGTATAGGGTCAAAGCCAGGAGATTTATTTATTTATTTTTGCTACAAGGGAAAAAGCATTAAGATGCATGGATAAAATAGTCTTATCATTTTGGTGGAATTTACGGAAATCAACACATAGCAATTTATTCTAATGGAAGAAATTTAGCTTGGGTAGTAAAGAGTTAGTAGAATTTCAATGTTTATTAGCTTTGAGATCAGATAACCACAGGGAGCATACACCCTTCGAGACAACTCTACTTATTGATGAAAATGTTAAATTATGTGGAAATGCTGCAGTCCTTTCCCCTGCTTTGTGATGAGTCTGGTTTTCGAGATTTGAAGCTGTAGGCCTCTGGGCATCAGGACTGATAACCTGGTAGGCTGATATCAGGTAGGCTGATAACCTCCATCTCCCCATGCTTCTGCTGCTTCCAGTTCCCAAGGTCATTTCTCGTGACCCTCCAGGTCTCACTTGACCTGCGGGATCAAGTCTGTCCCTTTCTGAGTCTTTTGGGTGACCTCTCCTGGGGGTCTTATCTTCCTAAGGATGTAAGCTATTTTTCCCATGTTCTGTTTCCATTCTCTGTTTCCCAGATTCTCCCACGTGCAAATTTTATCCGCAGTATTTCATGTGCATTGATTCATTGCTTCTTTCAGCAAATCATTTTTGAACTTGACCCTGGTGTCAGGTGGAACAGCGCAGTAATGAACAAGACCTACGAGGGCTCTGCTCCCGAGGAGGGAAGCACGTCTCAAGCGCATAAAGACAAAAATCAAGACGACCTGTGACATTGAGAAAAAAAAAAAATCTCTGTAGATGAAATTGGATGAGATCTAAAAAGCACAGGTCGTACTTGAGAGGGGCAGTTACTGTAGACTGGGTGAGCAGAAAGAGCTCTCTGCACAGTTGATACAGGGGTGAAAACCCAGATGACAAGAAAGGTCAGGCCCTACCAAGAATTTCAGGTAGAAAAAGGCACTTGATTCCATAGCCTCAAGCTTTGTGCGTTGGGAGAACAGAAAGTAGGCCACTCACTCTCCCTCCGCTGCTTTCCAGTTCCCCTTGGAGAGGACAGGGCAGCACAGAGGAGGCTTTTCATTCATCTACCCTGGAAGAATCCTGGCTCCCTGAGTGCCTGTGCCTCCCTCCACTCTCCCAGAGGAAGAGGGGACCGGGTTCCACCCTCCCAATCACACTTTCAGATCGCTTTTCTGCACTTTAAATGCTGTATGTTAAAGACTGCTTATCTAGGCTTGCTAATTGTTGAATTCCTTGCTAGCTAGCCCACCCAAGGCACAGATAGAGCCAGATATTTACCGCTCAGAAGGACTTGAACAGAGATCATTCAACGTTGGTAGGGGCTGAAGCTCTGACACTTTGGCCCCCTGATGAGAAGAGCTGACTCACTGGAAAAGACCCTGATGTTGGGGAAGCGTGACAGCAGGAAGAGAAGGGAACGACAGTGGATGAGATGATTGGATGGCAAGACCAGATCAATGGACGTGAGTCTGAGCAAGCTCAGGGAGATAATGAAGGACAGGGAAGCCTGGCAGGCTGGCAGCCTGCAACCCATGGGGTCGCAAAGAGTTGGACACAACTTAGTGACTGAACCCCAGCACACTCACAGAGGGAGAAGAGACCTGGTTTAACCCTCCCAATCACCCTTCTACCTCACTCTTGTGCACTTTAAACCCTGCATGTGAAAGCCTGTTTATCTAGGCGCGCTGATTGTTGAGTTTCTAGCTTAGCCCACCCAAGGCACTGCTGCTGCTGCTGCTGCTGCTGCTAAGTCGCTTCAGTCGGGTCCAGCTCTGTGTGACCCCAATGAGGCAACTGAATTTTCTTGATAATTTCAAGCAATAATTCACGAGAGATTTGCCTGAGTTTATTGTCTTCTGGACATTTTTCATAGGTTTGGAAGAGGAATCATAGAAGATTATTGGAATCAGAGGGCTTTTATTTATTCAAAATATTCAAAGATAACTCAGTTCGTTAAACCTTTGAAATGCAACATGTAATCTAAGAATTTAATTTCTTTAACTAGGCAGTTGGATAAAAGCCTGACTAGAATGGTCTCTTTTCCAAGTTTTCTATGCACTTTAGAAAGGCTTCTTAGATTTCAGTGCCAAAAGCAGGCAGCAGAGGGCCCAGTGAATTGTAACCCTGAGATTTGTTGAAACCGAAGACAGGCTTTTTTTCTCCTCTTTTGTATTTCTCCTTAAAATTTGTATTAGTATAGGGTCAAAGCCAGGAGATTTATTTATTTATTTTTGCTACAAGGGAAAAAGCATTAAGATGCATGGATAAAATAGTCTTATCATTTTGGTGGAATTTACGGAAATCAACACATAGCAATTTATTCTAATGGAAGAAATTTAGCTTGGGTAGTAAAGAGTTAGTAGAATTTCAATGTTTATTAGCTTTGAGATCAGATAACCACAGGGAGCATACACCCTTCGAGACAACTCTACTTATTGATGAAAATGTTAAATTATGTGGAAATGCTGCAGTCCTTTCCCCTGCTTTGTGATGAGTCTGGTTTTCGAGATTTGAAGCTGTAGGCCTCTGGGCATCAGGACTGATAACCTGGTAGGCTGATATCAGGTAGGCTGATAACCTCCATCTCCCCATGCTTCTGCTGCTTCCAGTTCCCAAGGTCATTTCTCGTGACCCTCCAGGTCTCACTTGACCTGCGGGATCAAGTCTGTCCCTTTCTGAGTCTTTTGGGTGACCTCTCCTGGGGGTCTTATCTTCCTAAGGATATAAGCTATTTTTCCCATGTTCTGTTTCCATTCTCTGTTTCCCAGATTCTCCCACGTGCAAATTTTATCCGCAGTATTTCATGTGCATTGATTCATTGCTTCTTTCAGCAAATCATTTTTGAACTTGACCCTGGTGTCAGGTGGAACAGCGCAGTAATGAACAAGACCTACGAGGGCTCTGCTCCCGAGGAGGGAAGCACGTCTCAAGCGCATAAAGACAAAAATCAAGACGACCTGTGACATTGAGAAAAAAAAAAAATCTCTGTAGATGAAATTGGATGAGATCTAAAAAGCACAGGTCGTACTTGAGAGGGGCAGTTACTGTAGACTGGGTGAGCAGAAAGAGCTCTCTGCACAGTTGATACAGGGGTGAAAACCCAGATGACAAGAAAGGTCAGGCCCTACCAAGAATTTCAGGTAGAAAAAGGCACTTGATTCCATAGCCTCAAGCTTTGTGCGTTGGGAGAACAGAAAGTAGGCCACTCACTCTCCCTCCGCTGCTTTCCAGTTCCCCTTGGAGAGGACAGGGCAGCACAGAGGAGGCTTTTCATTCATCTACCCTGGAAGAATCCTGGCTCCCTGAGTGCCTGTGCCTCCCTCCACTCTCCCAGAGGAAGAGGGGACCGGGTTCCACCCTCCCAATCACACTTTCAGATCGCTTTTCTGCACTTTAAATGCTGTATGTTAAAGACTGCTTATCTAGGCTTGCTAATTGTTGAATTCCTTGCTAGCTAGCCCACCCAAGGCACAGATAGAGCCAGATATTTACCGCTCAGAAGGACTTGAACAGAGATCATTCAACGTTGGTAGGGGCTGAAGCTCTGACACTTTGGCCCCCTGATGAGAAGAGCTGACTCACTGGAAAAGACCCTGATGTTGGGGAAGCGTGACAGCAGGAAGAGAAGGGAACGACAGTGGATGAGATGATTGGATGGCAAGACCAGATCAATGGACGTGAGTCTGAGCAAGCTCAGGGAGATAATGAAGGACAGGGAAGCCTGGCAGGCTGGCAGCCTGCAACCCATGGGGTCGCAAAGAGTTGGACACAACTTAGTGACTGAACCCCAGCACACTCACAGAGGGAGAAGAGACCTGGTTTAACCCTCCCAATCACCCTTCTACCTCACTCTTGTGCACTTTAAACCCTGCATGTGAAAGCCTGTTTATCTAGGCGCGCTGATTGTTGAGTTTCTAGCTTAGCCCACCCAAGGCACTGCTGCTGCTGCTGCTGCTGCTGCTAAGTCGCTTCAGTCGGGTCCAGCTCTGTGTGACCCCATAGATGGCAGCCCACCAGGCTCCCCCATCCCTGGGATTCTCCAGGCAAGAACACTGGAGTGGGTTGCCATTTCCTTTTCCAATGCATGAAAGTAAAAAGTGAAAGCGAAGTCGCTCAGTTGTGTCTGACTCTTCGAGACCCCATGGACTGCAGCCCACCAGGCTCCTCTGTCCATGGGATTTTCCAGGCAAGAGTACTGGAGTGGGGTGCCATCGCCTTCTCCGTCCCAAGGCACAGATGGAGCTAGACATTTACTGCCTCCAGGGACCTAAATTGAGATCATTCAAAGTTAAGTCCTCTGTTCTGTAGTTCCATGGAGACTGAGTGACTTGGACAAGGCCATTTGGACAATTTAAGGAGGAAAAGAACCCAGGCATTCTGCCTCACCTTCCAGAGATCTTTGCGTTCGTTTGTTCTGTCTGGTGTCCTCTGTAATGTTCTGTTTGCCCCCTCCCACCAACTTTCACCCCCTCCTCTTGGATCTCACGATTCTTTTGCTTTCTGACTCTTCCCTCCATAATATTTCTTTCCAAAGCAAGCCAGTTCTTGGCCCCATTGCCATTTAACAGGAGCATTTGGTAGCCTTTGGACCCAATACCTTTTCCTCCATTTAAATATAGTGAACACAAACAGTAAGGCTCTCCATGCTTTGAAATCTCTTCCCACTCAGGCTATTTAAGGTGGACAGTGCCGTTATAGGAGAATGACTGGCATTTGAGTCTATGAATCCAAAATAAAGATGGAAGGCTGATCAGCGGGTGGGGAGAGTTTTACAAGCTTTGTTACTCAATATGCAAATCCAGCCAGGGCCGGCGGTGTATTATATTTAAGTGTCTGAGTTATTCCCAGGGGCCTTCCTGGCTGAATTCTATCTGCTTCATTCAACCATCCTAAAGATCAGAGCTGGGCTTACAGTATAGGATAATGTACAGAAGGGATGTGTTCTCACTCCTGGGATCATGGAAGATCAGACAAAAATAAAGGAGGGGAGGGACTGAGAGGGCTGTGGAAGCTGGCTACAGCTTCGAGTCTTTACTAATCATCATTCAGTGAGCATGTGAACTGGTGCCATTAATAACCCTAAAGCTTTTCCCAGAAGGGCTGGCGAAGCCCTGCCACCAACATACAGAGAGAAGTCAAGGTCAGAGGTCTATGAATTGCACAGAATTGTACTGAGCAATTATGTCGCTGGAACTAGAAAGTATCACCTGGAAAAGTTGGAGATGGATGGAGAATCTGAAACTCACCAAACTTTGTTAATTCATCAATGGTCAATGTTCAATCACAGTCTTACCTGGCTCTTCTAATTCTTGCAAATGTACCAGCTCTGAGGCAGGCTTGCTCAACCTTGGCTCTATGTACATTTTTGGCAGGTAACTTGTCGCTGTGGAAAGTAATATGCATGCTTAGCAGCACTCCAGACATCTGCCCACTAGATGCTCGAAGTCCCATCACTCCTAGTTTTGACAACTAAAAATGTCTTTAAGTTTTGCCATATAAAACCTGGGGGGCAAAATATTCCCAGTGGAGAATCACTGGCTCCTGGATAAAGGCATTCCTTTTTCTCCAAAGGATGATTCTTACTTATTATTCATGTCCTGTTTAATTCTAGAGAAGGATTTGAATAAGTTTGTGGGAAAAAAACCATAGGTTGGTGTATTTGTTAGTTTAGTGGCTGAAGGTAAAATACAATGATGTGGGAGAAAAGTTATTCCAGAAATCTAGGCTGAAGATAGCAATAATATTTAAAGAATATATTTAGCTTTGAGGTTCCAAGGGGATGAATTTTTATTGACAGATGAAAGAAAAAAATAAATACTAGTTTTATTTGAATGCGGTTTTCTTTCTGGCCTGGATATTATTAGAAGTATAACATCTTGTTATTTGTTGTTGTTATTCAGTCACTAAGTTGTGTCCGACTCTTTGTGACCCTATGGTCTGCAGCATGCCAGGCTCCCCTGTCCATCACCACCTCCTGGAGTTTTCTCAAACTCTTGTCCATTGAGTCAATGACACCATCCAAGCATTTCATCCTCTGTGACTCCCTTCTCCTGCCCTTCATCTTTCCCAGCATCAGCGTCTTTTCCAATGAGTCAGTTCTTCCCATCAGGTGGCCAAAGTATTGGAGCTTCAGCTTCACCATCCATCCTTCCAATGAATATTCAGGGCTGATTTCCTTTAGGATTGACTGGTTTGATCTCCTTGGAACCCAAGAGAGTCTCAAGAGTCTTCTCCAACACCACAAATCAACAGCATCAATTCTTCGGTGCTCCATCTTCTTTATGATCCAACTCTGTTATTTTAATACCAACTTTTATTAGGAATTAAATGAATATTATTCCCATGTTCATATTTAATACTAACCCAAGAGGTAAGAGCAGAGGGAATAATTGTAAACATTAATTTCATGAAGACATTCTTCACCAGATATTCATCATAACTAATTTTAACAGTGCTTAATTAAAGGAAGTCAGTCCTGGTACATATGCCTGGTGGCCTCTCTCTGGGCCAGTGAATTTCTCGGCTGTGCATTCAGCAAGTGGCTAAAAGTGGTCGGTCTCTGATCATGAGAAGATGGTGACCTTCCAGTCACCTTGAAGTTCTTTTCATTCTTTTACCATGTAAATTTTCATAACCTTCATGGTGTGGATACTAAGGAGCTGCTTTGAGCTGGTCTCGGGAGACTCAGACACTGTCATCCTGCAGCATACTCGTTTTGCCAACTGGGGCATGGGAGCAAGGGTCTCTCCTTGGTCAGGATGTCTCAGGATTAAGAGATAATGTATGTTAAGGGCCTGCTACTAAGCCTGATGGGCTGTCGGGGTAGCTCAGTGGTAAAGAATCTGCCTGCTGATGCAGGAGACATGGATTCAGTCCCTAGGTGGGGAAGATCCTCTGGAGAAGGAAATGGCAACCTACTCCAGTATTCTTGCCTGGAACATACCATGGACAAGGGGAGCCTGGTGGGCTACAGTCCATAGGGTCACAAAGAGTCAGACATGACTTAGCGACTCAAAACCAACAACTGAGCCTGGCACTCAATAAATGTTCATTTAGGCAGGACATTTGAGATCCTGAGAGACCTTCCACCTCCACCATCCAGCCTTCAGCACCCTCCCTTCACTGACCTGCTGCAGGAAGAATAAATGCCTTATTCTTCTGAGATGACACAACATGGTTTAAAATCTTTTCATAAGAATTCAAGCTTCTTACCTGAGCAGGAAAAATAACGCATTGAATGATTTTTAAGACTGATTGGTGACAATAGCTGGATGACAACTTGGAAGCCAGGTGGGGAGGAGAATTTTCTGGACATCTGTGTGTCTTTGGGGTTTTGTGTAGCTGTCGGGGCAAGGGGGTGGGCGTTGTGGTTGGGGGCAGCTTGGATATCAGGACCAAGAAGCACTGAGATGGTGTGTTGATAGAGTTGCCTGGTTGCTAAGTATTCATTAGAGGGTAGGTGGGTTCTCTGATGGGACAGACAGTAAAGAATCTGCCTGCATTGCAGGAGATGGGGTTCTTTCCCTGGGTGAAGAAGATCCCTTGGAGAGGGGAATGCCAACCCACTCCAGTAGTCTAGCCTGGAGAATTCCATGGACAGAAGTCCGTGGGGTCCCAAAGGGTCGGACACCACTGCATGACTAACACTCACTTTCACTTTTGTTAGAGGGTATCTGGGGACCAAGTGGCTGCTCAAAGTGACTCTGAAGGGGTGGAAAGGAAGATGCTGGCCTCATATCAATTGAGTCACGATTTGCCTAAATCTGATTATATGCAGTGATGGGCTGTGAGCTTCCCATTATCATTTCAACTTTAGTAGGAAATGTTTTATGAAAATGTACTTTGGGAATAAGTGCCTTTTCTTGTCTCCTCGTTGACTTCAGTGAAGTGTGTCTGTATCTCCATAAGGCCTTTTTGTATCTCCCTGAGCCTATCATGACTTTGATGCTGGGAGGGATTGGGGGCAGGAGGAGAAGGGGACGACAGAGGATGAGATGGCTGGATGGCATCACTGACTCAATGGACGTGAGTCTGAGTGACCTCTGGGAAATGGTGATGGACAGGGAGGCCCAGCGTGCTGCGATTCATGGGGTCGCAAAGAGTCGGACACAACTGAGCGACTGAACTGAACTGAGCCTATCACAAAAGCTGGAGCTGGATGTCCTTCGTCGCGGTTTGGACCGTGGGACGGCCCAAGCACCAGACAGCCTGCTGCAGGAGGACCTGGCGTTCCAGTCTCCACCCACTGTCACCGGGTCTTTCATGGAGCGAACAGAGAACGGCGGAGAGGGCGGGCAGTGCGGCCTTCCAGACACCCTCCATCAGCTGTGGCCAGCAGGGCTGCCACTAGCTACCTGGCGTGCTAAGTGGCTTCAAGGTCACGTCCCACTCTGTGATCCCAGGGATGTAGCCCCGCCAGGTCCTCTGTCCCTGGGATTCTCCGGGCAAGAATACTGGAGTGGGTTGCTTGACCTCCTCCGGGGGACCTTCCCGACCCAGAGATGGAGCACGCATCTCTTATGTCTCCTGCATTGGCAGGCGTGTTCTTTATCACTAGCGCCACACGGGAAGCCCCAGACTCCTTTGAGCAGGGGTTTTTGCTATTGTTACTTTGTTGTCTTCTAATAGAATTTTATTGAAGTATTACATACACAAAGTAACTGCAGACGTTTCAGCTCAGTGAATTTGGGCAAATGTACACATCCCTGCGGTCATTACTCAGATCAAGGCAAAGAGCATCTCCATCACCGCAGAAAGTTCCCTCTTTCCTTTCCAGTCAACCCCTCACCTCAGAGACAGACTCTTCAGATGTCTAGAGATGACGTTCTCCACTTTTTAAACGCAGTCACGATCGTACTTGTTTGCGCCTGGCTTCTTCCACTGTTCAGCATCGTGTTGCTGAGCTTTGTGTCTGTGCGCGCCAGTGACCTGAGGTTCTTTGTGGCTGGGGAGGAGTCCCGTGGGGTGCGCGTGAAGAGGCCGCGCGGTTTGTCGCCCGTTCTCCTGTTGCTGGGCGTTTGCGTTGTCTCCTTCTGCCGTGTGTTGGGAATCAGCCGCCGGCACGGTCCACTGCGGAGCGGAGGCTGCTTTCTGCTGCGGCATTGACTGCATTTATTTATCAAGTCAAGGCTTCCGTCTTTGAAGTGAATCACTGATTTATTCAAGGTCTACTTCCTTGCCTTGGTGATGAAGCAAATTAAAAGTCTGAAACCAGCAAGTACTTAAAATTCTTCTTCTCCTCCCTTTTGCAACTAGAAAAGTTATCACTTGCCAATATTGACCAAGCTGGATATGGACATTTATAGCTTCATGCTCTGCCAAGAAATAGAATCCAAAGTATATTACTTGTGAAATTAAAATATATTCTCTACTCTGAGTCATAGTTGTAAAAACCAAAAGAAAAAGTGTGTATGTTGTATGTTGGTATGCATACTTATAAAAGCCATAATAATTCACAGACTAGTATTCAGTTACTTAAATTGCAAAGATTAGAATAATATGTGAAACTACAATCACAAGCTAATTAGGTAAATACACCAATGTATAATTAGTAACATTAGTTCAATCTGATACAACAAACATATTTGCGAGGCAATCTGAAAGTCTTACATTAGTCAATTTCTGATTTATTGCTATTAAAGCATTTGCTGTATTCACAATGGGAGGTGAGAGGTGTGCAGAGAGTGAGTTCTGACCACAAACACATACAAACCGTGTTTTAAGGAAAAGGAGTAGTTTGGGTTAGTTTTGGTTAGTTTTAATGTATCTGTTTGAACATGTTTTGAGAAATAGAAATGACTCAGCTTTTAGAATAAAAATAAGAAAATATGTAAAATATCACCAATATTATTCATGGTCATTTAGTTATTTTCCTTAATTAAGAAAGATGGAGGTGGATACGGTGAAAAATTAAGGCTGAAAAGAACTTGGAAAAAAAGGAAAGAGAAACAGAAGCGGGAAACCAGGCCTTCAGGGTGTCATGAGAGGCAGTTAGCTCTTCCATCTTTCCCTCTACTTCTCTTTTCCTCCTCGGCAACACTGACCCCCAAATCTTTTAACTGCAGTTTTTTCTTCCTTCTAAATTTGTCCCCTATGTTAAACACTGAAGAAAAATGTTTCAACTAGAATTTTAAAATCTGATTCTTGCCCTTAGAATTCTTCTTAGGTGATTTTTCAAATTTATTTTATTGTAATTAAAAAAAAAAGAAGAAGAAGAAGCTTAACAAAAGTGGCTAAGGGCAATTTATTGACTAATAACTTCAATTACAGAAACAACAACACAAATAACTCTTTCATTTTAGAAAACTTGCCTGTAGCTTGCTTTAACTCAGCTGGTAGTACTAGAGATCCAAGAACCAAATTTTCCTCTGGGATGATATGTCTTACTTATGTATTTATGATTTCCTTTTTAAAAGTTATGGAAAGAACAACTGCCTCTTTTCCAATGGGCTCAAAATAAAAGCCAGACTGTCTTCCATTAAAGCATTTTTTTTTCCCATATGCTAAGAGAAAAATTGCAACCAAGGTTATAAGTTGACACATGAAACAAATAATATGCTTCCAGAAAAATCTTTGAAAAGATATGCTATTAATTGTAATGGACTGTTCTGATCATTTATATAATACCATATTTGTAGTGGATTTTGGAGAGCTTTAGAGATGGTTCTTGTACTTAGGACTTATCCCCGACCCCCAGAGATATTTTTTTAAAGTTTCCTCTGTGATTCCATGAACAGCAACTGTGGAGATCCACTGGGCTAAAATAGCAATCTAATTTATATAGGAATTAACGCGAAGAAGACATAGGGTGTACAGGTAAAGTCAGGCTGGATCAACCTTGTTCTTCTGACCCTCTGCTCGGCGAAGGTTGCATGCGTGCACGCTAAGTCACGTCAGTTGTGTCTGACTCTTTGCAACCCTTTGGACTTAGCCCACCAGGCTCCTCTGTCCATGGGGTTCTCCAGGCAAGAATACTGGAGGGGGTTGCCATGCCCTCCTCCAGGGGCTATTGCTAATCCAGGGATCAAACCCAGGTCTCTTATGTCTCCTGCACTTGTGGGCAGGTTCTTTACCACTAGTACCACATGGGAACCCCCCAGTGAAGGACACAGACCCTGAGATCTGGGGTCCACATGTCTCTACAGTGTGCATTTCTGATCCGAAGGTTTAACATAGCCATTAGCATGCTGTCCAGCTTACTTGGAGCAAATTTATCTTCCAGAGTTATGGGACAACTCATCCCTGAATCCCTTCTGGGGCCAAGCATGATGGCAGGCTCTGGGGAGCATCAGGCATGGGCAGTGGGCAAGGCAGGCAAGGTCCCTGACTCAGTGAAGCTGGAAAAATCTCCCTCATTTGTTCACACATGGTGGAGGAGTGGAGAGGTGAGCAGACAGTCCAAAGGATTTAAGAGAATTTAGATAAATGCAACTTTGTTTAGAAGTCTCAGCTCGCAACTAAAGAGAACATCAAAACCTATTCTCAGAAGAAGTGCCAAGGACAGTTGGGTGTTCCCTACTAACTGAATTGCCAATGGAAGGTGAAGAGAAAACGTGGGTGTTAAGACTTGGCATTGAAACAACGTGAGGGTGGATATAGGACTTAGGGAGCCACGGGCGAGAAGCAGAGATGTCAAGAGTGGAAGGGTTCACTTGAGTTCCAGAAGCAAGCAGCAAAAGTCGACAGATGAGCAGGAAAAACCCTGCAGGTTTTCTGTGACCTTGGCGACAGCTGTCACGGGTGGGTTATTGTCATTAAAAGCATGAAAACTAGAGGAACAGAAATCAACTGTGACGGCCTGCGCTGTAATAAAATACTTAAAGAGGGTCATGCGGAAGAGGGAAACATATTTTATTCCGGTGAGCTGTATCCAGTCAGGCTTCAGGCCCAATACTGGGAAAGACCTTCTAAAATTCAAGCCACCTGGAAAGGAGAGGGTAACTCTGGGTCTGTTGGGTCCTCAGTCCCTGGAGGATGCCCATGGAAACCAGGTATCCTCTGGGCAGCGTTGTTAGAATAAAACAGGACTAGGTTATTTCAAGCCTCTTTATGGGAATTCTGAGCAGAAGGGTGGTAGCTCAGTGGTAAAGAACCCACCTGCCATGCAGAGATGCAGGAAATGCAGGTTCGATCCCTGGGTCTGGAAGATCCCCTGGAGGAAGGCATGGCAGCTCACTCTAGCACTCTTGCCTGGAGAAGCCTGTACACAAAGGAGCATCCCTAGGGTCATAGAGAGTCAGAAACGGCAGAAGTACTGAGCATACTTGCACATGATACCCTGTAAGGTAAAAAGAAAATGACTGAATGGCTGTAGCACAATGCAGAGAGAGCATCATGAAAACTGGATATTCCGGTGACCAAGTTGCATTTCTGTGTTTGTCAGCACAGCATTAATACTGGAATCTGGGGACATAAGTGTGTTGTAATTAAAATTGGACCTGTTTATCTAGGAGCCAAGGCAAGGTCATAAAAAGACCAATACTTTATCACAGGAAATTAATTTTGCTCTTTATGATGTCAGACCTGGTAAACACTCTCAACCCTGAATTATATAATTCATACCCCAAAAATCTATAGTAGAGGTCGTCTTAAAGATTGCAACTTGATGTTTTGAGGAAAAATATGTTACTCTGTTCATGGTTTTGTTTGTGTTCTTAGAGTGACCGTGAGAACAGAAAAAATTTATAACAAAGAAGAAAGGGAAAGATGTTGATGTTTAAGAATTCTGAACACAAGGCTTTTGCTACATATAAATAGAATATGCTCTCAGCTTAAAAGGAGTAATAAGATTAATTGCAATTTAGAAGGAAGAACAATCTAATCAGCTAATGACATCCACAGCTAGGATAATGATATCCTCAGCTAAACATGGAGACTTTCTTTCCCCTTTGTATATGTGTTGTCCGATTCCTTCTAAAATCAACATCTCTGTTTTTTAAAAAGGCAGCCTTTTATGGTTATGAAGTTAGCACATGTTCCTTGTGAAATATTGGGGGGAAAAGTACAAAGAATAAAATATAAAAAGTGTACCCCACCATCCACTGATAAACAGTTAATATTGCCCTTCAGTTTATATATATATATAGTTCTTCCTAGATGGCTCAGTGATAAAGAATCCACCTGCCAATGCAGATGAGGGTTCGATCCTTGGGTTGGGAAGATTCTTTGAAGAAGGAAATGGTAACTCGCTCCAGTATTCCTGCCTGGAGAACCCCATGGACAGAGGAGCCTGTCTGGCTACAGTCCATGGAGTCACAAAGAGTTGGACGTGGCTTAATGACTGAACAGCGGCAGCAACATGTGTGTGTGTGTCTGTGTGTGTGTGTATATATATATGTTTAATGACATATATCACACATACCCTATTTTATATACAGTTTAACTCCAATCACCCTGGCTTTCAGGTTAATAGAGAAATGTGGATAAAGAGCAGTTGAGCATTATGAGATGACATGCAAATACTCAGGTAAGCAAGTGGTTCATATTGCAAACATACATGGAAAGACAATACTCCATGAATCATTACATATTGTTCATATGCTCAGCTGATTCTAAAGCTGGTGCAAATTTCCCCCAAATGACTCCTAACGTGATCACCAGCTAAGATTCTTCATACTCTTGCCACCAACACAGACTGGGCACGTTTGGTGTATGAAACCATTTTCACTGAATTCACATGTTAAGCTGTGTCTTAACTTGGGATTTCTCTCCTTTGACACTTCCTTGCTGGAGTCCCCAGGCCCCTCTCATGTACCTGGTGGAACATCTGCTTTTAAATCTCAGCTTGCCACATGGCTGTTTCCAGGAGACACTTCCTGACCCACACCAGCTAGACTCACTCTCTTTCCACTTTCCTTGTGCAAGCTTTACACTCTGAATCTCAAATACTCAGTCCCACTTATGTATGTGCCATCTTCCTCTATAGTCTGAGCTGCTTGAGGATAAAATTGGTTTTTAGTAATATCTAAATACTGGGTCAAGCTTAGTGGTGGAGAGTTAGTGCTCAGTAGATAAGTTTATTGAGTGGATGAATGAATGAATGAATGATGGCTGATTATATAAATGAAGACATATGCCTTTACATCTAAAAAAAATTTTTTTAATGAAAATCTTAACTGAAGGGGGCTAACTTTGCCAATGTCAGATGAAGTAATTCGTAGACAACTCAGATTATTTAAGTAATAGCATTGTTGTCGTTGTTCAGTTGCTGAGTCGTATTCGACTCTCTGGACCCCATAGACTATAGCATGCCAAGCTTCCCTGTCCTTCACCATCTCCTGGAGTTTGCTCAAATTCATGTACATTGAGTCAGTGTAGTGTGTATGTCTTCAAAAAAACAACAAAAAAAAAGTGTTGACATGTGTCAGGCTCTTGGAAGGCAAGGCCCTGAGGTCCGGAGCCCTGCACTGGGGTGGTTGGGTGCTTGGGAGGCAAAGAGACCATCCCCAGAAGCTGAGTCGGTGGGAGTGAATTTCCAGAGGTGCAGGGTATAGTGCCCCTGCAGGAGGCAGGTGAAGAAGTTACAACAAAGGTCTTGGAGAAGGACATCTGCTTTATCATTGCCTCAGTGACATGAAAAGCGGAAAGCAGAACTTGAGTGTCTGATCTCACTCCTGTAGCAGGGCATCAAGGGCTAAAACTGAAGCCCCATAGTGTAAAGTCACGTCAAATTGCTGTCTCCAGTTTGTACTCAAAAATCCCCGAGATGAACAAATCTGAGACTTGTCCTGCTAGAACTAAACCTCTGGAGAGGCCCACTAAGCCCATTTTATGGGCTTCCCAGGTGGCACTCAACATTCAGAAAACGAAGACCATGGCATCTGCTCTCATCACTTCATGGCAAATAGATGGGGAAACAATGGAAACAGTGACAGACTTTATCTTTTCGGGCTCCAAAATCACTGCAGATGGTGACTGCAGCCATGAAATTAAAAGACGCTTGCTCCTTGGAAGGAAAGTTATGAGCAACCTAGACAACATATTAAAAAGCAGAGACATTACTTTGCTTTGACGGACCAACAAAGATCCATCTAGTCAAGGCTATGGTTTTTCCAGTGGTCATGTATGGATGTGGGAGTTGGACTATAAAGAAAGCTGAGCACCTAAGAATTGATGCTTTTGAACTGTGGTGTTGGAGAAGACTCTTGAGAGTCCCTTGGACTGCAAGGAGATCCAACCAGTCCATTCTGAAGGAGATCAGTCCTGGGTGCTCATTGGAAGGACTGATGCTGAAGCTGAAACTCCAATATTTTGGCCACCTGATGCGAAGAATTGACTGGTTAGAAAAGACCCTGATGCTGGGAAAGATTGAAGGTGGGAGGAGAAGGGGATGACAGAGGATGAGATGGTTCCATGGCATCACCAACTCAATGGACATGAGTTTGAGTAAGCTCTGGGAGTTGGTGATGGACAGGGAGGCCTGGCGTGCTACAGTCCATGGGGTTGCAAAGAGTGGGACATGACTGAGCTGAACTGAACAGGCGGCACTAGTGGTAAAGAACCCACCTGTCAGTGCAGGAGACATAAGAGACATGGGTTCAATCCCTGAGTTGGGAAGATCCCCTGGAGGAGGGCATGGCAACGCATTCCAGTATTTTTGCCTGGAGAATCTCATGGACAGAGGAGTCTGGTGGGCTGCAGTTCACAGGGTCACAAAGAGTAGGACAAAACTGAGTGACTTGGCACAGGGGGAGATGCACAGAGGTCTGTGAGCCTGGCCAGAGTTCTCTCCTCTTTAGCCCAGGTGGCTGCACTAGTTAAGCATCTGGGGAAGGAATAATTCTGCCTGGACCCTTTATCTCTGTTCATTGGGAAGAGATCCATGTGTTGATATGTGTCAGTGTTTCAAAATTATATATATTTGTCTGCAAAGTAGAATGGCCACTATTCCAGACTGACAGCTAAAGAATTTTTGCAAGCACTGGGTACTCTCATCTTTAGAAACTAGCTTCAAGTCTCTGTAGGGACTCAGAGGAAAATAAAGTGAGTGACAATATAAAAAGCGGGGAAAGGGCACAAGATTGAGCTAAGAGGCATTTAGAGAATAGAAGAACAGAATTTGTCAATTTAAAACTCTCCCTGATGTTCTGCCTGAAGTTACTCTTTTTCTCTGAAATTCCTTCCTCTGTGCATATCAAACTCACTGAAAAATTTCTGAGTTCCTTTAAAAATCTTTGACTTGAATGATACCCTTCATTTGCAGGCAGTGTCAAATCCCCAGGGAACGCAAATTCTTACCTAAGGAGCTAGTCTAAATTTCTAAAAGGAAATAGCAATTATCTACTACCCCTACAGCTAAATAAAAATGAAAACGGAATGGGGAAAAAGAAAAAAAAAAAAAGATTTTCTGAATCTATTTCCTTCACTTGATGATAGCCTCAGGCCCTAAATCTCATCTTGCACTGCATCACATGTCTAGCTTTAGTTTTATTCAGCTCCTTTCTTTCTATGGTCCTAAATCTCAATGAAAGGCATGTTGTAAATTCAAGAAATTTAATTCTTCATGGATTTATGTGGGACTCGAAAATGCATCCTCACAACCCACAGGGGAAAAAAATGGCTCTGTTTCTGCAACATCTGAGAATTGCTATGCTTTTTTTTTTTTTTTCCTGAGAGATGCAATAATTAAAGTCATAAGACATTCAGGTAAGCAGGTGGTATCAGAGATGCCCAGCGAATAACAAGACATCATTCTGAACAGGGACTAAAGCAACAGGGCTGCAGGAGCCAGCGCTAGTCAGATTCAATCAAGTAAACAGCTGGTGTTTTTTTAAAAAATTTATTTGTACGAAACAGCACTCTCATTTAAAAACTGGCATTCTGGAGCAGCTATCTTGTCCATAGCTGTGAGGTTGGGGTGTGATTATCTGTTTTCACGTGCTTTAGATGGAGTGTAGGCATGGCGACATGATTTGAAGAGCCAACTCATTGGAAAAGACCCGGATGCTGGGAAAAGTTGAAGGCAAAAGGAGAAGGGGGCAGCAGAGGATGAGATGGTTAGACAGCATCAGCGACTCAATAGACATGAGTTTGGGCAAACTCCAGATGATAGTGAATGACAGAGGTGCCTGCTGTCGATGGAGTCGCAGAGTCCATCACTCAGCTACTAAACGGCTACAACAAGGCGTGGTGGGCTGACTAATACACTCCCCAAAGATGTCCGAGTCCTTATCGCTAGTCCTCTAACTGTGAAGATGTTTACGTGGTAAAAGAGACTTAGCAGATGTGATTAAGTTAAAGATGTTGAAATGAGAGATGATCCCGGGTTATCTGGGTGAGCCTGAGGTCATCACTAGGGCACGACTGAGTGACTGAACTGAACTGGTCTCTTGAGTTTAAAGAGTTTCTAGAGACATGTAGACTATACTAGTTTCTGATGGACTTCCAGGTCATGTAGTGAAAGTGTATGAACTTTGATACACTGGCTTCTGCATCAGTTGCATTTTCTCAGTCACTAAACTGTGGCCAAAAAATTAAAGCAAATTTTTCTGTAAAATGATTTTTTTTTAACCAGAAGAAATACACCCAAGTTTTCATGTCAAGATTAGAGGTGATCTTACTTATCATTTATTTTTATATTCCAATTTTTTAATGAGTGCATATTACTTTTATAGTCAGCAATGTAGTATTGGATGCTGTGTGCTCATTCCTTCTCTGTCTCCCTCTACAGTTGTGATTTTTTATTCCTGCTTTGGATGCAGGTCACTTTGAGAACTGGATGAATTCTGTGCATCTGTGAACCCAGGTTCCATAAAAATGCACATGGGTATGCTTAGTCACTCAGTCATGTCTGACTCTTTGCGACCCCATGGAGTGCACCAGGCTCCTCTGTCCATGGAATTCTCCAGACAAGAAAACTGGAGTGGGTTGCCATGCCCTCCTCCAGGGGATCTTCCCCACCCAGCGATCAAATCCAGGTCTCCCACATTGCAGATGGATTCTTTACCCCCTTAGTCACCTGGGAAGCCACCCCCAAAATGCACATGACCACCATTCTTTTACCTTTAGTACAAAATTCATGGGGAATCACAGCTAATCTAAATCCAAGGTAGCTTGGTAGGAAAAGGATATACTTAAGATCTGTTTCTTTCTTTCTAGCACTGTAAACATAACAGTCATTTAACATCTGTGAGGCTTAATATTTCCCCTAAACAGAGATCATGACACCCACTTCAGTACATGTAAAAGTTCTTCACAGACTATTACACAAATATTACTTGGGTGTTTTATAAATTGAGAGAGACATACTCTCAATTTGTGTTCAAAGAATTATGACCTAAACCTACATTCTAATTTATTCCTAATTTCCATTTAACTGTTATTGAAAAAAATTTTTCAAAACTGAAATTACATAGATATGGTTTACACTCTTGGGGTGGTGATGAAAATAGTGTTTTGAGATTCTTAAACTGGGAGTTTGCAAGTCGCTTGTGTTCAGAAATCCCTGATGCTTTCTGATGATCTTCACCAGCATCAGGAATTCAGTCATGTGTGTTGGCACATGCTTGTGTGGGCATGCGTGTGCACGTGTGTACAGGTGCACATGTTCATATCTGTGTTTAGCCCATATATTACTAAGCACAATATAAACATGTTCATCTGTGCACATATATTACTGGGCTTCCCTGGTGGATCAGCTGGTAAAGAATCCACCTGCAATGCAGGACACCTGGGTTCAATCACTGGGTTGGGAAGATCCCCTGGAAAAGAGAACAGCTCCCCACTCCACTGTTCTGGCCTGGAGAATTCCATGGACTGTATAGTCCATGGGATCACAAAAAGTCAGACACGACTGAATGACTTTCACTAACATTTATTACTACATACAATGAACATAATTAACCTAGAACCTTTCACAGCAATGGAAGAGACCATTGTGGTAATCACTGAATAGAAATTGGTTACAATGTGATACTCTGATAAGGTTATATCATATGTGCACACAGACTCTTCGCACTGACAATATAAATTCAAGTTCATTTCTCATTTTTTGAAAACTGAGTAATATTTTTTTCTGTTGAAATATTTAATAGTCTTTTCAAAAATCCAGTTCATGGTTAATGGTTAAATTGACGTTATTAGAGTGAAGAAGCATAAGTCAATACTTTCAGTTCTGAAATGAATGCTATGTATGTTTTAGGTTCATTTTAATATAGGAGACTGGAAACCACTGAGACTATTTTTAGAGCGTATTAATCAGATTTAAAAAATACATTAGATTTATAAAACTAAGCCATCTGCTCATATCAATCTGGTATTGCTTCTATAGTGAAGAATGTTCACAAGTTTTCAGTACCAATAGTTTCCACTTTTTCTTTATTGAGTCAAAATATTAAGCAACAATAAAGTGCCTTCCAGGTTTTTTTAATTGATGGAAATCTGTTCCCTACTAGAAATAAATAGATCCAGCAAAATTAATCAAGGAGGCTATTATAACATTAATGTAATCAATTACTCCTTGAAATCTAATTTAAAACACTTTAACATTCATTTAGATTATTTTTTAAATCTAAAATAAAGATCAATAATACCATCACAGAAAAAATAAGACTTTGAACTTGAACTGTAACGAATGGATACACACCATTCTTAATTAACCACCTGAAATTGTGTCCCAAGTGCATGTTAACATTTTTTTATGTTCTTCCAAATGAGTGAAAACCAAAAAGGGTCATTAGTGTTGACTAAATTCTCAGAATTATCTCACACATTTTCAAATAGAACCTATTTAATCCAGAATAAAGAATAAAACCATAAATGCTGGTATATCCTTTATGACCTACCCAACCTCACCCCAAATTAATTTATGAAAATTTATTTGTGAAACAATGTTGGGCCCTCATATTTTATCCATAACTTTAAATGGTTCACAAGTGATTGACATTCAAAGCAAACCATGTGAAAAAATGGAGTGAGTTAATTACTGTGTGGAGATTATCAAATAAGTAAGCAGAGAATATTTGAGGAATATTTGTTTCCACCCTAACTAGCCTTCCAATTGAGACCCACTGGGAGATAAGGGAATTAAGACAACAATGACAATAATGAAACTAATCTGAACACAGGTTCCCTGAAGCACTTAAAATCTTTTTAAATCCAAAGTTGTAAGATGTTTCTAAGCAAAATACAGAGCATGACACAGTTAATAAGGGGAGGACTCCCATTTGTAGACTTACATAGTGCCATTATATCCTATTTCATTGATTCCACCATGCAAATAATTTTTGTATAAACATCTCTGAAATTGATATACACCTTGTGATTTATGACACGATATGGTTTAATAAAATGTATTTTCTTTGGTACTTAAATGATGGTTCTTAAAGTCAATAATTTCTTAGATCTGATGAATTTGGTCACATAGAAATGATGTCTGTGGCTGTGGCATGTATGAATAAAACATAGGCAGAATATCAGTGAAAATAAGAAGGGTTTGTATTTAATAGTGACATCAGTATCCCAAAATATATTTTTAGACTTTTTTGTTTATTTGAAGTTGAGATAATGTACTTGTTTTTTGTAAACCATACAAAAACATATATTTAAACAACCTAGTCAACAAAGAACCTAGAATATAACAAAAACTCTGAGGGCAAGGGGGGAAAGGCTCTTTTAATAATGAAATCAGTGTCAATAAGGCTGTTCTTTTTTTCTATACTCTCCTCCCTTAGACTTTATTAGTTTTATATTTATAGATGATTCTAACCTATATTTCATCTAGCTTCCAATGATTGATTTGATGTAACAAGTTTGAAAATGGGGCATATTGTCAATTGGCAAATGGAACGTAGGACTTCCCAGGTGGCTTGGTAGTAAAGAGCTCGCCTACCAAGCAGAAGGTTTGGGTTCCATCCCTGGGTCTGGAAGATCCCCTGGAGAAGGAAATGACAGCCCACTCCAGTGTTCTTGCCTGGGAAATCCTATGCATTAAGGAACCTGGCGGGCTGCAGTTCCTGGAGCTGGGTTGTGAAGAGTCAGGTGATGTAGGAACTAAACGACAACCTGAAAGCAAAGGAGCAGCCAGGGTTTTGGCGGGGATGAGTCACAGAGATCAGTAGTATCGCCCTCTCCAATCCCAGAGGAATCTGTCTCACACCTTTCAGTAAGCCCTGGGAATCACGGCTGGAATTTAGAACTCAAACTACGTGTCATGTTAAGTGAAGCCTAAGTGATATAGAAAATGTAAAGACCTCTCTGTGTATCCTATTTATGAGGCTGAGGTTGTATATATTCCAAATGGAATTTTAGATTTCTTGGTGCTTAAACAGATCAAGCATCCTGGGGTAATTTATCCTTGACAGACTGGGCTAAGCGAGATTTTCTGTTCCTCTTATTTGGTATTAACTGTTTGGCTGTCTATGTATCCAACTTCTTAATTCTTTAAGCGCCCACTTTGCCTTGTGCCATTTTAAGCAGTGGACATGTGACAGTTGACAAATGAGGCACAAAATACATTCCCTCTTATATTTGTGTTTGAAGACAGCAAGATAGTCCAAATAAATAAGATATATATTAAAATACATATATAAAAATGCATAGAACTTTTTAAAGTTGTAAGTGCTCTGTAGAAGGAAGAAGGGATTAACTGTGTGGCAGTTGCTATTTTAGCTAGATTTGTAAGAGAAGATCTCAACTGGGATGATAATCAGTGAGCAAAATTTTGAAGGGGGTGAGCGAATCAAATGGAAAAGCCAGCATGGAAACCCTTCCATAGCAGGATGCCAGGTGGGTTGAGGAACAGCCACTGGTGAACGAAGAGAGAAGCAGAGATGACGGCAGATAGCAAACAAAGGTAGATGAGGGATACAAATCATCTGGAGCATTGTAGACACTGTGACGACTTTGGTTTCACAAAGTGTAGGTGTAGGATTGTGAATTGAGGCATAAAATAATAGGATTTCTACCTTTAACACTTTGGCCACAGTGTGGAGGGCATATTAAAGATCAAGGGTGAATCCTAAGGGACCAGTCAGATCGCTACTGTAACAATTCAATAGATGATGGTGACAGGTAGCAACATAGACAGTGGGAAGTGATCATATTGTAGATCTATTTTGATGATAGGGTAAACACATTTTGCTGAGGAATTGCATAAAGATACTGAAGAAAGAAATGAGCTTAGTACAATGCCCAAGTTTTGGGCCAGAAGTACAAGCAGAAGGCAGATGTCATTGCAGAGATGGGGGACATTGTAAAGCAGGTTAGAGAAAGGAAAGTGAGAGTGTAATCTTGGCCAAGTTAAGCCTGAGATGCCTATCAGACATCTTCATAGAAATTTCAAGGTAGGACTTGGTCATTGAGGAAATGAAGACCCGAGTAATGAGGATTTAAGGAATTACCGAGAGCTATCAGGCATTGAATTTGGGAAGGTCTCCTGGAGAAGGAGCGGCAACCCACTCCAGTCTTCTTTCCTGGAGAATCCCATGGACAGAGGAGCCTGGTGGGCTACCGTCCATGGGGTCACAGAGAGTCAGACACGACTGAGCGACTGAGTACACTGAGTTTGCACTGCTGTGTTTTATACACATGTTCTCCTTTAATCCTCATAGTGACCTTATTGCATTATTATGACTATTTTACAGCAAAGGAGATTGAAACTTAGGTTTAGATGAATCGCTCAAGGGTGCAGAGTAGAGTCTTCGTTTGCTTTACTCCAATTGTGATTTTAGCTACTGTTTTATATTGCCAAGGGGAGTGTGGGCAAGAGGCAATAAAAATGTTCCAGGCAGAAGGAACAACATATGCAAAGTAGAAGGGCCAAAGGCAACCTGGCATCTTCTGGAGACTTGCGAGCACAGGGAAGTAGTTGGTAATCAACTTCCAATGAACTAATGCTTGTATGATACTTTGCAGTGTTAGAATTGTTTTCTCACGGGCACACGTGTTGCTCTCTGTGAGGCAGGGAAATGTTTTTATTATCACTATTCAGTGAGTGGGGAAAGAGGCTTACAGAGCTAAGTTCACAAATTTGGTCAATTGTGAACTAAGGTTTGACCTTGAACTTCTTTTGCCAAAACTTAGAATAATTTTTACATTTCTGAGTACTTAAATCATTTTTGTGTACCTATTTAGGAGATGGAGAAATATACATGAGGTTACATATATTTTGATACCAAAAAGCCATGGAAATTGGAACAGAATTTCCAAGATAGAAATAAGTGATCTGAAAGACAATGAAAATAATAGCTGTCATTTTTAAGCACCGAGGATGTTACCAGACACTGGACAAGGATCTTTACAATTGTTTATTAATTTTAATCTCACAAGAACTGAAAAGGAGATTTCATTATCATCTCAGTTTTAGAGATAAGGAAACTGAGGCTGAAAGAGACTAAAGCAACTCACTGGAGATCTTTATACAGGCAGGATGGAGCAGAGGCAAGTAATGAACGCGGCTGTCTGAAATCAGAGTTCAGACTCCTGACAGGTTGGTCAGGAGGCATTGCTGTCTCGGCAGTACTTTATTGTTTGCCTTTGTAAAATCAGACGTGAAATTAGTGACACCAAGGAGGTCCTCATGAGTGTGAAATTATTTTCTGAATCACAGCAAGGTACGGATTTGTGTTCACCTGTCCTGAACGGTTTTCATCCTGTTTTTTTTTTTTTTTTTTGCACATGCTTTTATCACAGTTTAAGACAGCAGATGGCTCTCTTGCGTTTTTTTGTTTTTTTTTTCATTACCTCCGTCTGTAAACAACTAAACAGTATTTTGGGGAGGTGAAAAGGAAAACGCATGGATTAAGCGAAAAGACCGGGATTCTCCCAATGCTGCCCCCAACCCATGCTCCGCTAAGACAGGAAACCACACAAGATAGAATTGTCCCCGTTTAAGGCTGGTGAAATCCACAATCCTGCGTAGATGCCCTGAGACTGAGAAGTCCGCTGCGCCAGGGGTCGGAATGCATCGGGAAAAAAAAGAGTATTTCTCGGTTATCAAAAAGCTGAAAGGCTTTGTGCTCCAAGGTGGGTTATTAATGACAGTGAAAGCAGTGAGGATTAATTTCCTTCCCGCCTTGGGTAGCGCGGGGTGGGGAGTGGAAAGCTGCTTTTAAGGGAGAGCATCAGAGGCGCTCCCACGCTCAGGGAACTTGCTTCCTGGCTCAGCGCTAAGGCTGGGCAGAATCTCTGTCCGCGGTGCTGAATCGCACCCTTGTCTGGAGGTGGCTGGCGTTGAAGGGAGGGGATCTAAAGAAACCAAAACACCAACCTTCCCTTGGATTATACAATCCAGAGACTTGTAGAGAAGACTGAATTATAAGAAAATGCCTGGAAAGAAAATAATTAACACAACTCTAATAATAAGAAGCTTTAATCTGTTCAAGTTATTATACGAGACACTTATTACAAGGATTTAAAAAAAAAACTTTCAAAGCAAACTGGGTTATGTTGCTTGGGGCAATTGTACTATATTTAAAAGGCTACTATGCTTAACATTTTGCTTCTTTGAAAAACTCATTACTATAAGTAAATATGTTTGCTTTAATTGTAAAGTCACTAGGAAATTGCAATCTGTAACGTCTGAAATGGCCAAATAGCCACTCTTCAATAATAGAAGGCAGGAGAAGCTACTTCTTCTGTTCAGTACGACTTATTTCAGTGCATTTTTAATAGCTTTTTATTAGGTGTATCCATCTCTGCCAATGACCTTTCCTTTTTCAGCAGGAGCATGGCAACACTAAATACATAGTGTAAAAAGATGAGAACAAAGACATGTAACACAGGGAGGAAAAGGTAGGCATAGAGTCAAATAGTAAACACACCCTTTTCCTTTACTGTTCCTATCTCATAGCTGGTTAAGGATTGCAAATCTCTGGAAGAATTCCTCATGCATATTCCTTTTAATAATCGTGGCTATTAGACAGATTTCATATGTGCATAAAACACAATAAGGTAGGGAAAGTCAGCTTACAGAATATGTTCTTTAATGTTAAACATTATTACATTATCCTAAAACTAATTTGATCTGCATTGGACTGAAATCTACATACTCCTTTTAGATTAAATTATCTTCCTCCAAAGAGACTTGTTAGTAAATATGTTGTAAATACAACGAGAAACAGCTGAGCAGTAATTGCTTCCGTGGTGAGACTGTGGGTAAGTTCTTCCATAGAACAGAAGGTGTCTAGCCTCCTTGTCATCAGCTCTTGTCTGAACTTCTGCCACTTGCCTGGTTGCAGGTCTGCGTGGTACTTTACCGCCTATTCCTGAGACAAAGACAAAGTGTGTGTTGGTTCAGAACTGCTCCCAGGCTGCTTGCTGTCCTCTTCCCGGCTCTAAAGCAGTCACCAGAGAAGCGACTGTTACAAGCAGCAATTACCAAATGAGCTTTCTTCCCTCCATCCTTCACACCCGATTGCGAGACGTCTAGTTTGCCCATTTCTTTTCTTTGCCTTCCTGGAATGACAGGCAGCCTAAAGGAAGGAGGGAAAGGTGAGAAACCCCAGGAGCACAAGCTACTCCTAGTTCTGACGCTCCGAGTGTATCCTAGAAACCATGGATCTGCGTTCACCCAGGCGTGAATTGTTTCTCTCCCAACCTCCTTTTCTAGGGCGCCCTCCACTTGCTCCCCTCCTCCTGGACCTTCCTATTTCGCTCGCCCAACCCGAAACTGCTGTTGGGACACAGACAGGAAATCAGGGAGCCTAGGCAGCAGCTGTTGTGTTTGAATGTCAGACACAGTTCATCCGCTCTGCTCCCTGGCTCTGTACTCAGGGACGCCAGCTCTAACTGGAGTGTCCCTCGGTCTGGCCGCTTTCTCTTGTTACTGGAATACTGTGTCACCCTCCCCGCCCTTAACACTCTGCAGCGACTTCTGCCATGTTCTTCCCCGCTGCTGTTCTGTAGCAGCTACAGCTGCAGCCATCTCTTCCTCCGAGGGCTACAGAGTAAATTTGAGAAGGGGGTGGGGTGGTGAGGTGGGGTCTTCTCCCCTCCCCTCCTCCCTCCTTCTTGCTCTGCTACGGTTTCAGGATGGCAAGCCTACTTCCCCCGGCAGCTAGCAGAAGGGAGAGTCCGGCGAGTCTGGGTGGATTAGGTAGGGAGTGGAGACGCCTCCCTCCTCAGGACACACTCGCCTCCCTCCCAAGCTCCCTCCTCCCCTCTCCTCCTTCCCGGGGTGGAGAGGCTCCGGAGCTGGAGGGATTAGCCGGGAGGGCGGAAACCACCTCGCGTTCCAGCCGCTCCCGCGAGTTTCCGTGGACCAGGAGGCACGTTAAGATCCAGAAACCCTCGCTAAGCCCGGGGAGCCTCGGACACCTGCGAGTTTTCATCCAAGAAAAAGCGCGCTGATCATTCCTTCGATTCCACCTGCTTTGGTTCAGCCTCTTAGGACTCCACCCCCCTGCCACCCATTTTGGGCTTTCTTTTATATGATTATTAATATTTTAAAGTCATCTTTGTATCGCCCCTTTTTCCCTCCCTTTTTTTTCCTGAAGACTGACCTAGGAGGGGAGGGGGGGCCGGGAGGGGAGTGGAGTGGGGTGGGAACGAAGCGCTCTGATTAGAGATCTCCTGGGAGAAGATTGCTCTCTCCAGATGCTGATTTCCAAAGCACTTGACAATCACCGGCAGAATCCGCGAGCGGGCAGCGGCGGCGGCACCGGCCGGGGGGCAGCTCGAGTCAGGCGCTGAGTCCTGCCCGGCGCGCCCGGGACGCACCGACGCGGAGACCCTGCGGGCGCCGCTCCTCCACTCCTTGCCCTGGAAGAAGGCGGCCAGCTCGCCCTCGCGCCCGGGAGGCGGGACGGACAGCGAGGCGGCGCGAGTGGCGGCGGCTGCCCGTCGGAGAGCGGGCTCGGGCGGCACGCGGGGTGACCGGCGGCGCGCGCAGCCCCGAGCCCCACTCCCGGCTCCGACGCGGCCGCCACCTCGGGCTCCCGCCGCGCCCCGGGCGCATCTGCGCGCCGGGCCCCGCGCTCCGCGGAGAGGGCGATGGGTCCTCGTGGGGACTGAGCGCCCCCGCGCCCTCTCCCCAGCCCTGCTCTCCGCCTCCCCGAGGGCGAGCCGCCGTCCGCGTCTCCCCGTGCCTCTATGGGTAGCTTTTCCCTTCTAGATGTGTATAAGAGACAGCCGCGGAGAGGGCGATGGGTCCTCGTGGGGACTGAGCGCCCCCGCGCCCTCTCCCCAGCCCTGCTCTCCGCCTCCCCGAGGGCGAGCCGCCGTCCGCGTCTCCCCGTGCCTCTCCGGGGTCCCTCGGCTCCCGTCCCCCCGTGCCTCCCTCCTCCGGACCCGGGCCGGGGCCACCATGGCCGCGGCCATCGCCAGCGGCTTGATCCGCCAGAAGCGGCAGGCGCGGGAGCAGCGCTGGGACCGGCCGTCCGCCAGCAGGAGGCGGAGCAGCCCCAGCAAGAACCGCGGGCTCTGCAACGGTAGCCTGGTGGACATCTTCTCCAAAGTTCGCATCTTCGGCCTCAAGAAGCGCAGGTTGCGGCGCCAAGGTCTGTGCGGGGGGTCCCCGTCGGGGGCGCGCCCTCGGCCCTCTCCCATCTCCCCGCCTGTGTGGGGCCTTTTCGGGCCCCGCTCCCGCCCTCGATCTCTCATCTCACCCCCGCACCCCCTCCTCTCCCCTCCCAGGCAAGCCTCCCTTCCAGCGCTCCGAGCGCCTTCCGCCCCCGGGAGCTGGGAACCGACTCTCTGGCAACCTGTAGCCACTGAAAACTCCACCGGCCAGGAGCCCGCAGGGTGGCCCATTCCCGCCGCCGCCTCTAGCTCTCCAGGCGGATGTGGGCTGACCCCCAGGGAGAATCTCTGCTCTCTCTGGGCTTCTTCCCCCTCGGGGCGTAGAGTCTGACTCCCGAATGTTGGGGCGGTGGACTGGGGATGGGGTGGGGGGAACCTCCCCTAACACCTCGGGGTCGCGCCGGCTGCTTCCAGTCCCCTTTGAGGTGCTGGGATCTGGGTCTGGCCTCTCTGGGTTTCCAGGGCTCTCGGAAACCCGCTGGGCTCTCAGACCTTGGCGGAGGGTGGTGATCTCTGCCAGGCGCTCGGCGGGGGCTGGTGCGAGAGAAGTGAGTGGGGGTGTGTTTGCGTTGGGAGCCAGCTGGGTTGAGATTTATCAGAAAGCTGCTTAGCGGGCAGCACTGGTCGCTCTGAAGTCTAGGGATCGCCTCTTGGGACGAGGAGAGGGGCGCAGAGTAGGAAGAACGCATCGGAGGAGGGGGGTTGGCAGACAACCCCATGCGTGGTAGTCTTGATTCAAGGACTCAAGAATTACACGAGGCAAAAGAAGCAGTTACTATAGACAGAGGACGAGAATAGTTGCCTCATTGGACGTATTTTTCGGGAAATAACTAGTGCCCAGCAAGACCTTCTGGTGCTGCCTTTAAAATGACCGGAGTCTCAGAAGGCGACTCACCCCTGAGCTGGAGCCCAGAGGCTTTTGTTCCCTCTGCTAGTCGGCTGGGCATCCGGTTGCTAGGGGAGGTTGTTTGGTGAGCATGTGGGATGTTTCCGTGGGAGCAATGGGGATGGCTTGCTTTTCATCACTAAGTGGGCTCAGCAGGAAACACGGAAGAATGTATTTACGTTAACAGGAGTATATGTTTGCCCAGCACATTATATTCCCGGTGCCCAGCTGTATTTATTTTAAGTTCCCTGTTGTTCCAAAGATGGGCAAGAGAAGCATATGTTTTAGGTGTGTATCTATGTGAGGGTGTGTGTATCCCACACATTTGCAGATTTATGACCAAAAGTTTCAATGCTTCTTTAAACAAAAGCTAGAACTGTATTTTTTTTTTTAAGCCACTCCATGTCACAGATAGAAATTGGAGTTACCAGCTCTTAAAATCAAGAAGGCAAATATCTGAGCAGGATCAGAATGGAAGTTCTAAGGTAGATAAATTATAGAGCTATAAGAAAAGAGACTTCCTGGTGAGGAGTCTGGGGACAATGATGTTTTCAGACCAGTGTTGAAGCTGTTTAAGAAAATAGACTTTATTTTTCCACTTTAGCCTAGAGCCCTGTCCAACAAACCTGGGTATTATAAGACCAACTGGATTGTTTTAAACGTTGTTGTTCCATGGAAGGTCATGTTATCATGACTTAACCTGTTTGCTTCTCCCCTAATTTCATTGAATATCTTTTAGAACCCAGTTTTCACCAGCTAGAGCTCCAATTCTGCCATCTATTTGAGTAAATAAGCACATTTCTTCTAGATAGGATTATTTTAATATGAACGATGATGAAAACTTAGTGTGTTTTCTTTAAATGTAAACCAGTGGATTATTTTATAAATAAGAACAATAAATGTTCTGAATCATATGAGTCATGAAGAAAGGTTTGCTTTACACTTGTGAATGTTAGGATGAGGGTAAACTTTTTACCAGTGAAAAAGACATCTGAGCTATCTATTTCAACATTTGTAACCCTGGCTGCTCCCTTGACATTAGTGAGTTTCCAGTGATACGCAACCCTCGATGATCTGCAAGAAAAATATATTTGAGGATACTTTTGCTACCTTATTTTTGATGGAAGAATGGAAAAGAAATAAAATAGAAGGAAGTTTCATCAGGACCTTTTCTTTTATCCTTCTTATATATTTTCTATATAAAGGCATATATTCTTTAGTGAAGAAAATATAGATAAACCCTTTGAGTGTTAGAAAGGAATTATTTTTAATTTAAGCAAAATAAATGTTGAAACTATATTGTGTAAATTGTATATTGCTATATAATTACATGGTTATATATTACTAAATATAACTATACACAATTCTTATTTATTTAGATATTTCTTTAGGAAATATTTTTAAGCATACTTACCTTTTCCTTCTGTACTCATTCTTTGCGTAGGAACTGACCCAAGGAAATTTTAAAATTCTGATTTCTTGATTTAAAGAATCAAGATATCACTTTCAAGATATAACTTTCATGTGTGACAATTTATCATTTTACTTGAAAATTCTTAATTTGGCAAATAGTTATTGAATCTTTATAATGTGTCAAGTCCTGTTCTAGGACTTGTGGAGTGTTGAAAAGAGCAGACGATTCTTCTTGCATCATGAAGCTTACAGACGTGAGACAAAAAGTCACTGCAGGTAGCAAGGAACAAGTTAATAAGAAATTACAAAACTCCAGGTCCTGAAATGCACCAAGAGGGCTGAAGCAGAGAACCACGGGGCAAGGGTGGTGGGAAGGGGACCTAGTCAGAGCCAATAGGCAGGGTGGGAGACATCGAGAGCTACAGGCTGAAGGCTGCATCTGAGAAGGTGCAGAGGTCTGAGGAACGATGTGTGGGAAGCCCCTGAAGTGGGGATACTCTCAGCCTGTTGGGAGAAGGAGAGAAGGTGTAGAAACTTCAGGTATACTGCCATTTCACATTGCATCTGTTTTGACTGCAGTTTCCTTTTTAACACAGCAATGCAAATACATTTGACATGCTTGCCAACAAAATAAAGAATAGCTTGATATTTTGTCTTTTGGGGAAAAAGTAATATACATATCTTAGATGTAGGTTTTTTTATTTTCAATCCTCCTTTAAGTAGTAATTTATTTAATATAAAAGTATGACATATTTATTTATCCCCTTTGGGTCGAGCCTTACCCGCCATCTCTGATCACCTCCTGACCCCATAGAAGGTGGTTTCTGCACCAGCTGAGTTGCTCCTGTAAAGGATGGAAATTTGCTAGATGGCTTAGTGGTCATGGTGGGCACCGAACTCTATCTTACCTTCCAGACTCATCTCCCTCTACCCTTGTGATAACTCTTTGGATTCCAAACATCATTCATGGTTCAACCACATGGTTTCAAATCTCTGCACTTTAGTTTGTGCTTCAGTCAGCACAGAATCTCTCCCTTCACCTGTTGAAATGATGCCCATTTCTTAAAGCTTGGAAAAAATGCCAGCTTCTCTGAGACGTCTTCCCTCATTGCTGAGAAGTAAAAAGAACTCATTTTATACCTCATGATTGTTGTTTATGCCCAATAATAATTAATCCAGCACACATATGCAGTAGCTTGTGGTAGGGAGCAGTGTCTCTGTTTTCTGTATTCCTGGGCTTTCAAATCTTGGCAGTGTGTCTGCCATGCCCTGGGTACTTGTCACTGTCCTTGAATTGAATTGAAATAAGAAATGTTAATGTGTCCAAAGCTGAAAAAGTGTTTTTGGACCATGGTGCTCTAACTAGGCTATTTTAGAAGTAAATATACTTTTCAAAATTTTATATATATATATATTTTTTACTTTCCCTAAGAGTGCACATATAATCTATCCTTTTTTAAGGGATTGGAGTGTGATGATATATTTGCAAGTTATTCTCAAGAATGCAAGAATATAACCAACCTCACTTTAAGGCTTAATTAGTTTATGAAAATAGATACTTAGAATATCTGTTGACAGCTAAAAAAAGGAGGCACAAGGAAACCAACAATTTGCATCTAGTTTTATTATCTGGAATCTCAACAACAAAAAAAGGAAAACTGAAACAGAACCTACCTGTGATGATATATATGAACATTATATTCTAAAAATGTTACATTTTTGTTATTAGTTTTTAAACCAAAGAAGAATTTTCATTTTTGTAGGATAATAACTTTTCAAAATCTTTGGTATAGCTAATGCAATTGTGTTTTGAAATCTTCTACATTTCATTTTCTGGCTGTTTTCATTGGAGCAATGATATCATGTGTCATGTATTTATATGTTTAATCAGTAATTATGTGGGTTTCTCACTAACACATTTTACCTAACATAAATTACAGGATGTCATAAGAAACAAGGAATGAAAAATGAGCTACTGAAAATTTGTTTTCAACTTCTTCTGTCATATACATTTCTTTGCGACACTGTGATAATGAAACCCATCAGCTATCCTAATAAAAGAGAGGTGGTCTTCCTTCTTACATGGTACTGTGTAAGGAAAGTCAAGCACACCTTTTCAGAAAATAATCAACAGCAAAGAGTTGTTTCAGCAAAAGTCCACCATCTTGTCTTACTGCTTCTGAGCCATCACCATTGAAAAGAAAAAGACAGCCTACTTATTTGGGCTCTTTAGGTCAAAATAAGGAAGGACTATTTTTCTCCCAAAAGATCATCCTGTTTTACTTTTGCAAGTATATATTTTTTTACTTTTCTAGAATGATGTCTGTGGGACTCTTCCTACCTATCTTTTGATAATACCTGTTGCTAACTTTGATAAGCAGAGTTTTATTACTTGTTAGTTTTATTAAGGCTAGACAAGAATTGTACATTTTCTATCTTGAAATGTCTCATTCTTTAATGAGGGCTATTCTGTCAAATGCAGGGTTCCTAAGTGAGAGATATTATGGGGATATTACTGAATTGGTACATAAAACAGTTTGAAAGGCTTTTTTAAAAAATTGACCTTGCTTCCTTATGTATATTTTCTGTGACTTGTTATGATTTCAGACATTCTACATTTGCTGAAAAGTTCTGAAAAAAGGTTAATACCACTGTGGTGCAATAAATTAGTGTCATAATATATAAAGTGTAAGATAGCAGAGTAGGTCAGGTAAGATGCAAGTTAGGTTAAGTAAGATGGTTTCCTTTGGGTTAGGTTAGATTCGTTGCTTGAGTTGAGTTTACATATATTGAGAAAATAGTACTATTAACTGGTAAAGAAATCCTCTAACATGTCTTCAAATACAGGATTTCAGAAGCACCAATTCTCCTCCACTCCCCTAAGTTACCATTATCAGCTACAGATTTCACTTTATATTTCAAATTAGCAGAATCGTTAGTGCAGCTGTTCTACATTTAGCTCCTAAATTCTGTTTTTTCTGTTAGTGATTTTAGTCTATACAATGTTCCTATAAGAAAATCATTTTAAAATAGACATGAACCTCCCCTCTCTTCAATTTAAAAAGGATATCTTCTAAATTTTATACACTTAATTTTAAATAATGGCAGACATTGAAAGGGAGTAGTAAATGAATTATATTTCAATCTGATTTATCACTCTCTTCTGAAATCTAGGTTTCTTTCTAGATATAGTTTATATTAATTTCTCTCCAAATGGTCAGAAATTTTAGCCAAAAAGAACTATGATATTTAGATAGTACACATTGTATATGATATTTTACATATAGTCATTTTAGCACTCAAAGGCTAAAAACATAATAATGGTAGACTCAAAAATATAAGAGACCATTTTAGGGGCGCTGATGCAATTTAAAGTCAACTGCACTATGTTGACATGACTAGAAAACTAATTTAGTCATTTTATCTACAGTGATGCCAATGTTCAATTTAAGAAATTGCTATAATTTAATAATTTTATTTAAATGAATATGGTACCATTCACTGTTTCCTAGGGCTGAAAGGCTAGCTGTAAGGCATGGTAGTAGGCATCTAGACACCTTTTATAAAAATCATTTTATGTTATCACTTTGTCGTTCAGGAGAAAAGATTCTTTTCATAAAGCTATATTGTGTAAAATATTTTTTATGGAATATGGGTTTCACTCTATGCTTTTATACTTCTTTGATATCAGGTTTAATAGGGACCTATATGGTATGATGATGGGCATCAACCACTTAAAAGTCAGTGTCTCACCAGTGCCTGACATACAGCTAACACGCCACAGCATTTATGAACAAATGAAAAATCCTGTATTTCTCAGAATTTATGAGTAGCAGTGGCATAGAGTGGCCGTTGAGATCAGTGAGCACATGGCAATGGCTGTAATTGACTGGAAACTTATTAATGCGTCACCAACCACCTATATGACACTCACAATGTCAGGCACTGCCCCTGAGTACCCTTTATCCTCACAACAAGCAGATGCAGTAGGTACACTATATTATCCATTATTTGATGATACACTAAAATATTACCCAACCACCCATTTTACAAATAAGGTATCTGAAACCAAAGAAAAGAATGAGTAAATTGTCCAGGTTCACATAATGTTAAGATGTGGAGCTTGGATTAAAACCTAGGTTCCAGGGTGGCTCCATGGTCCCCTCTGTTAACCAGTACTCAACATCAGTTGTCACATATTTGATTTCATTATTTCAATTAGTTGAGATTCATCACCATCTCAAAGGAAACCAAGGCTCAAAGAATTTGTGTATTGCCAAAAGATTTGCACATAGCAAGTGACACAACCAAAATTCAAAAGCAAATTTGTCCTTCAGTACTCTATCCTTCTCACTACTTTCCACTCTCTCAATTCTTTATGGCGTTAGCACTAATGGCAGAAGTTATTTCAAGACACATAGTAGATGTGCATCATATGTATCTGTTGATTGGATGCATGTGAAATGAAGGGAAGTGAATGTCAGCTGTGTCCAACTCTTTTCGACCCCATGGACTATACAGTCCGTGGAATTCTCCAGGCCAGAATACTGGAGTGGATAGCTTTTCCCTTCTCCATGAGATCTTTCCAACCCAGGGACTGAACCCAGGTCTCCCACATTGCTGGCTGATTCTTGACCAGCTGAGCCAGGAGGGAAGCCCTGAATGCATGTAATAATGTGACACTAACTTTTTAAAACTGAGGGTGCAGTAAAGTTTGCCTGGAAGTAGAGATTTATTTGTGGGATTTGGGGAAAGAGACAAAAAAATAAAAGCCATATTTTACCAAGCCATTTTTGATATAGGATTGCAGCGTTGGTTTTTCCAGCAAGTGTTTGGAAGTGACGTAAGTTGATGTTATCTTCTTAATGAATTGCCACATTGACCTGAAATTCTGAAAAGGATTCATTAGGAGGGCTTTCACTAGCATGTAATGACTTTAATGTGAGGTCTTTCATTAATTTTTCATTAATTGTCTCAGATAATATATTTTTTAATATTTCTTGTGTCTGTTAATTTATATTCCATGATAAACTGAAGCAAACCACCAAGGTTATAGAGTCACAAATTAATCATGAAAATTTCAGAGTGTTAGTAACTTTGGTTCATTGTCCTTTTCTAATGAGTTCTTAGATCTTCTTCCTAATACCAATACCAGAAAAATGTAATAGAGTCAAGGCTAAAAATTGTTTGTAAATTGTATTATGTGCTTTATAACGATTGCACATATGTGAATATTTAAATCTGGTACAGCCTTGCAAGTCTCCCTGCAGAAGGAAATGGAAGCCCACTCCAGTATTCTTGCCTGGAGAATCCCATGGACAGAGGCGCCTGGTGGGCTATGATCTATGGAGTTGCAAGAAACAGACACAACTTAGCGACGAAACCACCTCCACCACCACAGCCTTCACAAGCCTAGTTATATGTTATTTAGGTATTTTTATTGACATTATCTGACTCTTCTTCTCCTGTTATCTTGCTTATTACGTGGCAAAACTACGTGGTTAACCCAACTGCCCACCTACTCTGTGCCTGCGCCTACACATCTGATTTTGGCTGAAGAGAAACACGCATATGCATGGATTGGTTCTGCTTTCAGTTCATAGTCAGTAATATCAAGTGGGCTCTTGGTACATTTTAAAAATCTATTTACACTTGAATAGATTATATTTCTTATCTTCTTTCTCTTCAAACATCTTAGACCTCCTCTCCTATCCTCTCCATCAACTGTGTTCTTGCTTCTGTTTTTCTGAGAAAATAGAAATAATCGAAAATAAATTTCCGTATACTCCACAACTGCTTTTACAGATCTATCTGCTGATCCACCCACTTTCCCTCTTTTCCTGCTGAACTTGGGAATGAACTCTTAGTGTTCCTATTTAAGGTCAAGACCTCCACAAATCGAGGAACAGAACCTTTCCCCTACTTAGGGACAAAAATCCAATATTTTCCTCTCTCTTCTGTGTCATGTAATTTCTCTATCCTACTGTATGATTCTCATCAGCATATAAATATACTACGATATAGTTCATCTTAGAATTTAATCTCCTGTTGATCATACATTCCTCTCTTGCTATTAAACCATCTTTTATTGGCAAAACTTAAGGTAACTTTTTTTTTTACATTTGTGTTTTTGAATTTTTAAAATATCCTGTTAGTATGACAAAGGGCTTCTAAGATAGGGGAAATGGTAAAAGTTTTATCTATTAAGAATTCAGGAATAAATATATAGAGTTCTCTTATCTCTTCTGGTTAGTTTCTCCAAGGGCTATGTAACCACTGAGTTCAGTGGCTACGTGAATATACTATCTTTTCTCAGGAAACTCTTGAATGTTTGATGGACAGTTGTTTTCTTCAGAATCCAACAATTTTGTCCCTTTTGAAAGGATCTTGAAAATAGAATCTCATGGCTTAATGTCTTTTTATTCCAGCACACGCTTCATGGTAGCTCTTTAGATTTCTGTAAATAATTCCTGCCTAGCCTGGGCTACATTATGCCCTTTAAATATTTGTTCACGGCTTTTTATCCTCCTTACCATTTGGCCAGCTTACAATTGTTTAACTCTGTTAATCTTTCTGCATAAGTAAATGCCACCAGCAGCTTAATCGTTTCTGTAGCTTCAATTGTTCACTGATTACCTCATCCTTATTCCAGCAAATCAGATCACTGCCGTTTGCATGAAGAAAACTTCATGCTGAGGCCAACCTTGCCATAGAGAGCACTGCACGCATCTGCTGGCTCCCTTCTCTCTGGGGCTGGGGTCGGACTTGGATGGAGGGATGGAGAGACTGAACAGATCTAGGCAAGATAGAAGGATCTGTCCTGGCTTCCTACTGGACACGCTAAAGGAAAACATAGGGAAACTAATCAAACCTCTGAACCTGCTGGAAGTAGCGGTGTTGTACATCCCATCTCTTACTTCTCCCAACCTCAGGATATAAGGAGCATTATTTTTATCTTCATGGATGAGAGAAAGTGAGGTAATTTTTCTGGGGACTTCTACTTGGCAGAAGGAGTAACATCTTATGGGGGGAAAAAAACCCAAATAAGCTTTTTGGACAACCCAAATATTTGGATGCTGATCTGATTGATACAAGGTGTATACTTTTAGAATGAACTCAGTTCAGTTCAGTTCAGTCGCTCAGTCGTGTCCGACTCTTTGCGATGTGACCCCATGAATCGCAGCATGCCAGGCCTCCCTGTCCATCACCAGCTCCTGGAGTTCACTCAGACCCACATCCATCGAGTCAGTGATGCCATCCAGCCATCTCATCCTCTGTTGTCCCCTTCTCCTCCTGCCCCCAATCCCTCCCAGCATCAGAGTCTTTTCCAATGAGTCAACTCTTAGGTCCTTTGTTGGCAAAGTAATGTCTCTGCTTTTGAATATGCTGTCTAGGTTGGACATAACTTTTCTTCCAAGGAGAAACAGTGGATCTCAAATAATCGTAGAATCTTCACTATATTCCAGCATCTTACTAGATTCATCCTCGGGCTGAGCTAGAACGTCGAGCACAAGGTTCACTTTGCTCTTTCTGCTTCTCCATGTTCTCTCCTGGGCGCTCCAGCCACCGCTGCAACCAACAGTGTTGCACGCAGGGTAACTCCCTCACTCTGAAGTGTGTCCCCAGCCCTGAGTCCATGTTTCCGTCCAATGCTTGGGACACTGGGCACCAAGCTGAACAGAAAGGCAGAGCCTGGATGGGTTCATTCCGTCATCCTTTAGACCTCCCTTTTAGAGGCAGCCATTCTCTGGCAGTTCAGATGGTAAAGAATCTGCCTGCAGTGCAGGAGGCCTGGGTTCGGTCCCTGGGTCAGGAAGAGCCCCTGGAGAAGGGAATGGCTACCCACTCCAGAATGCTTTCCTGGAAAATCCCATAGACAGAGGAGCCTGGCATGCTAGAGTTCGTGAAGTCTCACATCCTTTAGACCTCCCTTTTAGAGGCAGCCATTCTCTGGCAGTTCAGATGGTAAAGAATCTGCCTGCAGTGCAGGAGGCCCGGGTTCGGTCCCTGGGTCAGGAAGAGCCCCTGGAGAAGGGAATGGCTACCCACTCCAGAATGCTTTCCTGGAAAATCCCATAGACAGAGGAGCCTGGCATGCTAGAGTTCGTGAAGTCTCAAAGAGTTGGAGACGATGAGTGCCCTAACACACACACCTCCTAGCTAGCGTGGTGATGGAAACGCTTTCCTGGAAGGTTTGGAGTATTTTACATATGTCAGACTTTCATATACTTCATCCCCAGAACTTTGCAGTTTGGAAAGTTATAGAAGTGATAAAAGTTGTTGAAGTGTCAAGAATGTGTGGTTAATAAGCAAACATTTCCTCTTCCCCTGCTACTGCTGCTGGGCTGATGCAATTTCTTTCATGAGAAACGTCCCTTGTACCCAAATTCTCCCATGAATGTAACCATTTTACTTTCTGGATCATTCGTGGTTGTAGGGTGAAATGAAACTGAGACTTTGAGGAGAATAGTAAGCGCTTTTTGGCAACATCTTTACACCAACTTAGTCTAGAGGTCAACCTTGATGGCTCAGATGGTAAAGAATCTGCCTGCAGCGTGGGAGACCCAGGTTTGATCCCTGGGTTGGGAAGATCCCCCAGAGAAGGGAATAGCAACCCACTCCAGTATTCTTGCCTGGAGAATCCCCTGGACAGAGGAGCCTGGTGGGCTATAGTCCATGGAATCAGAGAGTTGACAAGGGTGAGCAACGAACATTTTCGCTTTTTTTTTTTCACTTAAACTTCCCATATCTGCATGGTTTTTTCTTTTGCCCCATAAGCAGCCAGGGATTGTACCACCAGCCATGAAGGTGAAGGTGAAGTCGCTCAGTCGTGTCCGACTCTTTGCAACCCTATGAACTGTAGCCCACGAGGCTCTTCTGTCCATGGGATTCTCCAGGCAAGCATACTGGAGTGGGTTGCCATTTCCTTCTCCAGGGGATCTCCCCAACCCAGGGATCGAACCCAGGTCTCCCGCATTGGAGGCAGATGCTTTAACCTCTGAGCCACCAGGGAAGCCATATTCCACACATCACACTGCCCTCCATGGTATGGTTGGTGATGGGGAGCGTGTGGACTCAGACCCTGGGCCTTGGGGCTTCACGATACCTCTTCTGGCTGAGCAAACTCTGTCGATATACAGAGACCGCTATGCAAGGAGGAGGCCCGGCAAGTTGATTTAGAAGAATACCTTTTACTGGAATATAGTTGATTTGCAATGTGGTGTTACTTTCTGTTGTACAGCAAAGTGAATCAGTCTATACTCTTTTTTTAGATTCTTTTCCCATATAGTGGAGAAGGAAATGGCAATCCACTCTAGTATTCTTGCCTGGAGAATTCCGTGGACAAGGGAGCCTGGTGGGCTACAGTCTATGGGGTCACAAAGAGTGGGACATGATGAAGTGACTTTCACTTTCACTTTTCCCATGCAGGCCATTACTGAGTATTGAGTAGACTTCTCTGTGCTATTGTTCTTCAGCCAAAAAGTTGTGTCCGATTCTTTGCAACCCCATGGACTATAGCACACAAGGCTTCCCTGTCTCTCACCGTCTCCAGGAGCTCACCCATGTTCATGTCCACTGAGTTGGTGATCTCTGTGCTATACAGCAGGTTCTTATTAGTTATCTATTTTATATACAGTAGTGTGTATATGGGAGAAGAAAATGGCAACCCACTCCAGTGTTCTTGCCTGGAGATTACCAGGGACAGAGGAGCCTAGTGGACTGCCGTCTATGGGGTCGCACAGAGTCGGACACGACTGAAGCGACTTAGCAGCAGCAGCAGCAGTGTGTATATGTCAGTTTCCATCTCGCAACTTATCCCCCTTATCCCCTAGTCACCATAATTTTTTTTTCTACATCCATGAATCTATTTCTGTTTTGTAAATAAGTTCATTTGTACCCTGCTTTGTTTTTGATTCTGCATATAGGTTGTATCATTTGATATTTGACTTTCTGTGTCTGACTTACTTTACTCAGCATGACAATCTCTTAGTCCATCCACGTAGCTGCAAATAGCATTATTTGGTTCTTTTCTACAGCTGACTAATGTTCCATTGCATATATGTGCCACAGCTTCTTTATCCATTCCTCTGTTGATGGACATTTAGGTTGCTTCCATAGCCTGGCTATTGTAAATAGTGCTGCTATGAACTTTAGAGTGCATGGATACCTTTTTTTGATTAACAGCTTTTTTTACATATACATGTATCTGTTATTTTCCACATTCTTGTCCTGTCTGGGTTATTCAAGAACATTGAGTGGAGTCCCCTGTGCTATACAGTAGGTCCTTGTTGGTTATCTAGTTTAAATATAGCAGTGTGTGCATGTCCATCCCAAACTCCCACTCTATCCTTCCCCTGAATCTTCCCCATATTTGTCTTTGGAAGAGTACCTTTTAGCTTCAAGTTTGAGACAAGTTGTAGCTAAGGGTGCTTTTATCACCTCCTCCTTCCCTTTCTCTTTGTGTCCAATTGTGAAAGACAGAGAAAATATGTCATATGTATGTGTGTGTCTATGTGTAAATTAAAAGATTAATGTGAAGCTTGCTATGTGATATAGATATCATATGAAGTATAAAAACAAAGTACTGTGTTCAATTCCAAATTTATATATATATATATATATCAGTTCAGTTCAGTCACTCAGTCGTGTCTGACTCTTTGCGACCCCATGAATCGCAGCACACGAGGCCTCCCTGTTCATTACCATCTCTCGGAGTTCACTCAGACTCACGTCCATCGAATCAGTGATCCCATCCGGCCATCTCATTCTTGGTCGTCCCCTTCTCCTCTTGCCCCCAATCCCTCCCAGCATCAGAGTCTTTTCCAATGAGTCAACTCTTTGCACGAGGTAGCCAAAGTACTGGAGTTTCAGCCTCAACATTATTCCCTCCAAAGAAATCCCAGGGCTGATCTCCTTCAGAATGGACTGGTTGGATCTCCTTGCAGTCCTATATATATACTTAAAATTGATGTGCTTACACATGTGAATACAGAGACAAAATAAAAGAGAAACCTGCTTAAGTCTCTACTAAAAGTTAGTTTAATGCCTCCCAGTATTTCTAGAACTCAATTTTTCAAACATCTTTTTTGTTTTTCCTTAGCCAACCTCATTATGTTTTTCTGAGATTGACATTTGCATAGAATTTTTTGTTTTAATTCAAAGCTTTGATAGGAGAAGGCAATGGCACCCCACTCCAGTACTCTTGCCTGAAAAATCCCATGGATGGAAGAGCCTGGTGGGCTGCAGTCCATGGGGTCGCTAAAAGTCAGACACGACTGAGTGACTTCACTTTCACTTTTCACTCTCATGCATTGGGGAAGGAAATGGCAACTCACTCCAGTGTTCTTGCCTGGAGAATCCCAGGGACGGGGGACCCTGGTGGGCTGCCATCTATGGGGTCGCACAGAGTCGGACACGACTGAAGCGACTTAGCAGCAGCTTTGATAAGGCCTAGTAGGTACTAAGACAAAATCCACTTGAAAGGAATAAAGTTGCACTGAAAAAATTTGGAAGCAGTGACAAGCCTGTAAGTGATACATGTTACTGAAATGAATTCACACACGCGCGCGCGCACACACACACACACACACACACACACCCATCTCACAACCATGTTCTGCAACTTAAATGGATTGTTATGGTACCCATAGGGAATTTCAATCTTCAGTTTTAAGTCTATTATATAAAATTGCACACATTTGTCAAGAGCAGCATACCTGGCTACTAAATAGCAACTGCGAGAGAGTGAGAAAAGACAAACAGAAAATTGGAAAAAGTAATCTACATGGCAGCGTTGGTTGGGATAGAAAAAAATAAGACCATTGGCTTGTAGCCAGGTGGAATTGACTGCAGCACCTCTTTCTTTGGAGGAGAGGGAGAAACACTAAATCAGTGAAGTTCTCAATTTTAAGAAGCTGAATTAGTCAAACATAGGACTAAAGCTAATGGATTTGTATCAAAAGTGCTGATTTTGAAAGTAGCGTAGACTCATGCATTTCTGATTAGCAATCAGCCAGGGAAACTTCAAGATTCTCTAAAACCGTGACAGAGTTTGGAAAAGGATAAACAGTCTTTGGTAAAAATCTCAGTAAATAGTAATTTTCCTAGTGAAGAAAGTAATTATAAGTCAAGAGGATTCCTTTGTGCTTCGGGGAGTTGGTTATTAGAGCTTGTATCCAAGGTGATTCCGTTTAAAGAGTGCTTTATCCACGAGTGGCTTGATTAAACACACTGGTTTAATAGCTTCTGTATCAATATTGGATGCAACATCCTGTTTCGTGCATATCCTGCTATTGGATTTCAAGTTGCAGCTAAGGAGCTACATAATACAAAAAGGAGTTTGTAATACTTGTCTGCTGGGTTTATGTTTGAGAAATATGTAAGTTCCATTAATTCAAAATACGCCTGTATACGATAAAGAAAGTCTTAAATGTAAGTATTTACCATCAGAAAGCTAAAAGCGAGGACAAAATGAAAAAGAACAGAAAAGATAATAGAGAGAGAAAAGCCTCTAAATGTACAAGGTACAATCATCAAGCAGAGTCCTTAAGGCTGAGAACTTGTATGCACTTATATGTATTCTCCTGGCAAAGTGGCTGTTTATGTCTGGTCCTCTTTAAGCATTTGTTGCCTTGAGTAATTTAAGGGTGTTGCTGAAATAATAAATCTGAGATACCCCAATTGTTGCAAGTAAGTATAAGGCAACCAGTATCTTAACTTACCAAACTTTACCATTATCTACATTAAAATCACAGAAACTCTTTAGACCACATTATGTTTAATTTTAAGTTTAAAAAATGGAAATGTATGGATATTAGTCCTTTTTCCTGGGTTATATAGTCTATACTGTAGGAGTAGTAGGATTAAAACCCTATAGTTTTGGATTCGTACTGTGAGGTCTGCTCTTTTATCATATAGCTATCTTCCCCCCAAAGTTTATTGATAATGATTAAGAAAAATGTACACAGGACATTCTTCCCAATTAAGGAATACTTGCAAGTTTCACAGCATTCTTTCTAACCAGGGTTGGAAGTTACCCACTGGGAAGTGAACAGGGGATGCTAAGAATTATGGCTTTACTTCATCTTCTCCCATCTTTTCTTTCTCTTCCATGCTTCTATTTCATTATGGGCCATTCCAACTCCATTTTTTTTTTTTTTTTCCAGAAAGATTTTCTTTCATTGCTTCTTAAATTTTGCAAGACAATAAAATCCAGGTGACAACCCAACTGAATAAATGCTCTTCCCCAACTTTTGGGAAATATCATGCCTTGTGCTTTTGTCCACCTTAAGCTTTTGTTTTTTCAAAAAGGCATTTGTTTTCCTGTTGATTAAGAAATCCCCTCAGTATTTCTCATATAACAGTAGAGTAGAAGACATTGGTTTATTAAATGAACTTTAGATTGAAATGTATGTCATCTAACTCTATTTTATAAATTTTATGGCAGTTTTTACATTTAAAGCATATCTCAACTTTAGAATCAGTATTTTATTAAAGTATAATACACACATTGAAAAGTGCACAAATAGCATACAACTTAATGAATTTTCACAAGACAAATACTCTTGTATAAAGATCACGTGAATCGAGAATAAAGCAATGCCCTTGAAATTCCATGCACATGCCTTTCCAGTTAGTAAACCCTAAACATAGGCACTGTGTTGACTTCTAACACAATATAATAGCTTTCCCTGTTTCAAAACATAAAAATACAAACAGCACGTGCTTTTTGTGTCTGCCTCGTTTTCCTTCATGTTATATTTGGAGATTTATTGTTATAATCACTGGGAGTCATTTATAACATCTGTAGCAACGTCTCCCTTTGTTGTGATAAGGATAGTTTGTGCCTTTTCTCCTTTTTCTCAAATACATATGACTTGCACATACAAAATACCCATTTTATTTATATGTACTATATTTTATTAGTCTTTTTAAAAGAAGACACTTTGGAAAAAAAAAGACACTTTGGGATTAGTTGATTTTTTTTAATATCGTATGTTTTTTGTTTCAATAGCTTCTGTTCTTAACCTTATTTCCTTCTGTTTTCTAAAGATTAAATTTGCTGTTTTAACTTCTTGAGAGTGTAAATAGAAGTTCATTAATTTAAGTCATTAAGGAATTTAAACACATTTAAGTTATAAATTTATCTGAAAACATGGGCTTGTGAGCATTTACCTTTGGGTATGTTACACAAATTATGCTGTGTTATATATTCACTTTCCTTTCAGTAAAACATTTTCTAATTCCCATTGTAATTTCTTCTCTTACCTATGGTTATTTAGAGGTGCTTGTTTGATTTTCAAACATTTAGGGATTATCCAGTTTTTTTATAATTATTTGCTAAATTTCTAGGTCAAATCCACTGTAATCAGAAAACAAATGAAAGATGCAGATTGAAAGCAAAATATTTATATTTTTTGGCTGGCAAGTAGAACATTTTATCTGTATCAATTACATCAAGTTGGTTAATTATATAGTTCAAGCTTTTTCTGTTAAGAATTGACTTTTTTCTTTACTTTTGTCAGTTACAGAGACAGCTATGTTAAAAATCTCCCATATACGACTGTAGATTTTTCTGTATTCCTTTAGCTCCATCAGATTTTGCCTTCTTTATAGTTTAATACAAAATTATTATATCT